>JACEII010000057.1:3489676-3503395 GCA_014332785.1 Antheraea mylitta | reverse complement strand
TCATATTTAAAGACAACCATGGCATGCTCCAACAATAAATGAAATATAAAAAAAAAGTATTAAACTATTTTACATATTTGAAGATTTAACATAAAAATAGAAAAACAAGGAAATTGAAACAGAAAGAGAAATAAAATATTAAAACTAATTGATACTCTAAAATTACGTTTTAAAATATTATGGTAAAGTAACAGAAAGAAACCAAAAAATACGTAACCTATTAAGACTATATTTTGTGAATAGATATGATATACCTATATCGCTGTTTTGAAATGATTTCGTTTAGTTGAAAAAATGTCGCATGTTTTATTGAATGAGTTATATGATCTGTATATTCTGTTGACCGGAAAGTAAAAGCCTAATTAGTATATGAATGAGAAATGTAAAATGGTACGTATTTATTAGATCTCGGAAGCTTAGTAGGTATATTAAATTTGAAGTGATTTTTAATTTGTGGACAGTCAATTTTGCCATGAAATATGTTAAATAAAAACATAAGTTCTAATATCACACTCCGATTGTTTAAAGAGGATACTTTGAAGTGGTTAAGACGGTCATTATGTGCAATTTACACATCATTATGTGACAAAACAGTTTTGTACATCTTCCTTATCTGATTATCAAGCAATATATTTTTTTTTTTTAGTCTTTTTTTGTTATTACTGATAAATCACAATATACAATTTGTATAATACAGGTAATTTAAACTCGTACTCAGTCATACTTTTCGTGTTATATGCTCCTAATTGGTAATACGCTGCGCTCTAAGAAGGACTGCGTCTCAAATTTCGCTTCCGAAATTCAGCAAATAGATATTGACCGACACTTAAAGTTTGTCTCTTGTTAGCCAACAAGGTCTAAAAATATCATTACGCTTTTACCATTATTTGTTCACATAAAGTTTGGAGTTCTCTGTACTTGATCGTAAATAAGTTTAAATCTAGGTTTTTTTATTGAAACACAAAAAAGTTATTGTGTGGTAAGCACAGTATAGTCAAAAATAACTTCGATCGCCGATAGACCTACTATACTATATCTAGCTAGTACAGTCGCCGTTATCATGTTAGTATGTAAGAGTTTTAGCCAAGAAATGTGTCTGGTGTTTTGTAGGTGGTAGAGCTGCTGAAGCTATTACTGGTTTTTGTATAGATGGGTCGGCTCACCCGGGGTAGTACCACTCTCTCATAGAAAACCGACGTGAAGTAACGGTGCTTGCATTGTTGCGTTTCGTTCGGTCAGTGAAAACGCTGGAGGCCCACCTTCCGTCCCCTTGCCCCTCCCCCTCACTCCTTCCCTCAAACGCAGGCTGGCAACGCACTTGGGTCTCTCCTGGTATTGCAAGTAACTACAGACGACGATGATCACTTAACATCAAGTGATCCATCTGTTCGTTTGCCTTCTATGACATAAAAAAAGAACTGGAGATGCGTCAAAATTGGAGAGACTTATTTTAACAAAAGATCTTGTAACGTTTTTGGTTGAAGTGAGACGTAGTAGCGGCCAATTAAATATATATATACTAGCTGACCCGTGCAACTTCGTCTGCACCAAATTGGTTATCACTGGTTTCAATTGTATTTTTAAACGCGAAAAAAATTAATAAGACTGATACCCGATTGCAGCTACAACTATCGTTTCCAATTGTGAATCCAAACTATCCACGGACTCACTCAAACATATACCCAGATTATATGTGATTTTTTTTAAATAAACCTACAGCCCGTTCGTAGCATCATCTACCAGGATAAATTAAGATAAAAACTAACCTACATAAAACTAAATAAACATCTCTACCCCTTACTTTATCATAACTATCTTCAACTTTTATTAAAACCTTTTTATACTCCATTGTATTGAAGAAAAATATATGAACACTGTGTCGAAGCGTCAAACATCGCGTAGAAGCGTCAACTATCACTTGCTTGTAACTATTGTCTAAGAGTTATAAACTGTTTCGAAAATGAATTTTAAATATATTTCCAATGTATTTTTATAAATAATCTCTGTACCACTTACACAGTACCCATCACCTTTTGGTAATTTATCTATGTTGATATGTTTCTATTGTAGATTATTCTACGTTGTTACACTGAATATTTGGCATTAAATCTATAAAGTGTGTTTGTCACACTAAATATTGGCGAAATTACCTACATAGGCAGAGGTCATACCGGAAAGAATTAATCAAGTTTATCATTTTATATATTATATTCATTCGAACAACTTGTGTGCTACCTGGCTGCTGGTAAACGTTGCGTTTATTTGTGCATATCGTACCTTTACATACAAAAATATTGATTTATAATTTTAGGATGTTTTTTTCACTAACTTTGAAACGTTATTAAAATGAAATTATTATTGAAAGACATTTTTGTTTTTGACTATATTGTGATTGGTGCTATTTTTTGGAAATAAAAGTAATCTTAAACCATATTGGAATAGCAGTAATTTTATTATTATTATATTTAGATATAAATAAGTACAAATTTCATCTTTCAGACTAATTCAGTTATTTACTCAATATTTATACCGATTATACCGAAAATAATATGTGTATAGAATAACTTAGCTATAGCTATAGTACTGGCTGCACGATAAAGATAGTGATAATTATGGCAGCGTATGTACTATGTTCATACGTATACGTTTATAGTTGTTTCATTGTATATGGTGAAATCTTAATATCAATAATATTTAATAAAACGAAATTTGTTCTTTGCTATGGAAAAAAATAATTGGTTTGACATTAATTATTTTTATTTATAATATATATCAACGGGCATATGATTGTTTGTAAAAATTGATATATTGATCATTTGTGTAGGTGGTAGGGACACGCTGAAGCTATTACTGCGTTCAGCATCAATGGGTCGGCTCGTTCGGGCTAATACCACCCTCTCACAGAAAACCCAAGTGATATAACAGTATAGTGTTTCGTTCGGTCAGTAAGAATGCCGGAGGCCCACCTCTCCTCTCCTTTCCTCCTTTCTCCTCCCTTACACTCCCCCTCCCCCATATACACGTTGGCAACGCACTTGCGACACCCCTGTTATTGCTAGTGTCTATAGACGGTGGTAGTCACTTAACATCACGTGACCCACCTGTTCGTTTGCCTCCTATGATACAAAAAAAATTTATTGATATATTAAAGAACCAGCTATTCTAAAATACTTGTACTTCCAACGTTGCCGGCTCTTGTACTAAGGTGTCGCAAAAAAGTCTAGTTACGTTAACTACAAATTTTTGTGTTTCGTTATCCTGGAGAATCCCTTGCGTTTTATGGGACAAAAAGTATCTTAGATGTAATCTCGTAATATTAGTTATCCCTCTGTCAAGTTTCGTCAAGATTGGTTCAGTACTTTCAGAGTGATGCGTGTTCACAGGGACAGACAGACAGACAAAAATTGTAAAAAGATTATTTTTGGCTTCTATATCGATAACATAGTCTACCCTGATAAAAAATATTTAATGTACAAATTTCGATTTGTTACAGTTTTATTATCGTAATAGAAGAAGATTTATCTATCTATCTAATACATTTAAACGAGCAATTCTTGTATATTTTTATATTTGTATATATTCAGGATCTCGGAAACTCTGAATCATATATTCTATGCAACTAAGTATGTAGGTAGTTTCGGTGACGATAAATCTATCTAGCTAGATTTTATTCATAGAAAACTCTTTTTAACTTCCTTTTTTAAATTCCAGTCAATGAAAAATATAGCTAGAATCTAAAGATAAATTTCGCTGGCGTTGTCAAAACGAAAATAGCTCAGATGGAAATCGGTTGCTTTGAAAATTCTTATAATCCCAATTCGAATCCGAGTGACAGCAGAAGAGTTACATTTTTTTTGTAGAAAAATGTTATGTTATAAGGCAAACCTAACAGTTTATTTTAATTTAAAAAAGTTTTTTTTAAGAATCGAGCTAGGGTCGGTCGTCGAGATACTAATATTTAAAAGAGACTTACCTTACCTAGTCGGATAGAGATCGCCCCGCCTCGTTTAATTACTGGTAACGTACTGAATGTTCTTGATACATGACAAGAGAACTGTACTCCATTGGTTGGGCTCAGATACAAGTGATCGATGGGTAGAATAACATTGTAAAAAGCTAAAGAAAACAAATGAAAATAGATTATTTTTAAGAGTTCCTTTTCATTTATTTAATACTAATATATTCAACAGGAATATAGGCCCATAAATATATACTCATGTGCGAATCCGTTAGACTGCCAAATGTTGATGACGTAAAAGGCGAACCAACTGTAAATCATTGTGAAATGGTAACACAATGAACTGTTTAATGGAACCATTTATGTAACCGAAACACGGAATAACGTTTTTAGCACCGTATATAATTAGTTTAATATGTTATTAAAAAAACGGCAGCTTTTAACGAAATCTATATTATTAAATCAGCCTGTAAGAGATATACTGCAGAGTCATAGGACTCTTCCCGAAGGTAGGAGGAAGGTATCTGATTAATCACAACGCCTATCCACAAAGTATTTTTACCCTCAACCGATGTCTTTTCATTTATTACTAGTATAAGTTTCATACATTTTTTTATCATATAGGCAAACGAGCAAGTGGGTCTCCTAATGTTAAGTGATCACCACCATCCAAAGACACTTGTAACATCAGGGTGTCGCAATTGCGTTCCCAGCCTGTGTTCGGGGAGGAAGGGAAGAGGTGAGAGGGAAGGTGAAGAGAGGTGTGCAAGCAATGCCAGCACTGTTACTTCACGTCGGTTTTCTGTGAGAGCGTGGTACTACCCCGTACGAGCCCACCCATACCAAAACCAAAAATAGCTTCAATGTGGCTCTATCTACAAAATAGAATAGTTATAAAATAGTTCGAATATTATAAAACTATGATTTTGAATAGTCATTTGAAATTGATTATTATGTTTTAATATTGTAGGAAACATTGCAAATCAAATAAGAACAAAACGTCAACGTCAAATTAAATTATAAAGTAGGTACGTATTTCAGTTATTATTAAAGTGGTGATTTTTACCTTAATAACATCAGAAAAACATCAAAACGTAAAATTTTGCTAATTAGAGTACTTCTTAATTATTTTCATATTTATTATCACAAAGCGTTTCTTTGTCGCTCGAACTTGAAATATATTAATTAAGATGTCGCGACAACTTCTTTGTAAATTACGTAGGTTTCTTTTATCTACAATTATTATTATTTAAGTATTATATGTAAGTAAATATGGAAATTTCAGCAGTGTATGAAAAATATACGAAAACAAAGATACGGTGAATAACAACAGCTCTTAAAAACAGTGAAATAAACATACAATTATAATGCTCCTTGTGTATGCATACACACCCTATGTATAGATTTCTATGTAAATTCACGCATAAATATAATCACACACGCCCACAAACATAACGCCAGTCGCATAAAAACTTTTCCATGAATATACTCGTACATATCTCTACATACACCCAAGTAAGTAAGATCTATAGAAATTTTGTATGAATAAACTATTTTTGTACTTTGTTTTTTTTTTTGTTATCGATGGGGAGTTGTCTTTATTGCGGGTTTACGTATATCACAGTGATAATTAGTATGCTCTTAGTAACACGAATCTTCCATAGGCCTATTTTATGCCGAATTATCAATGATCTCAAGATAACAACTATCGATACAAGAAAATAAAAATTAGGTGCAAAGTTGGTAATATACGGTTTTAAAAAAAAATGAGCTGTCGTGGAACTCCTGGCAGATGTGAAACATCGAAATTGTTTTGTATAAGTTATATGCATAAGAGAACAGATTACGACAGGAATCAGCTATTGCATAATGAAAAGGATATAGCATTACGAATTTGTTGGATAAAATAATTACTGTTTATTTTATTACGTAAATATTTATTTTTATTACATACAAAATACAAACATTAAACTAGGTGCAGGCGCGGTGTTTTTGACGGCATTTATCAAAGGATGCTAGGTCGTCGGCGCCTCCCGCGTAACTCTAGTAGAACGAGTGGCCGACAAAACAGTTTGAATCTTATGATTATGCAGATAGGATTGTAAATGTTTTTGAGCATTTCGTTTATAGTGCAAAGTTTCTGTTTTGCATCGCCACGGCAACAATCAGGTTACCTTACCGTCCGTCTAATTAAATGTTTCACATGGATAAATAGATATTTACAAAGGCGTTATCAATATCACATGCTTAAAAAAACGTAAAACCTAATATTTAGGATGACAAATTTATCCTTCCCACATTTTTTTTAATATCTGTTACTTTCAATATGAGCTCTACCACAATTCATACTCGTAACTCATTCATATCTCTATTCATCACATTACCGCGAAATATGAGTGATGTTTCAATTTTCGAAATGAAAAAGCTGTTGACCTGGAAAGGTTTTTACAGCTTCACCGAACTATTTATGAACGATGTACATCGATATACATATACAGTAACAGCCTTTGGCCGATTAATGTTCATTCTATCAATTTTAATATAAGTCATAAGTAAGTGAGCCTGAATTTTATTGTTATTGTAATTTAACGCGAGCGAAATTACGTACTATCTATACCTACATATAATAAAAATGTAAATCTAATGTGTCTGTACTTTTCGATTTTGATAAAAAAATTGTTGGAGGTGTCTAGGAATAAATAATAGAATGCATTTCAATCATTTTTAGAAATGTCTGTCTGTTTGTATGTATGGACACGCATCACTGCTAAAATATTGAGTTCATAATAAAACCTCACAAATAAAATCATAAAGCATATCCTCGAGGGTTGCATAGTCTTTGTTTCATTAAAATCTGTCATCTCTGTCAAAGGTTATCATAATTTGAATGAAGGCTCAAGTTAAATACGAGAATCTTCTCTGTAATCTATACTAATATTATAATACTTATTTGTGTAGTTGAACAAGCTGATCTTAAGAACTTTTTTTTACATGGGGGAATCCCTTATGGATACACCACCCTCCCGGGGGAAAGAGTGGGTGATGTCCGACTTGCATGGACTAAAACCCCATGGATGCCCACTACCGCCATGATGGGACACAAGGGATGGAAAAGCATTTCGAATGTCCCCCCGCGGGCAATTTTAAGAACTACTGGTCCGATTTGAAAAATATATTTCAGTGTGAGATAGCTTATTTATCGAGGAAGGTTATAAACTATATAACATCACGCTAAGACTTATAGGAACGGATTACCAATGAAGAATGTTTCAAAATCTTTTTATTTTTCCTTTTGAGAGCTTCTGCTACATGGTAGTGTTAGCCCAAAGTAACTGTTCCACGCGGACGAAATCGCGGACAGAAGTTAGTTATCAATATAGTTATCCAGTTCAGTAAAATACCGTAAATTACTCGTAATATAGATAATATACTAATATATTTTGAGATAACAATGGTGTATAGATAATTAAATTAATACATTAAAATCGTCTTATTGTAAATTATGCAACCTCTCAACTAATCCACGGAATAAATTAATAGTACATTAAGCATCAATCCGAGAACTCGCATTAATAAGTTTACATAGTACACGCTACGATTCGTGTTCAATTGAGCCACCCCAACGCCACCCTGCAATTTATTTAAGAATGTTATGTAAATTTGAACACAAGTCTTTGATCGTCCGCATCAAAAGTCCAAGAAAACTTCCACTAGAGCGGAGAAAAAACGAGAGGAGCTTAAGAAAAATAATGATTTAATCTTACTTTTCTACCGTCTCGCATATAAAAGCGGTGGAGGGCGACATCGGCGCGAGAATCGTTTTTAATCTTTGCTTTGTAAAGGTGATTATGAGGGATTATAGGTTTGGAAGTATGGCCGAAATTTCGCGGCTGAAGAGGCGGCCCCTTCGACTCATTTATGTCGTATTTTTTGGGCCTTCCAGGTGGGGTTGCGGTCTCACCACCCCGCCACTTCTCAACTTTTCCTTATTCTCTGCCTCTTCAAAGGAAAGGCTTTATTACGTTTTGTTTTGTCTCTGTCGATAAATTTTCATTTTGCCTCTTTTAACGGATGAGCTGCGGTCTCGTTTTCTGGTTGGACCTATCATTGAAGTGCTTTATCTGAAATACCTGTATTGTCTTCATATTCCACCCTATTATTATTAATATCGTTTGTCTATATCTTTCACAAGACTATTTTTTTTAATCATTGGAGACAAACGAACAGATCAGTCACCTGATGTTAAGTGATCACCATGGTCCATAGACACCAGCAACACCAGAGGACCTGCAAGTACGTTGGCAGCCTGTGTTGGTGGGGAAGGTTAAGAGAGGGAAGGGAGAGGGAGAGAGGTGGGCTTCTGGTACTCTCACTAGCAAAACAAAACGCAACAATACAAGCATTGTCATTTCATTTCAGTTTTCTGTGAGAGGGTGGTACTACCCCGGAAGAGCCGACTCTTTCATGCTGAAACCAATTATAGCTTCAGCGATAGTATCTATATAATAGTTTCCTTTTTTTACTCTTTAAGGGTGTTATTACAAAAAAGTTATATACGTATTAAATACTTGCTTTAAAATGGTTTCGAACTGAATGCACCGCGCTCGCCCGAGGCAATTTCGTGTTATCTTTTTTCGTACCAACCAACCTAACCTAACCAAAGGAAGACAAAAGAGCAAGATGGCGAACGTTCGGCAAGCGCGGTTCATTTAAAACGTAACGTTTTTAAAGCAAGTATTCAATACGTATTTAACTTTTTTGTAATAACACAGTATAGGTATTAGCGTTTCACCACAATCTCATCAGATGTTAAGTGACGGTGTGATCTGAAATTATACAAGCTATACCTAAACAGGCAGTGTCTCTTAAGTGTAGTTGTCGAAGCACATCAACAGGGAATTGACGACAGATTTTCAAGTTGATGGAAGTAGCTAGCAAGCAGCAGATCTAGACAAACCCTCTACCTATGGACTATGGTTTTATCGAATCAAGAAAATATATTTTCTCCCTTCTTAGCGAAACAAATTGTATATTTAAGAAAATAAACCTAACAGCTTCCCTTTTACCACAGAATCGCACTGATTAGGCTTCGGAGTCACAGTTTCACATAACCATCTCGACATTAACAAAGAAGTTTGAAATGTTTATCTTTGCCGTATCGCGAAGCTATCTCTCGTTCAGTGTGACCTCCTTCCTGTAATATCGGGTCCATCAAATATCACGTCTTTACGTGATACTTTGATTAGACCCGCATGAAAATCATTCTATCAGGTCAATCAGAAAATCAGGTTCTGTGCCGTTACTTTATCGAGCTACAACTAAAAGAATGTATATGAGGTTTTGAATAAAATCTGTTATAAAATGCCATCAAACTATTCTTCAATATAAGTTTATAACAAATACAATATACATCAAAGACGCTCTAAAATAATGTAGTTCAACTATCAGTTGTCTATGTAAACGTTCTATATGCTACGAAAAAATACCAAATCCAAAAGGCTATAACGAGACAGTGTTCAGACAGAGCAGTTCAGTCATTTTTCATTACGTGACCAGATCAAGTTTGTCATCGGAAAGAGCTTTCGATCCACCGGTGTACTCTTTGATACTTCGATGCCATTTTTCCATGAGACACTCCAACATCTAACATTTATTTTAAACCTTAAGTTTATTACCTCAAAGTGCAATCAGCCAGACCAAGTATAGAGTTAGAACGTTATATAATTATGTATACGTGTTTATAAAGTTGCTCGTACTAGTCGATGTACCTATAACTTGAACTGTTACTATGAATATATATACGTTGGATAAAGCCATTATGTACAAATTCTTCATGAGTATGTTACGATACGCTTAGTTTTAATTAAATCTTATTTGCATAGTTATTATGTAGATACCGTTATACAAGTCAACATTAGGAGTTTTCATAAAACATTTTTATAGCGCTAAAACATTGTTTTTTTACTATCGGCATATCGTTTTTTTTTTTGTAATTAAATCTGTTTTGAAATTATGTGACAATTCTGAAATTATATTTTTAAATATTTCCAGAGTCCAATGACTCGAGACCTCAAGACTTGAAATGCAAAAATATACAGATATTAGGTATGGGAATTATTATGTGTGAACTATGATTAGTTAGTAAGAGTTGGTACTCATTCATCCAAACGAATCCGGACATAATGTTTTAAAATAAATAACGTTTTTTTGGAGGTATCTTAAAAATTTTACAGATATCTTATATTTACTAAATTATTTTATCTTCAATTCTAAAATCATGATAAATTACGATTTAGATTAAATTTTTAAATCATTTGTAGATATGTCGTGGTAAAGATTGAACAACTTATTCTACATTGAATTTAAATTTATGAAAAGTAATATTTTAAGAGACAGCATTGATAGATGAATACTTATGTAACGGACGACTTAATTATATTGCTTGATCTTAGCGGGCGGAGGGTGGGGGGCGACTCATCTCAATCGCAAATCGGCCATCTTGCGCCCCCGGGATACTGCCGCCGCCCGCACCCCATACTGCCCCCTCGTCCATTATACTTTTTAAGCTCCAATCTCGTTCATTTAAACGGTTGGCTTTAGATGGCAATCGCATTTTTCCACTGCAGGTCACGTCTTGGCCCGTCTCCCGACTCGAGGGCTTAAATCAACAAAAGAAAATAATAAGATTCGTTCAAATTAAAAGTGTAATGTCGCGAGAGTGCGCCGCGCGGCTCGATGTGAGCGGGACATAATCCCAGCACCGTTCTTCATTAGGCGGGAGCCGCTAAGGCCTCGGGAAAACGTTTAAAAACGTCACCAAGAATTTTTCTTTATTCATAACGGGGATTAAGAGAAATGCAAATGAAGCGAAGCGTCGCGGGAGCCTACTTAGCTGTGTCAACAACGTTTCGAGTATTTTGAACTCAATAGGTATTTTTTCCGTTCCAATGGTTACGGAACTTGTGAATTCAAACAATTTTTGTTAAATAGATAGGAAACTATAATATTTACATTAGCTAGTTGTAGTACTAAAGCCTATCTAGCGAACTTTGTTTTTGATATGTCAAATGGTTACCAATGAAGTGCATAAATTCCCATAAAAACTTTCTTACACAAATCTAATCTACAGTAGGAACATAAGTGGTACGGCAACATGTTAGGTTTATACATATTGTAAATATACTTATGTGTAGTATCTTCACAATTAAAATGGGTGTAAAAGTGGAAGCTTGAAAATAGAAATTGAAGAATAAAAATTTATCATTATATAGTCATATAAAAAGGAGGGACTAAATTGTATTATAAGTATATATGTTGAGAATATAAGTATAAAACATATAAGCGATAATCACTCAATGATCAGACTCGGACAACGTGTCAATGGATGTAGGTTCAAAGCTTTACGCACGAGCCATATGCGCTGTAAGAATGTACTATAGCGCGCCTGACTAGCTATGCCTAGCTACCCTACTACCTACTAATTACCCTTATGTTGCAAATTTGTCAACCGTAACCGTAACCGAAATTAAGAGCCAGTTTCCCTCCAGGTATAGCCTGCTTACCATCTTAGATTACATTATCATTCAAGATAAAATAAAATTGCGCTCATCAATCCTATGAAGTACAGAGAATGTGTATTCACTATAAAGGTAGATCGATATAGGAGTATAATAAGACTGAAAAGAGAATAGATCGATTGTGTAAAGAACGGTATATGTATGAAAGGTACATACAGAGTTGAGTATATAGGAAAGTAAGAAGTGTTGCAACTTAAACAATAGAGAAGTTATAATAATAATAATACGTACTTATTTATTTATTCCTCATAACCGAAGTAAGATATCGAACAATAACAAAGATATGTATGTTAATTCCAATACTTATTTTAAATATAAATCATTTTTTAATAATATACAGTATTTAAATAGATAGTTGCCGATTGTACGTACGTGGTTCATTTTAGACCAACTGCATCTAATTGGCTAATTTTTGTTGTAATTGAAAAGTGTAGGAGAGATTTTTCGGACTGACTACGCTAGCAAAATCTTAACAGCTTCATCTGATTACAACGCTAGGAGATAAAATGTTTAGAAAATCTTACATAAAAGTGACAAATTTGGGTTAATTAATTTTTATATAAGATCTTAGTAAAACATATTGCAATAAGGAAATGTTGAAAAATATTGACATAGATTCACATTCAGTAGCCACTTTATTTAAATATATTGTCGTACTTGTTTAGAGAAGGTTTGGTCTCATTTTACTTGGCTTTAGATGTGGCTCAAGTCACGGCATGCAGGTAGTTAGAATACACATAATAATCTCGATTTAATAAAAAAATTAAAACACAGAAAACGACATTATTTTTAAAAGTTAAAATCTAGGGCACACCAAATGAGTCATTTACAATATAAACATAACAGAATAAGTACATGCTGTGACACAATTTTATCGAGTTTTAAGGTGAACGCTTGACTGTACTCATCGATCTCTCATTTATTTGTTCATCCGTTCTTAACGTTTACGCTGCTCGCAACTCTTTCGCTGACGTCCCTGAACCTTAGTGACGTCCCATTACAATATCAATATCGACAAATAATAGAAAATATATTTTTATTATTTTATATTCATCTCAACCAAATACAAGTGAGTAATAAAGTATGATCTTTGCGTTCCTTATGTGGACTATTTGTGGGTAACTAAGAAGTAAACTGTAGTTATAACGAGAAGCTTTGAATGATCATTTATCTGAAAAGAATTATCACAAACGTCCTAATAAATATTAACGATGGGAATGTGAGTTTGTTTGTTTAATAAGCTTTAATGCTTCAATTACTTGTCGGATCATCATGAACTTATCAAAACGCGTTACTTGATTGACGGTTGACATTGTTGGTGACTGTGAATATAGAAAATATAGAATTCATTACAATATGTTCCAGAGTGTAGCGGGCGAGTGAGTTACTCACTCGCATCGGAAGAGACAATATCGATTTGAAGACGCTCCGTGACGGAGAGAAACACATGTAATCGATTGTGGTTAATCGTTAATTTGCAACGTATTTAAATTAATTATATATTTTTTATACTTACAGTTACATACCAATAATGTCAACCGTCAAAAAAAACGCGTTTCCAATTCTTTTTATTGTTTTAGTTATAAACATTTCGCTCTCTCTCTCTCTTTTACCAGTTTCAGATATAACTTTATTAAGTTACTCGGTCAAACAAAATCAAACCTTATCCGTTGCAGTAAGATGTGGTAACGGTCAATCTATTCCATGTGGAAGTGGGAAGTAACATCCTCTATAATATTTTATTTTTACAAGTTGCCAGGGCTACGCAAAAGAACTACAGCCTTTAAGTCCTTTAGCAACAGATGTAGTTACAGATGTAGATAGTTTAAAATTAAGATAGAGTTATCGATATATCCCACAACGGTTCGACTAAAGGGCAACTCTAAAACAACTCCGAAACGCTCGTATATTTTTATTTGGAATTTATATCTAGCAACGAATTCCACATTATAGTCTTGGAGCATTTATTTTGCGATGGGCATTAAAACAAACCCCTTTTTCTTGGAGAAGCGATTTCATTTTAGCTGGGTTTAGAAAATTTAAGGCCCGTCTTATAGAGCTCCGATATTGCGCGGCCCGATGCTGGTGGGTGGAATAATTAATTTACTCTATTATTATTCCTTTTCTCATTCTGATAACGGTTTCGAAATAAAATCTCCTTTACGTTTGTTACGTAATTCATTT
>JACEII010000057.1:3452668-3474676 GCA_014332785.1 Antheraea mylitta | reverse complement strand
ACAACCTTGCTTAACCCCGTTTGTAATTAAAAATTCCTCCGACAGTTCATTTTCATGTCGAACCCGGGCCTTCATGCCAATATGAAATTGGCGTATGAGGTTAATGAACTTCTTTGGACATCCCAATTTTTGGAGAACAAGCCAAAGAGCCTCTCGTGGAACCCTGTCGAATGCCTTTTCTAAATCTACAAAGCACATGTATAAAGGACTTTGATGTTCTAGGCTCTTTTCCTGAAGTTGTCTAACAATAAAAATTGCATCAACAGTGCCTCTGCCTGGGCGAAAACCAGACTGGCTCTCAGGCAGATTTTCTTCAGCTAGCTGGCTCAAGCGAGATCTAATAATGTGTGCGAGTATTTTGCCAGCACAAGAGAGAAGCGATATTCCTCTATACGAGCTGCAATCGGAAACATTTCCTTTTCCTTTATACAGCTTACAAATTACCGAGTCTCTCCAGTCTTGTGGAACAGTTTCATTTTCCCACACTTTTTTAGTAAAGTAAGAATTACTTACTTACTTACTTTACTTGGAAGTAACCAATCCGTCAAAAGAATTTTGTATTACGCTGAATAGTACCTAATCAAAAATATAAATGCTTTGAAATTATTGTGGATTCCTATATAGATAAACGAGTTGTTAATCGGTTAATCGGTATAATACAAATGGAGATTTGAAAAAAATTGCATACTGAAAATAGTATAAATATTTTACTGTTTACACAAAATTTGTAATATACACTGTGAAATTAAAATATTTGCAAAAGACATAATTATAGCATTTTATTAATCACTGGTAGTTTAAAACCTATTGTACTGGCATTTATTTATATTTTATATCTTAACACAGAACATTTACTTTATAATCTATACTAATATTATAAACAGGTAAAGTTTGTGAGGTTGTAGAGAGTAATCTCAGGAACTACTGGTCCGATTTGAATATTTATTTCAAAGTTATATAGCTCATTAGGATAAAACTAAAACCAATAGGAACGGAGCACCAATGAAGAATGTTTCAAAATCGGTTTTTTTCCTTTTGAGAGCTTCCGCTGTGTTAGTGTTAGCCTAAAGTAACTATTCCTCGCGGATGAAGTCACGAGTAGAAGCTAGTAGTGTATATTTTTATAATGATTAAAACGTCTTCAGACGCTTTCATGAAACCGCTATAGGTACATACAATTATTTATAGCAATGTTTATCTATGTAATTTTAATATATTTAAAAATATTTATTACAATATTAATTTGGAATATTTGAACTTTAAATATGAACATATAATTATTTATTCATACAAAGGCAACCGATTAGAGACATCAGCCACAGAAGAAAGAGCATACTAACATATTTTATGTAAAGGTTGTAATCCCTTATTAGATACTGTCAATCGCCCGTGACTTCGTTTGATAATTCGATAATTCCATGAGTGAAAGTATTTTCATAATCGGATAACCAATTTCGAAAATAACCTCTTACAAACAATCAAACTTCTTTATAACAATAACTATAGATAATTATAGATTATTTTATCATAAAATAAAATTATTTGACTAAGTTGCAGTTTTAGCTACTAATTACATAGAATATATGATTTAGTGGAAGATAATAACATGTTTTTATTTATTCGTATTATTTATTTTATTTATTCGTATTACCTATTTTTAACGACGAAATGGGTATACAACCATATGTTTATCACATACATGTTTTGACAATTGTATGAACAGTCTATAAAAACTAAGTTCCTGAAAGTTGTTCCAACAGCTGATCAATAACAACAACTATCAGTGTAATTAAGGAAAAGATCTATTATAGATACAGTGTCACACATACATTGAGTTGGTATTTTATGATGAAATTTAATTGGAAATTAGAACAGTCAGTCAGTTAGTAACAGTAAAGAGCTTACCTTACCCTTACCTTATACACCCTAATAATCTTCTATAAAAAATCACATCCTTCTTTATTTGTAACTAATCTTGCGTGGGGTCAAATGAAAGTTAGCATTATCAGACATAAACATACCTACGCGATTTATTCATATCAGATCAGCAGCGATAAAGCTTAAATAACAAACAGATTACTGTTACCATGTCAAAGGCTTCTTATCCAAAAATAATAATAATTCAGAATTACCTATTAATGTACGAACGAATACAGTAAGTGACTACAATTTTCTAGAATATTGCGAACAATAAATTTATACCTGTGCGTGCTACATACTATGTTTTACATCATATAGAAATTACATTTTCACTGAAGAAATACTATCCAAATTACAAATCACAAAATTAATATATTGATAAAAAATATACGCTTTGTTTTTGGCTAGCATAAATGCCAATAATTTACTGATCACAATGAAACATGATAGCAACATATTTGGGTATATTCGTGTATATAACCAAAAACAGCAATTTCTACATTTAGTTATTTTACAATTACAATTATTGCGAATTAAGACGTAAACCAATACTGTTTTCATATTCATTATAATTAAAATCGCATATATAAACGTAAACAGGGTCAATCAGCTTTACGTTTAACATACAATACCCAACTAAATTAAATTCATTTCAAAGACCTTTAGCCCAAGAAAGTATTATACTTACATACCTAAATTAATAGCTTATTGTTTTTATACGTAAATGTGCTAATTTTCAATTGATTTACAAACAATGAATCGTAAATATACGCACGAAAGAATTTACATAAAGTCGATCTATAGGATTTTTATAGAAATAAAAATGTTCAAGAGAGATTTTTTAAATAAACCGCAAAATGAGTAACATTCTAATATCCAATAATATTTCAGGTTTCCTGAACCACCAATCAGATTGTCCGCATGTGGTGTGACTTCGGTGGGCCGCGCCTGTCAGTTAAATGGAGAGTTGAAAAAAAATGAATTTTATGACATAAACATCACTTTTTATGTACGGTAGAAAATATAGAGGGATCCGTGGATCATTTATTATTTATTAGATATCAATAAACTCGTATCATTCCATAACATAATGATATAATTCAAAGTACGCTTCCCCCGCATCGTATGATCGCGACATATAAATGCGAGGACGCTCCCCACCTCCAGTGAAACCGTCAAATCTCTTCATTGCGTGTAGTAGTTCGTGCTGTGACTACGTTTCTCAGTCCGCGTTGTTTTACAATTCGCGTTAGTAAACGTCAATTTTCTATCAGTAACAAAAATAACGTATTACGTGTGTGTTCAGTGATATTTAAAGCTGTTAAATAACACCAGAAGATGTCTTTCAACACCGATATATCGTCGAAATTGGAAAACAGCAGGTACGAGTGTGTGGCTTAAATTTTAACTATATCCGTCGGCCAGGAACCTGTCCGGTCCTTGTGTGGCCCTGTGACGATGCGTGTTGCATTCCGTAGCATTATATACTGCTTTTGGTTACTGATTTCGCTATATGAGTGAGGTGTAACGTTCAATGAATGATTGTAATAAAAATTGTCTACGTAACCTTTGAAAATCCTTTCACATTTATGACATGTTTTCTTAAAAGACGATTTGAGGAATTCAATGCAATAAGTTTAATATTTCTATACGGTTTACGTACAACATCGATGAGGTTATCCCTTGCATTGGGCGTGCGCCTCAGGCGTGCGCAAACCCTGTGACTCATAAAAAAATTAGAATCGAGACTTTGACATTACCTATACCCGTTACCCATATTTTAGCTATCTACATGCTTTAAATGTAGACTTCCTGTTGTAATTTGGACAATTTATTTAATTATCCACTAATCATTTTGGACCAGGTTGTGGCAAAAGTACAACTGTAGTAACCTAATAAATATTAAAAAGATAGTACCCGATTAGGTCTTCCACGGCAGCGGCTCAAGCCTAGGTCGATCCCTCGGTAGGGAGCCCTTGAGTGCGTTGCTTGCGCGATACGGTGACACACAAATATACATCACCGCTACAACACTACACGATCACCCCACACACGTGCACGCCTACACGCTTACACATGAAAGTGGAAGGGTTTACTTTTTTCCCTTATCGAACTGAAAAACTCTCAATTTTCCGATAATAAATATATGGAGTTGTTGAGGCGTGTATGCTTGGTACACATATACGTTTCAACAACTCGTACATATATGAATAGTTACCTAGGTTAGCTAAGATAGGTCGCGATTTTGCATGCAACAGGCAACAGCCAAGCCGAGGTGTGCCGTGCACCCTTGAGCTGGTTGCCAAAATAAAATCTGCTGAGTGCCTTATGCACTCGCCTTAGTAGTCCGGTGAAGCTGTTAAGACTTTGCTAGGTTAATAGCGTAGTCATATCGAAAAAAAAAATTAAAAAAATAGTACCTTACAAGTAAAATTTAAATTATTGCATTCATATACTATGTATTCAACTTCATGCCATTTCCAAATTCAACTAGCATTTCTTTTACTGCAATCTATTATATTCTAAAAGGTGACTAATACTTCATTAATTTAATATATAAATAGTTTGTTACTTTTTTAATAAGTTTTACAGATTGGGATGCATTTTGAGATATGTTTAAATTATGACTAAAAGATACACACTGTGTGTATGTATGATATTGTAAAATTATTGTATTATGTAAAAAACTCAATACATTGGTATTTATTTAATTTGCAATGCAAACTATTTTCTCTGTATACCTAAGCATGACCCTTGTACATAAAGAGTATGATCAACAGCTCAACCTATTAAACCAGTCGGTGATACTGGAAATGAATACTGCTGGACCGAAGCAATTGCAATATTAAAATTTAAAATTATATATAGAAATAATTATATCCTACAATATAAATCTTTCTTCTTCTATAACATTAAAAAAAAATATTTAAATTTCATATTATTAGAATTTGCAAAAGATTGTGTAACTAACTTGTGTAAGCTACATTGAAGTTGCCAAATAATTGTAATGTTATGTATGGATCAGTTTGTAAGCTAACTTTTTTACCATTATAAAAAGATAGTGACAAGTTTTACTTTCACAATTTATGAATTAGGATTGTAACTTGAAGTTTTTTGTAAAAGAACATTTTTATATTAAAAGGTGCCATGTTTGTATATAATTGAGTTCCTTTTCACAAAGAATAAAATTATTTTTATTTGTAATTTTATGCCTATACTCTTGCACAGGGTTGGATAATTTGACAAAAACTTAACATCTTCAAGCCTTATATCAATGTTAGACAATGTTTGAATTTGTTCATTACTTAGATAATTAAATGAGAAGTTAGATCAGCGGGTTACTATTCATTTATTAAATTTGTGAAGGCAGTAAGTTACTTTTTATTTTAACATGGTGTCTCCAGCCCTTTCTTAATATCTTTAACTGTGAATAAACTGGTATTGATGTCTGAATATAAGACTATTTTATTTATATGGTTAATATCTGCATAAATTAATTTTACTTTATCTTTGTTACAGGAACACTCTGCGTAAAATAGCCCGTAATGACAACACTGAGTTCTCAAAACAGAGTATACTCAATGATATGGAGAAATTCGTAAAGATGGTGAACACAATGGATGATACTGTGCTTGTGCCCAGCCGTCTGATGAACCTACCGCAAGAGGGTGACGATGACCCATTCAGCATGTTCGCCATGCTCAATGATTTAAAGACTGAGCTGCTCTGGTCGACTGGAGACACAGAGGAGCATGTGGAGCGAGGCAGGCGCGTGTCTGACATCAGTGATACGGAGAGTGATGCTTCTAGCGCTGCCGGGGATTCTGGTATCGAAGGTGAGGATGAGAGGGAATCTGCAGTTCGTGCAGCTGCGAATTGCCGCCGTCATCTACGCGGGCTGCGACACTCGCTAAGGCAATTAACTGCTGCCGCCGCCCAACTGACAAGGTCATATCAAGAGGAAGTTGGAGCACCTGTTTAGAACAAATTCTCTTAAACTTTTCATTTTCTGTGATTTAAGCCTGGCCCGCTCGCGCTGTACATATAGTGTTAATCGGCCCGCCATGTATATATAGGTTAACGGGGCTGAACGTGTTTGGGATATTCAGCAAGTTAGGTAAAGAGGTTATTTAATAAATTTATTTCTCATGATAACTTTGTTTCCTTTGCATGCCTACTAATTACTAATATCGTTACATGTATGCAAGCAATCAATTTTAAGACTGTTTTAGGGCAAAACAATGATATTACTTCTAGTGTTTCCCAACCTTTTCTAGGCCATGCCCCACCTTATCATTTCTAAAATTTGTATGCCGTCCCCATACATAAAATTTAACCTTTTGAAACCTTTTAAAATTGTTTTGTTCCCTTAGGAAATAGAAATGATAAGTTTCAGGAAAAAATCACTATGAATTTTTTATCAAAACATTGTGAGTAAAATTTCAAAACATAATGAAAAACTTACTTGACATGACGACTCTAATTACCCAGTTAGTTGAGCTTTTGGAAACATCAAACGAAATTATATCTAATAATTATTTACGGCATTTTTTTTTAAGAATTTTCCTTTATTTGCTAAGTTTGTCACCGATGTTTAGCATTGCCTTTTAATAAACCAAAGCGAAATGGTTAGTCGTGTCGAGTCTATTTCTAAATCTCCCCCTTTAACTATCAAATTGCCCCCTGTGGGGCGTGGGCCGTACGTTGGGAAACACTGTTCTATGTCGTAGACGTACTAGGATTCTTATAATGCATAAATCGTATTATTTTAAAACCTTAATTTATTTTGAGGAAATACTTTGATTATTCAAGACAAAAACTTGACTAGCTGTTCATAATATATTTAATGCCTATCACACCTATGATTGCTGCCCAAATGTTAGTTATGTAGTATGTAATAATACCTGTAAACTTGACCGCTATACGAAGACAAACAAGGTCGACACCTAATTAAATCTGCAGAATCTTACGATGTTATCATGCAACCTTTACTCCTCATTGGTGCGATATCTCTTAATCATTTTTAAAGTTCTTATTAGGTTTTTATTATTTTGAAGTAATACCATCGTCAGAATATAATTTGTTGTACGTAAGTTTAGATTTGCCAAGCATTGTATTGAATATTCTAGCTTTTATTAATTCTTTACTTGTATTTCAAGTTGAACTATCAGCACAGTTTGGATATCATTATGGAGATTGAAAAGATTTTCTTAAAATAAATGTTACGTCGTTCAGTTTACATTCTACATGTTACGCGAAATTTCATTTCATATGATTATTTTGTCAGAGTGAAGAATAATTCTTATTGGGATCTCTATAATGAGATTGTGAGGGTAGTTTTTTGGGGGCATATAAGTATTCTCAAATATTTTAATAATTTCAATATAAATGAGTTTGCATTAAATTGAAATCTATTCCAAGAAAGGAATAAATACCATAGACAACTATTCAAAAAGGTATTTCCATTTACGTTAGTGCGTTGTCGAATGATAATATACATTTATCTTCGCTGTAACCGTATGGTGAAAGAACAATAACTATACTCCGAACCTCTTCAAAATCATCACTTAAATAATATGTAAATCATAATCCATGTAGATGTATACTTATGTAACCTCAAACCAGATTTCGCGTTGCGTATAGCCGCAAAGTGAGTTAACTGCGGCCCTGAACCAAATCATAGCATGATAGCTCTTCTAGAAATCGATGCGACACGAACAGACAGACGTCTATGTCGACTGCTGGCTAAATGTCACGCGAGACGCTGCGGTTCGTATTCTAAAAATCAAACGTTTTGGTCGATATTTCCATTATCAAGTGGTTATCTAGATCGAATGATTGCTTGAACTTGCAGTATAGTCTAACAAGAAAATGCGAAATTAATTCTATAGAGGAACTCCTAGCTACATTTGACTACATAAATTGAACTGACCTTGCATCTTGTCTCGTCTGCGTCGTTAACTATTTGTGTAAATTGCTTCAATATAATGTTCTAATTTAGAAACGAAATGTTGAACATATTTTGTGAGCTCAGAATTTTAAGGCACATTTGCTTTGGTATCGTATACCTACCTATCTAACCTTACCAACGCGTCACATCATAGATAACAAATTTCGTTTGTTAAACACTTTCAGTTCAATAGGAAAGTGTCATTAGTGAAAATAAATTTTATAATATGCATATTTTAAATTTAATGGTTCAAAAATCTATTTTGAAAACTGACTATAAGATGTAGGTTGTTATATGTATAGTATATAAATTTATCTTAAAAAAAACTTTAAAAAAATCCTTAAACAAGACAAAAAGTGGACTTAGTATGTAGTTCATTTTACACTTTAGATATTTTCTCAGATGTGTTATTATAAAAAATAAAAACAGATTATTATAAGCTGTTGCCATGAAATATGACGATGCCATTTTTGTACATAAAAAACGGGGACACCATAACCAACCTGCGTGGTATAAACATTATTTATATAATACACCGTAGAAATATTTATATAATTTATTTATTTTTTTCATTTCTTTGTAAATTAAAACTTATTACATGTATGTTGGAGAGAACTATGCTTATTTTATAACGTAACTAATTATTATAAAATTTTATTATGTAATTAAAACTTTATTGTTACTAACGAAACACAAAATATGAACGTTTATCTAAGATAAAGAAAAAGATAACGTGAAGAGACCGCGCTGCGCCGTGCTCAATCGCTTAATATTTTACTATACACATAAAAATAATATATGAAATTCAATCACATACCTATACAATGAAAAGACAGTCGGTTTATATGCAAAATCAATGTATTACATCATATTTTGACAAAACAGTTCATTAACGTACATTTTAACAAGGAAACAAGCCGCTTTACGACCTGTTAAAAACGGATAAGATAAAAATAAATGGTTCGATTTGCCATGACACTGAATTTCACAGAAAACATTGACTATTATAATACTGGGCGTGCGTATATTCCCGACAGCGATGACGACATGTGAATAACAGATCCAGAAATTTCAATAACGTTTTTAACGCTACATGAAAATGATATCAACTTTTATTACTTGCTGACAAAATTAATACGTTGTATTTTGCACAGATGGGATATAGAATCTACAGAATAATTTAAAATCACAAGCAGACCAATAACCACAGAATTTTGTAACAGTTTGCATTTATAGTTTTGTTATTCAGTGTCACAAAGCGATAACAATCAGTCAATTGTCATCTTGCAAATAATGCCACTGCTGAACTATTAAAAATAAATAAGTTAAAACCAATCTTTTTTAAAAATAATACTTTTTTGCTTATGACCTTCGTGCTGACAATTTACATTCCAATCAAGTACTAATTGAAATTAACTAAAGAACGTTAGATAAATAAATCTGAAAATGTAGGTCATAGATGTTGCCCTATACATCGAACCTACGAGAGTGCAACTAATACAATTAAAGAATGTTTTAGACGGTAGCTTTTACAAGAACAATAATCTCTACTAATATTATAAAGAGGTAAAGTTTGTGAGTTTGTGACGTTGTAGGGGGTAATCTCAAACCCGATTAGGCCTCCCACGGCAGCGGCTCAAGCCTAGGTTCGATCCCTCGGTAGGGAGCCTTTGAGTGCGTTGCTTGCGCGATACGATGACACACAAATATACATCACCGCTAAAACACTACACGATCACCCCCACACACGTGCACGCCTACACGCTTACACATGAAAGTGGAAGGCTTTACTTTTTTTTCCCTTATCGAACTATCTAAAAAAACTCTCAATTTTCCGATAATAAATATATGGAGGAGTTGTTGAGGCTTGTATGCTTGGTACACATATACGTTTCAACAACTCATACATATATGAATAGTTAGCTAGGTTAGCTAAGATAGGTCGCGATTTTGCATGCAACAGGCAACAGCCAAGCCGAGGTGTGCCGTGCACCCTTAAGCTGGTTGCCAAAATAAAATCGGCTGAGTGCCTTAAGCGCTCGCCTTAGTAGTCCGGTAAGCTGTTAAGACCTTGCGGAGTCAATAGCTTAGTCTTTTCGAAAAAAAAAATGGGGTAATCTCAGGAACTACTGGTCCGATTTGAATAATTCTGTCAGTGTTATATAGCTCATTTATCAAGAATGGTTATAGGCTATCATATATCATCACGCTAAGAGCAATAGGAGCGGAGCACAGATGAAAAATGTTTCAAAATCGGGATGTTTTTTCCTTTTGAGAACGCAAACGAAGTCGCGGGCAGAAGCTAGTCTTAAAATAAATATATCATGGAAAAAATGGGTAATGTAATATTTAGTGAACATTTTGCATTTTTTACATTTTATTTTTACATTTTTATCCCATTAAACACTCAGTAAAATGAAATATTTGGTTTATTAGGTGTATGTATGTATTTAAGTTTAAGCTCTGTAGAAAGTGAAACATTGATGAAAAAAATTTTACTCAATGAATTTTTGTACAAAATTATGGCTTATTCCATTTTGATAGCTTCCGGATTTAAAATTTTTAAATATCCCGTTTTGATGCTTTACAATTGAATTAACGGGTTCTGGCACTTGACATGTTTTTTGTCTGGATTACCCCAGATATTTTGAAGGGTGAATGAAAAAAAAAACATCTTTTTGTTACACCCTACTTACTTATCAAGCTTCTAAAATTGACAGCGTGATTATCAAATATGAAAATGCTAAGAGATATTTAAATTTTAAAACCATTGACGTTATAAATATATACAAACTCCTTGGCATAGGTATAAAGCTCTATTTAAAATTCGAACATAATACACCATTCAATGTATGTATAGAGTAATTCTCACGCAATCTGAATAAATATTACATAAGCCGTGAAGAAATCTGGCCAGATGTGATTACAAAATACATTATTAAATAGTAACATATATGATTTTAAATAATTGCGTACATATGAACTAGCACTATTTTTCACTTTTACAATGTGTGAATTGAATGAAATCATTATTACAGAAATAAAAGTGTTTATACTAATATAAGAAAATATTTCAAGTAATTTGTTTATTTGAGGCGACAATAGCTAAAATAAATTATTGTGATGAAGCCATAGAATCTAACTATCGCCCTCGAGTTAAAAATCTGTTGGTAAGAGCTATTTATTGGATTAATTTAGTGCCATTTTCGTCTACAGGTAGTTTAACATCAATCTAGAAAGTAATAGATATATTTCCTTAAAACAGGTATGAGTAACATGTTTTACATTACCTAAATATATTCGTACAAATGTTCAATTTATTAATATTGATGTTAATGAATAATTGATGTCTGAAAAGATGGATGGCTGTTTGTTTCACGTAAATTGTAGGCGGTAGAGCCACGGTGAAGCTATTACTGGTTTCAGCATCATGGGTCGGCTCGTCCGGGATACTACCATCCGACCCGCAGAAAACCAACGTGAAGTAATAGTGCTTGCATTGTTGCGTTGCGTTCGGTCAGTGAAAGCGCCGGAGGCCTATCTCCCCTCGTCCCCTCTTCCTCCCTTCAATATTCCCCCCTACCACCCAAACACAGGCTGGCAATGCACTTGCAACTCCTCTAGAGTTCCTAGTGTCTATGGACGGCAGTGCTCACTTAACATCAGATGAACCGCCTGTTCGTTTACCTTCTATAATATAAAAAATAATACTACTGAACGAATTTTGATGAGACTTCTCAGTGATATTGTTGATTTTTTTTAGAGTGAATACATAATGTATGAAGCCATAATGTGATATAAATTGATCAATATATAATTATGATTATCAAGTTAGAAAAAATCCTGGCATCCTAGAGCTAAGTACTTCGTTTTACATTGCATAAAACGCTAGAGTTGCACGAAGATAATTAATGGTGCAATACAAACCACAAAGTCGCGAGCGGTTACTAGTACATTAAATTTAATAAACGTATAGACTTGATTATATACGCATTTAGAAAATATTACGCATGTGTTAAATTCAAGTCAAAAGAACAACTGAATGCGTCACAGAAGACTAATTGTTTACTCTAAAGTACGGAGGCTCGCCACGCCACACACTAATGTTATTGACATAGTGATGATGCAAGTCGTTTCTACGATTCCAACGATGTACTAAACACATTGTAAATAATTATCAACTACTAAAATAAGCTGTTCGTAGTTCTCTGATATATTTCATAATAAAATTATTAATTACATTGTAATTAACAGACTTAAATTCACGATTTAATATTTATACAACTGTATAATTAAGACGGTAATGAAGTAATTTTTGTCGACCAACGAAATAATCCAATTTATGGTTCAAAATAATTTAGTAGGTGAAGTTACAGCAACACAGGTTGAACGAATATTACATTAAAAATACTTACATATAATTATATTCTTGTAGACTATGTACCCTATGTCCTTTTGTGTAACCCTAACAACGTGTGAGCAAAATCTCATTATGATCGGTTGAATGCTTTAGATGTAATAGTGTAACAAAGAAGCTCACATTTTTATTTATCTATCTATCTAATACCTTAAACTGAGCTATTCTTACATATTGTTATATATTCAGGATCTCGGAAACGGCGTCAGTGATTTCCGTGAAACTTAGTATGTAGGTGTTTTCGGGGACGATAAATTGATCTAGCTAGATTACATTCATAGAAAAAAAATATCTGAGTATTCAGGCAATAAAAAAATACAGCTAGAATATAAAAGTAAATTTCGCAGCCGCTGTCAAAACAAAAATAGCTCAGATGGAAATCGAGTGCTTTGAAAATCCGTCTAACTCCACTTCGAACGCGAGTGACAGCAAAAGAAATATCATTTTTAATTTGTGACGCAAACCTAACAGGTTATTTTAATTTAAAATTTTTTTTTTTTAAGAACCGGGCTAGATTAGTAGAGATGTGATTTTCAATCCTATCATATTATAAATAAATAATAAAAAAACACATTCTAGCTATAACAGTGTGAGTAAAGGTTTTATTTTCAGCATTAATTAAAATTCATGAATCGGTACGCATGATATATATGTTTCTTATTATGTATTCAAGAGAAGTAGTAGGTTTATGAAATAGGTCTCCCTCCCACCGCGCCGGACTACAATCAACATTAAAATATCTACATGCATCAATGTCAAGACTACTCATACGAGGAGACTCTCGTATTCAAGTCAATGCTACGAATGTTGAGAAACA
Organism: Antheraea mylitta; assembly: GCA_014332785.1. NCBI lineage: Eukaryota > Metazoa > Arthropoda > Insecta > Lepidoptera > Saturniidae > Antheraea > Antheraea mylitta. Next base: position 3,461,572 of record JACEII010000057.1, on the reverse strand, counting down.
GGTCGAATATTATATGAAAGAAACGCTTAAGTATTTTACGTATCTAGAATATCAGGAGTGATTCGCGTTTCGTGCAAAATTTCCGTATGTCGGCCTTCGTCGGCATCGATTTGCGCAATAGTTGCGTTGTGAGTTGCGTGCGATACTCAGTTCTCGACTCCTTGTATAGCATTTTAACCTCTTAACAGCTTAGATAAACTTAGTAGTACATTATTAAAAACAAAAAAGTGTGTTTGTACTTATGTACACGCATTAGATGTTATACTTCTTTAGCGTAACAAGATAAAAAAATTTCAAATTTAAATCTATTTATCTATTTTTTTTCTATTTGTTCTTTTTAAAATTTTTGATGTTTTTTTTTTTATTTTTCGCGTTATTCTACGTTTGTAAGTAAGGTATTTAGTACATTGAAAGTTTTAATACAAAGAAACAAAATGTTGACTATAGCTATCTTCAGGGTCTCTGTTTTTCGTAACGTGCGTATCGTAATAACTTCAGGGTGTCAGTTTTTCGTGACGGTGTGCGCGCGCATCGTAAAATTTACTTTCATCATTTTTCTCTAACGCGCCAAAAGAAGTTTATCTTCAAAAATGTAGTAAGGGAAATATTATTTCGACTGTTGCTATACGATTCATCGGACCGAAATTAAACTCGTCTGCTGAATCGGTCAAAGTTTTTAACATTATTGTGTTGTGCAAAATTACAATTTTATAATTAAATAATGAATAAATGTTAACTATTCATTTTTTATTTCGGATGTTAAATAAAAATACGTACAAATCGTATAATTAACACGCCCATTGTGACGTTAGAGTCTTTGTTATTTGTCTGAATTATATACAGTGCATAGTTTAATGCCATTGATCTGAGTACAAAGGATATTTTTATAAGTTTTACAACACATCTATCTGTATGCGATTGTTCTGTGGCTCGGTATGTTAATCGCATTAGTGTTATGACATGCATTGAGAATCTGTTGTACCGGTCCGTCCGACTAGTAGGTAATGTGGGGCAAAGTGACGTCAGGACGGTTGAATTAGCGAACCTTCTAGAACCGCGTCATCCGATGGTCAGCGGCCAAAATATGAACATGCGCAATCGACGTCTGTTCAGTGCGCAACTCGAGGCGGGACGGCTAATGTTCGGATTGGTCGATGTCACAGCACTGCCATTACTTCTAACAAAATGTTTTTTTTTTATATAGAAATTACTTGCACATTTCGTCTATATAGAACCGTGAAAAAGAAATTGAAGTGATTTGTTTGTATTCATATTGGTTTATTTTATATCTATTTATTTTTTAAATAAGCTTGTACTTCTCTAGAAGTGAATAATAAATCCGTAGACCAAACGTAGATATTATGGTGTGTATTTACACTTTTTCATTTCAAATTCCGGCAGCATTTTTTTATTACGAATGTTTTATCTGAATATAATCAAGTTTCATCGATCGAATTGCAACACGGAAATGTAAGATTATTATAAGTCAAGTTGCAAGGTTGTTTTATTAAATTATAATGATTTAAGTGAACAGAAAAATATAGTTGCTTTAAGGATGAAAAAAAAAATGACGATTTTACCTTGTGTAATTATATTAGTCTCTCAATACAAGATATGCTAAAATTTTAAATGTAAATTTATGAAATAAGCAAGTTATTTTCTTTTGTCTTTGTTGTTTAATTCGTTACGTTTATCCAACATGGAACATCCATATTACTAGGACAACAATCAAGCGATAATATTTTACGTTGTGGAAATTAAGTATTTTCTATTTACGTGGGTTATATCAACATTACATTTAGAAATATTACCATTATCACGGGATATAATATAATCACGTGTACTATATAACCTTCGCAAACGATGCTACCCTTAGTCCGGTGAAGCTATAATAGCTGTAGCTAATCTAAAGCTATCCAGTACGTTAGTTGAAGATTTGAGTCGACGATTCCGTAGGCAAATGTGCTACTGAAATTCCATTACTTGCGTCATCACTAGGGCATTAACTAACTTCGATGATTTTACCAAGTCTGAAGTTATGAATGAACTCTTATCTAGTCAATACATTATTAATGGTAAACCAGAAATCACTATATCTTGAACAATGAGAATATATTCTAAAGATTACCTAAATGATCTAAAACATAAGTTTTTAGAATTCTATTCATTCCTTGGTATATACCGACGGTTTGGTATTTGCTGAAAAAGCGTAACTTGCGAAGGGCAAAATACTTCTAACATATTGTGACGTACTAACTACCTTAGTTTTGTAGAGAAATGTTCGTGGGATTACCTACAGCGATACATGTAGCCACACACCTAAAATGTACGTTGTTATATACGCAGAAAACGGGTGATTGTTTCAATTTCATTATACCGACACAAGTATAGTGTCATTGTAACTGTCACCCAAACTTATTCGCACTAATACGAATATATAAACCGGTTGACACTATATTTAGATAATCGGTCATTGTTGCTATTTCATGACAAAAAAACTTTAATAGAAGAACGGCATTCCTATCACAATTCCATCCATACAAAAAAATGGAATACGATGTATTTGACACCTAATATATTCTACATTTCTAATACATAGTGTAAACTCATTAATTTAAGCATAAAAATTCTACATATAATATGCGAGTACGCAATACTGTTCTATATAAATTTTATATGATACGTTCTATTTAAAAACGTGTATTTTTACGTTGTGTTATATGTGTTTACCTGTATTAAATTGATTCTAATACTAATACTTAGTTCCTAGGTTATTGAACTATATTCATCCTAGAGTCATAAATCAATAGTTCGTAGCGATATGGTAGGTATCCCTTGTTCAATTATAAATTTACGAGAACTGCTAGATACCATTGTGATTGTATGCACAATATTTTTTTTTATTCTCCCATAATCTTCTTTATCAGAATAGTTATCTGACAAAACGATTACCAAATTTAATATTTACAATGAATATATATCAAATTACCTGATACCCGCAATTTCGTATAGGTTTATTATTATCTTATATACAGAGATCTTATCATTTTATATACGAGGAAAAAAAACATAAAAAACTGAAACTAAAGGTGAAAAGTTACATTTTTAAGAAACTTATTTTTCTTTTTTCTTTCTTATCCGTTCGCAAATCGTTGCACGCGTAGTGTATATATTATTAAATCTTTAATACTTTATTTTGAAGATGAAGATATTGAATGAAGAATTGAAGATGAATCAGATATCAATCTAAAACAACTAAAAAAACTATCGCGATCTATCCAATAGTTCCTGCGTGATTTTCTATATATAGAAGACTAACCCTTTTTTTTTCGAAATGACTACGCTATTGACCCAGCAAGGTCTTAACAGCTTCACCGGACTACTAAGGCGAGTGCTTAAGGCACTCAGCCGATTTTATTTGACAACTGGCTCAAGGGTGCACGGCACACCTCGGCTTGGGCTGTTGCCTATTGTATGCAATTTGCGGCCTATCTGAGCTAGCCTTATCCTGCATGGGATTCACCTCACGCCGCCGGGGCACAGCGTGAGGGTTATGTCGGACTCCTACCGACTAAAAACCCCTCGGCTGTTGAACGCGAATGTGAACCAGGGTGCGGGGAGACGATTAGCAAAACTCCGCTGCCCTGATCACGCGCTTGGGTCGCCCGTGGATGGTGAAAAAACGGGGACCCACGTCTCAGAAAGAATCCTCCCTCTGCTCCTCACTTCGAGCGGCGGCAATATGCCGTGCTCTATCCACACGGGCCTTCATTTACCGGTAACCGATACCCCCGCGTCCGCCACCTGAAGGTTTGTTAGGGAAGCATGCGATGGAATACGCCTGCACCTCTTCGTCACCCACGGCTCGCATTTCCTCGCCGTATAGTTGGGGCGTCGGGCTCCCTCTCTCGCAATCTTTCCGCCTCCTCTTTCTGGCGGATGACGGTTTCGGAGAATGCGACCACAGCTTTCCATGCCCTCTCGCTACGGACCATGGATAAGATCAGGGCCGACAGCGAGAGGTCAATACCCACCACGGCAGTAAGTCCGGCGCGTTCTACCACCCACGTAGGACACTCTTCCACTGTGTGTTGTGCGGTATCTTCGTCACATTCGGCGCAGTGCTGACATCTCGGAGACACCTCCCTCCTGGCAATTTGGTTCAGGTACTTGCCAAAACAGCCGTGTCCAGTAAGTACCTGAACCAAATCTGAGCTAGCCTAAGCTAAGCTAACTATTAATATATATATGAGTTATTGAAACATGTATGTGTACCAAGCATACACGCCTCAACAACTCCTCCATATTTTTATTATCGGAAGAAGACTAGCCCCTGTCTGCGACTTCGCGTAGTAATAGTTATTTTGAAGTAACGCTAACACGCAGCGGAAGTTCTCACAAGGAATAAAAATTCCCAATTTCAAAAACATTCTTCATTGTTACTCCGCTCCTATTAGCTTTAGCACGATGATATATAGCATATAACCTTCCTCGATAAATGAGCTATATAACACTGAAAGATTTTTTTAAATCGGAGCGGTAGTTCCTGAGATTATCCCCTACAAACTGAAAAATTTTACCTGTATAATATTAGTATAGATTATTCATAGTATTGTACAGTATTTTTATCGTTCCTAAACTCACATACTGGTCGGATGTACGTCGCCATAGGTTAACCGTATACAATGTGCGCTGTAGTTGAAACGTATGTATGAAGCTGGACAGTACGTGCTGTTATCGTGCGTGCGTGTTTCAATAGTGCACAACGAACACCGCGTCCGTAGTAAAGACTATTACAATATCATTTCTATAACAGTCGATTGAAGTATATCTATATATACTTTTTTATTTAATAAAAAAAACAACATTTATTATAGAAATATTCTCCAATTAAATTTATCCTAGTGGTTGATTTGTAGAGCAATTTTTTGTATTAATTCATTGCGATCAATAAGCAAATCGATTCAACGAAAGTTCATTCGAATCGTCAAGACGAATATACATGAATATACTTCGTTTTTTTTATTGTGGTTAATAAATATAGTAGGTATTCATAGTTTATCTCGAGCAAAATCCACTACAGACAGATGCTGACATTATTTACTTCTTTACGATTTTACAAAAGAAAGACGGAAAATAATAGACTTTGTAAAAAAAATTAAGTATTTAGAAATAAAATAGTACGTATAATCTAATTATGTCCATGAGTAGATCTACGGCGAGAGGAGACAATATTAAATACTGATTTTGTCACCATTATGAAAAAAAAAACAGTCATTAAATGATTTTTTTTTTTATTGTAGTATGACAAAGTGACTGCACTATACCTGATGGTAAGCATAGTACAATCCAAAAATAGTGGCGACCACCGAGAGACGGATCATCCATCGTCGGTCGCCACTGTTATGCCGGCCATAATGATGGAAGTCACCTGGTACTGGATATGCACAGGCTGATCCCGAAACGCGACGCGCAAAAGCGAGTAACTATGACGGGCTTTTTCGCCATGTACATGGTGGTTGCGACTCAGTCGGGCTGTAAAACCCTACCACCCCGCTATCGCCATTGCCTCGTTCGTTGATCAGCAGGGTGCCCCACGTGCAGGTGAGGTTGGCGTGGGTGTCTCAAGTCGTAAGATGTTACTCGACACCCCTTACACCCCAATATTCAATTTCCATTCCTCACGGTTAAAATACCGAACTTACGGCTCCCAATTTCCATTTTTTCGTTTATTCTAATTTTTTTTGTACTCAAAAATGTCAATTTAATTCATTCATGCTATTCAATGAATTTGAAAACCTTATATTGTAATGTCGTAGAAATACATATTTTCACATTTTGTTCCTCTTTTATTGTTCTTCTAAATAGGTCCATGAGTGTATAATGAAAATTCCTTTGATGATAATTCATGTCAAGTCTACTACACGTATCGGCATATGGCCATTCGCTGATACAAACAGATGCAAAGAGCTAAGGTTTTCAAAAATCTAATCAACTGACCTAATAAATCGTTGGTTGTTGCTTACTTAATTAAGCCGGGTTATTTAATTAGTTCAGTCATGAACACAACATGGCATAACAATATAAGTTAATGTGTTTACCAGTAACTCATAAGATTTCTAGTAAACAGTAACGGTTTACTGGGAATATATTTACAAAGTAACCACGAGAACCGTTTTGGACGCGCTAGCGAACGCACGTGTCCGATATCTCCTCTGTTCGAGATCTTTTGTTCTCGATTTCGTTGTGCTTTGTTTAGTGCTAAGTTGAGTGCAGCTGTGGCACACGTGTACAAAATCTACCTGAGTGAGTGAGACATTCCCTTATTTATATATTTACCCGTTTATTTATATACTCATTTTTCTATTCCTTATTCTTAAATATCTAACCAACTATTATTTATTTGTTTAATTATCTATTTATTTCCTCATATATTTCGTTAATCTATTCAGTGATAAAGTAATCTATTGCTGTGCCCCCGTATATATGTAAGTACCTATTTATTATTATTTATCTATTTATTTAACCATTATTTATTTATGTGATAGTATTTTATTCATATACATGGTCCCCTGTCTCGCCCACTCATTTATTTATTTTGTGCTTTCGCTTTGTTTAAACAATTCTCTTGGTCCGGACTCGATATAGTGCCGTAGCTTACCGTTTGGCGTGCCCCCCTGCCCTTAAGGCAGGGAGGTTGGTTCGCGGCCCCTCCCTCTCAGTCCATCGCGATGGACACACAAAGATTTGAAAGGTTCTGTCGCAGCCTTCTCGCGCAAGGTGTAGATGAGAAACTATTTAATACCGCTTTAATAGATGCATCGCAGCCCTCCGAGGGCACGCAATATGTCGCGAACTTGCCAACCGCGAATTCCTTCGCATCACTCTCGCCGCAATCGACTCTCGATGCGCGAGACAAGGACCTATTAGAGGCCCCAATATCGAGCTCAAGTTCGGAGTCCGACTCCGAAATGAAGCTAGAAGTAACGGCGTCCGCCGAACCAACCGCGACCGCGACCACGACCGCGATTCCCGCGCCTTCAGCGCAGCTAGACAAGGACGGCTATACGACCGTCTCGTATAACATACGACGGCCGGCTAGTCCGTTAGAGCAGGGTTCCGCAGGCAAAATTGTCAACATAGAGGGCGCCCGTGTGCCAGCACCAGCTATACCGTCGCGAAAACCGAGCGCGAGTAAGTCTAGCTCCGTCTTGCTCTCGCAGGGCTCCGCAGTTAGTAAGCCGCGCCCCCCGCCTCCTGTTACGATTCAGAATAAATCAAAATGGGCCGCGATTTCCAACCGACTTAAGACCCTTAAGGTCAATTACACGTCTGCACTTACCACTCCGGCGGGCATCCGTGTTAAGTGTCCCACCTCCGACGACCATCGCGCTCTTATACGATTCCTTACTGAATCGAAACTCGCGTACTTTACTTACGCGTTAGAAGACGAGCGCCTCCTGCGTGTCGTGTTACGCCGTGTCCCGGCCGAAATCTCGGTCGAGGACGTTACCCTCTTCCTTAAGGAGAAAAACTACCCGGTGCGTGAGGTACACCGTATGTACCACCCACGCACCCGCGCTCCTTATAATATGGTTCTCGTTCTCCTCGACCGGTCGCAGGAGGGCAAGGCCATCTTCTCACTCACTTCGGTGTGTGATCTCAATGGGGTCACCGTTGAGCCCCCACGCAAGACCCACATTCCTTCGCAGTGCCATAACTGCCAGAGTTATGGGCACTCCGCGAAGAATTGTTATCTCCGTCCCAGGTGCGTCAAGTGCCTGGGAGACCACGCCACGAAGGAGTGCGAACGCACTCCTGGCACTCCCGATCCTCCCAGCTGTGTGCTCTACGGTAACGCGGGTCACCCCGCGAATTATCGCGGTTGTCCCCGCGCGCCGCGCACACAACGTCCCCGTCAGGCGAGGAAGGCGCCCAGGGCGCCTGCAGCCGCCGCCCGTCCCCCGCCTCCACCTCTCATGTCCGTGGAGGCCTTCCCGGGCCTGCCGGGCGCCTCCCGCGCCCAGGTTGCGCCCACGCCCACGACCTCACCGCGCTCACCACCCTCTGTGCCGCGCGCGACCCAACCCGGGCGGGCCCCTATGGCCCCTGGGCCTCCCGACCTCAGCCTCAGGCCTCTTCTAGGCCCCAGGCGACTCATGCTCCATCATCTCTCTCAGATAAATTCGACTGGATGGAGCACTTACTCAGAGAACACGACATTCAGGAGGTTATCGCCTTCCATGCCACAGTCGAGGTAGAAGAAGGTTGCGGTCTTCTCACTGCTATAGCGCGTTTTCCGGCTATCGGAGCCACAATTCAGCGCCTCGCCCGTTCATCGTCGTTTAAATAAGTTTTAAAATTCACGAGTCTTAATAAAGTAAAACCACGCGGTCTATGTCTCTCGTTTTTCAAGGCGAGATCCCTTCGGTCACAGCGCGATCTAGTAGCTGACTTTTTGCGCGATAGACAGATTGACGTTTTCCTTATCCAGGAAACGATGTTAAAACCGAGTATGCGGAATCCGAGAATCGCGAATTACTGTATAGTCAGGAACGACCGTGTCACCCGCGGGGGTGGCACATTAATCTATTTTAGGCGTTCGTTGTATTGCATGCCGTTAGATCCGCCCGCGCTAACCAATATGGAAGTGTCAGTGTGTAAATTAGGTATGACCGGTCACTCGAATATTATTTTAGTTTCCGCGTATTTGCCACCAAACAAAGAATTGCTAGGATCCGATTTGCAGGCGCTACTTAATTTAGGAGATTCAGTTATTATAGCGGGGGACCTCAATAGCGGGAACGTTATCTGGAATAGTCCGTGTACCTCTCGTAACGGGAGAATACTCGACGATCTAGGTAGGGTTCTCGCTTTTGACGTCATAGCCCCTCTGGAACCCAC
>JACEII010000057.1:3390886-3427668 GCA_014332785.1 Antheraea mylitta | reverse complement strand
ATACGTTTCAACAACTCATACATATATGAATAGTTAGTTAGGTTAGCTAAGATAGGTCGCGATTTTGCATGCAACAGGCAACAGCCAAGCCGAGGTGTGCCGTGCACCCTTGAGCTGGTTGCCAAAATAAAATCGGCTGAGTGCCTTAAGCGCTCGCCTTAGTAGTCCAGTGAAGCTGTTAAGACCTTGCTGGGTCAATAGCGTAGACATTTCGAAAAAAAAAAGAAACCTTGTTCTAGAGATACATCAAATTAAATAAGAGAGTAAAAAAAATTGCTTATATGTATAATTTTTTTATGGAATGCCCTGTGCTCTCACAAATCGAATATCAAGATTTATATAATGTAACAAGTAAATGTAACATTTAGTTATAATTATTCACATTAGTCCGGTGAAGCTTTGAATGCCCATAAGGTCGATATCGTAGTCAGATTAAAAAAAAATCATTGTTTTTCTATTATTGATTACTTGGATTATAAACAATAGAATGGCATTACCTTGGCAGTCGATATATCCTACACCCTTGGCACCTGCTAGCGTATACTAGGTACTACATTAACTTATGTAGTACCCTGATTACTTACAATACATGATTTGTTTGGAATTTATGTGATTGGTTTTAAACTTGATTTGAATAAAACTACTATAAACCCACGAACCGCACCTTATACGAAACAGGAAAATGTAATACCTATAAAAACCCACTTTACATTGTAAAATCTAAATTCGCAATTTATATAATCGATTTTATTGTGTTTTTTGATAAATTAACTGTCATAATAGAGTTAAGACACTCTGTATAACAATAAATTTGTTAATAAATACCAATTTAACATATAGTCGTTTACATTCCATATGTAGTCGTCATTTGAACGGATCACATTGTGGACACGTGCTCTTTCAATATAACAATATGCATAAACGTGCTTTGTTTTATAGATAACTATTTTTAATCTTCTATATACATATAATAATAATGTTAATCTAACGCATCTATACTTTTTGAGTTTCCATTTTAAAAAAAAGTTGTTGCAGGTATATTGGAATAAGGAATAAAGTACATCTCAAAACTTTTTAGATATGTCTGTCTGTCTGCCTATCTGTTTGTATGCACACACATCACTGTAAAAGTACTAGGTTTACAATAAAACCACACCAAGGAAATCTTAAAACATGTCTTCGAGAATAAGTTAGTCTTTATTTCATTAAAATCGATCCACTCTATCAAAAGTAGATGAATATATAGCCTGGCGGGGTGGTAGGCTTTTACAGCCCGACTGTGTCGCAACCACCATGTATATGGCGAAAAAGCCCGTAATAGTGATTCGCTTCTACGGGTCGTGTTTCGAGATCAGCCTGTGCATATCCAGCTTATTACAGGCCGGCATGATAGTAGCGACCGGCATGGACAGTGTGTCAATCGGTGGTCGCTATTATTTTTGGATAGTACTGTGCTTACCATCAGGCATAGTGCAGCCACTTTGCCGTGCTACAAAAAAAAAAAGCCTTAATATATTCAGATAATTTTATTAACTGTTTGTTACATAATGATCCTAAACTAAATCTTAAAATCAACTTGTTTGCACTTCGAGAGAAATTAAAGAAAACACAATGAAGATTTGCCTAACTATTATCACTAATAGATACTAGAAGTAAAAAAAAGAGTACGATAAATCGTGTATCACTCATATCTACCTATACCTTGACACTAAGGAAAGTTCATTAAACAATATACTCACCAGTTAACAACTTAGAATTACTCGTTTACAATTATTTGTAGGTGGTAGAGCCACGCTGAAGCTATTATTAGTTTCAGCATGAATGGGTCGACTCGTCCCGGGTTGCATCACCCTCTCACAGAGAACCGACGTGAAGTAACAGTGCTTGCATTGTTGCGTTTCGTTCGGTCAGTGAGAGCGCCGGAGACCCATCTCTCCTCCCTCCCCTTTCCTCTCCCTTTCTCTCCATTCCCCCAAACACAAGCTGGTAACGCACTTGCGACTCCTCTGGTGTTGCTAGTGTCTATGGACGGCGGTGATCGCTTAACAACAGGTGACCCGCATATTCGTTTGCGTCCTATATGATATAAAAAAAACTCGTAGCTATATTCTGGAGATTTTTTTTAATTTAATTTTTGGCCACTAGTCTTCTAGATCACTGCCATTGTAATATACGTAATAATATTGCAATTATCTTGTGATCATTTCAATGTTCTAATAAGATGATGGCTTCCGTGTTAGAACTTTCAATGGAGTTCATATCAGAATTCATGCTCTTTGATATAATTTCCCATCCAATTAATTTGTGCGCAATAACCGAACTATACTACGTAATACACCATAGACATTACAAAATATAGAGTAATATAGCACAAGATTATTAATAAAATATAAAATCCACTATGACAGACGAAACCCCTGCTAAAAATTCCCCATCTGGACGTCAATACTTGGAAAATGTAAACCTCCCTTTAGTAAAAATAGGGTATATTTTAGTAAGAAAAAGTATTGTTACGAGAAATAGGTTCAATCTACATTACATAAGAGAAGCCTCTAGCAGAAACTAGTATAACATATCTTTTATAGCAATTAGCATATACCCCTAATCATAACAAGAACTTTTTGATCTTTTTTTTATATCATATCTGAGACAAACGAACTGACGGGTCACCTGTTGTTAAGCAATTACCGCCGTCCATTGACACTAGTAACCCCAGAGGAGTCGCAAGTGCGTTACCAGCCTGTGTTTGGGGGAATGGAGAGAACTGAGAAAGAGAGAGGGGAAGGGAAAAGGGGAGGGGAGATGGGTCTCCGGCGCTCTCACTGACCGAACGAATCACAATAATGAAAGCATTGTTACTTCACGTCGGTTTTCTGTGAGAAGGTGGTACTACCACGGACGAGCCGACTCATTCATGCTGAAACCAATAATAGCTTCAGCTTATCTCTACCCCTTACAAAAACCCAACAAAGAGTATGTTTTAACAGAAATACTTTTCAAAAAACGATGTTAAATTCTAGACTGTGTATAAAAGTGCAAGTAAACCAGACAGATTCATATGATTAAAGTAACGGAAATGGTGTCAACATTTTTGTGGTTGACTAAGTTATTAACAGCATATTTAAACCACCGAGGCCATTACTCTTTGTGGTTCAAATACCACAACATTTCTAATAGGGGAAATATTTTTACAAACCTCTTTTGACTAAGTTACACGTGAAGAATCTATGTACTTTTATAATTGAATAGTACCTAATCGCGTATGAGAGAAATCAGCCGACATCAAAGATGATTAGGTGTCACGCTGATAACTGTAAAGACTTGACGCAATGGATTCGTAATAAACGTGAAGTTAATATAGAGAACCAATTATTTTTGATCTTATTGACATAATTACTTACTAGTTTAATTGGTACAGACGTATATAATTCATCATCATCACTCTATAAGAGACCCACTGCAAGTTCATAGGTCTCTGCCCAAAAGAAAGGTATTGGTATAATTACTACGCTAACTCATGACGTATTGGCGATTTGAAACTGTGGAAAATCCACAGTTTTGTGCTTTCCCACATACTGTAGCACTACAAGAACATTCCTCAGGTTCCTCACGATGTTTTTATTCATCGGCAGCCAATAGTGTTACTAATGTAAATTAATAAATATACGCGAATTCTGAAAAAATGTTGTTTCATGCCGGGCTTCAAACCTGCAGGCATTGGGCTTATATTCGACCGGTCGAACCACTAGTTCACCACGACTAATTATATAGTAAATATTTTAAATTAGATTACCTATTGTGTTGATGTGCGTTGAAAATAGGCCCCTTAAACCTACACCCGTGTCACAAGTTTCGGGATATAATCGGAGTTTCTCTCGCTAACACGTGATGGGTCCGGCATCCGCACGGTGAATCCGTGGGATGTTACGAATTATTTCTCAATAATAATTTTAAAAAATCCAGTTCAGCATACAAGCGAATAAGCGTAGTATTTCGGTCTATTTAAAATACTTTGCAAATACTCTATCGTTCGCTACGGAAGAATGATGAATACCTGAATCTATTTATTAATTTAAATTAATCAGATTATCAGCTAAGGTGACATGGTGAATACTCCTTTGGCCCCTTTGGGAAACAGTAGGGAGTATTTACAAGCTGCTATTATTTGGTCTTAAACTAATCCTCCACGTTCAATAACCAAATAATACAAAACAATTTATGACTTTCTTAACTTATTCACACCTGAGGTGGAAAAGTACAAATGATTTTATTTATATAGCTTTAAATCGTGAAATCTCAATAATATAAAATAATAAAAGTAAAACTGTAGTGGCTACTATAGCTTCGGGCTCCGAGACATCGGAACTGAATTTGGCAAGTATTTTACAGACTGACTGAAACAAAGAAAACAAAAACCAACTCACTATTAATCTAGATAGTATGCGAAATTCCCATGAAATAACAAAAACATTTTTACGGAAACGGAATCTAAGGAACCGACGAGTAGTAAAAATACTTACAGAAAATGAAATGTACGTATTGTATGTAATCAAAATATAAGTAGCATCTTAAAGAAGATTTATCTCATGCAGTGATTCACAGCATTAAGGTGTGTATATGTGTAGCGTGTAACGTTGATAAGAACGACTTTATTAGGAGTGTCATGGGCAAAAGAGATGATGCAATATAAATACTGAAATGACGCGACGGCGGCGACTCAGCGGGGCTTCTGGTGTTTCATATTAGTATGTCATCGTAAAATAGAGATGTTCCGTGTCATCTGTCTTCTCGGTATCGTATATATATAAACTTAAGAGAAATGAAAGCATTTAGTCCATACAAACGTATTCCTCTGTTTTATGTTCTTTGGACTCTCCTATGTCTTGGATGTTGGCATTAGAGCAAATATTTTTATTCTAATCAATACATGTCTACTATTGCCATATTGTTGTGTTCTCATTTTCTCTCGTTATATAATTTCTATAAGAACTAAGAGCCTTCTAAACATACTTTTATTGCCTAAATATTCCGTCGTTTTCAGATCTTTAAAGCAGCAAAGAAATTCAACAAATATAAAAAAAAATAAAAAAGACCTGTACACATAACTACAAACTCTTCCAATATTTTTGTTTAAAATAAAAACTCTGCATGTGTTATGTTTAATAGAGCTGCCGAATACGATAGTCCAGAAAACATGCAAGAAGCGGCAGACTCCTTTTAAAACGTATTTCTCAAAAACCTTGCAGAACGCGTAACCTCCAGTAAAATAATATTGGCTAATTGTCTTCAGTAACTACATAAAACAGAAAAGCGCGGTCAACCCAAGAATTCCAGTCAAGCCAACAGCCTATAGTCAGTGCAAAATAAAAATCAAAACATTGAACAACCTTTTTTATTCGTTTAATTTTTTGAATAGGTAAATTAAATTCTACGGAGAAACTATCACATAGCGCTTATTATTATAAAATATGTATTTATGTTCTCACTTTTTGCCATAAAATATAAATAGCACTTAACATTATGGGGATACGTTTTGGAAAGATAAGTAACAAAATATTCAAGAATGTAAAATATAAAGCTACCACAGTTTTCAGTAAATAGCAAGTAAGCCTTATAATATACTTGGGCCTACATATTATCAGTTCGAATTAGCGTTTAAAATCAAATTTATTTCAACTTAAAATGACAATGACGCGAATTTACTTGTAAGGATTGTCAATTTAGCAGAGGAAAATAAAATTTTATATAAAGTACAACGTACAAATTTCATTTTTTTAGTTCGTTTGTCTGGACTCATGGTTCGCACCTTTCTTTAGAAAGTTGCCCTACCTTTACTATATTAACAATGGATTTTTTTCCTCGATCTGACTACGCTATTAACCTAACAAGGTCTTAACAGGTTCACCGGACTACATATTAACAATGGAGTTATTTAACATTTTACTGCTAACTTCAAACCCTTTAGTATTGATATTATTTCCATAATACATATTTTTGTTGTCTTTGTTATAGACTACTTTATTAAATTTCTAGAATTATTTTTGTTTCATTATTGTAATATTTTCTTTTACCTGTTGTTTTGCATTGTTAGCGGTTTTGGTTAATGCTAAAATGCTAAATGCTGTCGTGTCCCTGCATTCCACTCTTTTTTGGTCATTAATGTTTGTAAGGCAGAATAAGTAAGCAAAAAGCGCTTTATTACATTAATTTTAATCTTCAAAGCCTGATGACATAACATATGACTGAATGAATACTTTTTATAGCACTTTTTTGGTATTTACACTGGTGAGCATAATACCACAAAACATTTTTGTACCGCTAATCAGCGGTATTGAAGAAAAAACAAAGCTATAGAAGATCTTGCAAATATTAAAAGAAAATATAAATTTATAAAATAACGATAATGAGTTTACGTTGAACTAATTATAGCTAACGTATATATGCATAGATAGTGTACTGAATGTATAAAATGAATACATAAACAACATAAACCTATTCATATATACACGTATACATGAAATAAATTATTTAAAAAAATTGTCAAAGCCTTCGCTGATTCCGCGTACTGTAACGGAAGTACTACGCTAATTTACTATTAGTGTTTATTATATAAGCTATAAAAAAACATCTAAGTACTAGGTTGATATTTATTTTTTGCATACGTTTGTGCAACAGAAATATTATTAACCCTGTTAATTACTATCACCACTACAGAGCAGTATTAAATTTATAACCATTATTTACTAATTCGATTATATAATACTAATTATTATATAATATTGTAAATTCGAATGCGAGTTTGTTTGTTTGTTACGCTGTTACATCTTAACTGAACTATAGAGAAGGCCTGTTCATTAATAAAATAAATACTATATCCGAAGGATAAGCCATTATCAACACTAATTCGAATGCAGTCACAGCAAAAGCTACTTAGAAATACATATATTTTTAAGCAATTTTTTAAAGTAATCTTTGGAAAGTTTAGGATTTACTATGTATGTGGGGTCCCAAGTATCGCATTATATAGGTACATTAGGAATGGTGTATGTGAATTTTAAGTAGCACTTACAAATTTCTGATAGACCTAATTAAATCGAAGTCAATATTCTTTGTCTTTAAAGCCAGTAGTTTGAAATGTTAATTACCTTCGTGTTGGCTTTTAATGGATTCGGAAAACGTTAAAATCGTATCTACATTGTATTTTATAATTTTTCAATACATTTTTATAGTTTCACAAACGTTCTATAATTTTGCTTAAATAGCATTAGACGCATGGTACGTTTATTTATTGTATTTCTTCCATCGAGATCTAGAATCAATTTTGACTTCAAAAATGAAGGGGGGAATCCTCTAATTCTTGAAGAAAATAAAATATTCTACACCAGTGATGCCTAGAATTTTTAGAACTAGGAGTCACTTTGACAGATTTAGAGCTAAAAGTGGGCTGTTAGATTAAGTTAAATTAGAACCACTTGTGTAAAAAAATCGAAATCTGGTTTGATTCGTTCCAAATAACTCGCACAGCGTATCGTCGATCCTTTTATTCTTCGCTTGACGAACCACACGGGCCGTGATTTTTGCTAGTATCCACAATATTAGTTAGGATTGTAATGGTTTTTTTTTTCGAATTGAAAACGCTGTTGACCTGGAATGGTCTTTACAGCTTCACCGAACTATAGAGACGAGCGCTGAAGGCACTCAGCCGATTTTGGATGTTTGTGCGACTAACTCAAGGCTGCACGGCACACCTCGGCTTTGGCTGTTGCCTGTTTTGTGCAAAAATTGGGACCTCCTGAGCTAACCTAAGCTAAGCTATCTAGATATACGTATATGAGTTACTAGCTGTTACGCGCGGCTTCACACGCGTTTTTTTAATATATTAAATAAAAGTAAAATTTAGATTATATGTGTAAAATTACAGAAATACTCTCGCAAAAATATTTGTAAGTACGACACGCACATCATATATAGGTAACATGTACATTATAAATGTGAATACTAGCAGTGTGTCGAATGGGATGGGATTTATCACCAGCCACATATCTGGAACTTTAAACTACTATATACCATCCTGAGTGCTCACTTATACTATATAAGAAAGTTTTTTTTTTTTCGAAATGACTACGCTATTGACCCAGCAAGGTCTTAACAGCTTCACCGGTCTACTAAGGCGAGTGCTTAAAGCACTCAGCCGATTTTATTTTGGCAACCAGCTCAAGGGTGCACGGCACACCTCGGCTTGGCTGTTGCCTATTGCATGGAAAATCGCGACTTAGCTACCCTAGCTAACTATTCATATATGTATGAGTTGTTGAAACGTGTATGTGTACCAAGCATACACGGCTCAACAACTCCTCCATATATTTATTATCGGAAAATTGAGAGTTTTTCAGTTCGATAAGGGAAAAAAGTAAACCCTTCCACTTTCATGTGTAAGCGTGTCGGCGTGCACGTGTGTGGGGGTGATCGTGGTGTTGTAGCAGTGATGTATATTTGTGTCACCGTATCGCGCAACCAACGCACTCAAGGGCTCCCTACCGAGGGATCGAACCTAGGCTTGAGCCGCTGCCGTGGGAGGCCTAATCAGGTGTGCGGGAGCGAAATTAACCCCCAGACCACGGCGGCGTGATCTGTGGTTACGCGGGCGTGGGCGTAAACACGCTCTGTTTCGAGGGACAGGCTGGTACTAATCGTCCGCTGACGTGTTTGAATCAGGAGGGTCGGTAAAAATGTGTCGCGGACGTCTTTTATAACGCGCAGCGTTAGGTACGGGTTCATAGTTTGCGGCGGATACCACTAACGGACTGGGATGATTCGCGGCTTTTTCAAAATAACTAATCGTAAGTGATTTTAGGTACGCCCAGATAGAAGGGATCTCTAGGTCTCTATGGAGATCGACTCTCCGAATGTACCACGGAGCACCGGTCACTTTACGTAAAACACGATTTTGGAGAACCTGCAGCTTATCAAAGTTATCTTTGGGCATATGCGCAAAAACGGGGCAGCTATGTCATCACGGGACGGATACACACCTTATACAAAGTGAGCTTGTGTCTGAGGGACATCTTACTCTTATGACGAAGCAACGGATGGAGGCGACCCAAGACCATAGCGGCTTTGTTTCGCACTCTGTCTATATGTGAATCGAACTTTAAGTGTCTATCTAATGTAACACCGAGATATTTGACCTCTTCGACCCAAGGGTAATCGATTCCGTATAGCCTGATGGGCTCAAATTTATTAGCGTGTTTCGTGGGATTGAAGAGTATTGAGGCCCTCTTATCGGGATTAACTTCTATGCGCCATCGACGAAACCATTCACCGAGAGTATGAACGGCTTTTTCGATGCGCTTCCTAAGAAAGTCCGACCGCCAGCCGGAAGTGTAAATAACGGTATCGTCAGCGTAACAACCTACCTCGATCCCCCGAGACCGAGGTAGGTCACTGATGAACAGATTGAAGAGCGCGGGCTGGAGAGTATGGGGCCCTGTGGTCCACCTGAGCGTATCGGGTGGGGCAGCGATAGTTCACCATCCACTCTGAAGCGGAATGTCTTATCAGTGAGATAATCGCGGATGATATGAATTAACGTATCGGGTACGCGAGATTTACATAATTTATGGATGAGCCCTCCGTGCCAGACCTTATCGAAGGCCTTGGCGACATCGAAGAAGAGTACACGCGTTAGAAGTTATACTAATTCTTTGGGGTAAAAAAATAAAAATCTTTTCAAAAATTTTATCTTTCTACTTTTGTAACACTAACAATAGAAAATAGGTATTTAATACATTGAAATTTTTAATACAGAGAAACAAAATGTTGACTATAGCTAGCTTAAGGTGTCGGTTTTTCGTGACGTTGTGCGCGCGCATTGTAAAATTTACTCTCATCATTTTTCTCTAAAGCGTCAGAAGAGTTATAACTTCAAAAAGGTTGACTATCACTGGGCTAAATAATGCTCTGAAAATTCGGCAATATACCGGTAAAAGCTTATCGGAGACGGAAATTAATCCAAACAATCAACACACACTTCCTTTTTTATTAAAATGTAGATTAAAAGCGCACAAAAACAGTTTTCTTGTTCTATTAATACCCGAAAAACCAGTTTCATTTTTTGATCTATTTACGTAACAACTAACCTTCGATATTAAAATGTAACAACTGGTATCTAATTATGGAAGTTATTTTTTACCGGTAACGGAGCATCATACGGATTTGTTTACTATTTGTGTTATATATAACATTATTATATAATTATATTAACCTATACATATGAATAAAATTGAAGCGTCTGTTATTTGTCCGCGAAATTCTCCGAAACGACTGAAGAGATTTTATTGAAACTTTTATTGGTACATATAAGATTTTGAAAAGGTGTAATTTGGACTACATGTCATATCGCTCTGACATAGTAGTTAAGTATTAATGGTAGAATTAAAAAGAGATAACTTAGAATGGATAATAAGGTTAGAAGAGTTAGGTACAGAATGACTATTAAAAGAATAAAATATCCACAAATAATTCAAATAGAAAACACAGTTTTCATGAAACAGTAAAACGATTGGGGAAACAAAATGGCGGGCATCAGCTAATATTTTATAAGGTTAAATATGTATGCTCTTACATTTTTTTCACGAACTGTGTACGCTATTGACCTAGCAAGGTATTAACAGCTTCACCGGACCACTTTTCATGAAGCGTTTTAGAAAAGTATTTAGCTAATGTATAAAAAAACTACTCTATTAACTATATTTTGATTTTATTGTTATTGCCAATGTAGTGACTTTATGTACTTATTACATATATTATATTAACAATAGAAAGGGGTTGTAATTCATTTCATTCTAATTTTATCAAAATAACTTTGTATACGATAATTTTTAAAAGGTAAAGGTCTTCTATGTTCATATAATAAGAATGTAAATCTAACAATGTGTCTATACTTTTTCGATTTTCGTGAAAAAAATTGTTGCAGGTGTCTAAAAATAGTTAATAGAATATATGTCAATCTTTTTTATAAATGTCTGTCTTTCTGTCTGTGTGTTTTTATGATAACGCATCACTGCTAAAGTACTGACTGTGTTCACGATAAAACATTAAAAACAATTAATTTTTCATTCTTCTGAGAGCTTTCGCTGCTTGTTAGCGTTAGCCTAAACTATTCCATGCGAACGAAGGCGCGGGCAGAAACTAGTTACAAATAAAAATGACATCAACAACTATGTTAGTTGCGATTACACGAACTTTCACGTTATAACAAACTAAGATGATATTACTTTACGAATATTAAAAGTCATGATGATTCAGTAGCAAATGAGAGAATTGCTAAAGAACACAGCTTCCCGTCATGTCGTGCGGTGACGCTGTAAAGGCCGACACGCCATGACGCGACTGCGCGGCGAGGCTAAACAATTAACAGTTAAAAAACGCTTCCCAGTAAATAAAATTAAACAGTAAAACCTAGGAAAAAATGAAATACTAAACTTTTTGTTTACTGACTTTTTATTTAATAACTCGCAAGGATAAATTAAATCTCAGATAATAAAATTGCACCACACAATTAATTATTATAAGCATTCCATCTATGTACTGCGGAAACATATCCTAAATATGGGAAATTATTCAGTGGGCGTTGAACATTTTTTTTTATGAACAAAGTTATTAAACATAATTTTAATTTGTAGAAGATAATTATTATACGTGCTTTCAAATTAAATGCACATTTATACATTGATACGATATTAAATCCTTGTTTTGTGATTTTGAAAACTTGTTGCAGTTTGAACCAAAATATTCTAAGATCGCAGTAATGTAGCGAGCGATACTGTTATATATATTGTACCGATCATGTTACCTTTTTACACTTTGATAATATATCTTCGAAATATTCAAATAATTAAACTGTGCTCAAACGCTATCATAGAATATTTTCTTTTATTTATTTTTTTATGTCCAGAACTACTAGGTACCGTACTATCCACATTAAAATATAATGTCATTATCTGTTTATCTCAAAACGTATTAGGGGGTATTAAAAACCGTTATAATATATTCTTAAAGAAATGAATTGAACATCTAAATCGATATAGCGTTACTTTTATTTTTAATTTTGTATAATTATAACTCCCACATTATTCGTAAACCTAAGTATTTATCGTCAGATTCTTGGCACGAAACTTCACTTAGCTCATGTACTATAAACTCGTTATAAACTTCTATTGTAATTGTTGCATATGAGGATACTAAAATGAAATAAATATATAAGCATACGTCAATGGGAAATACTCAATATAAATTATAAACACAATAAACATAGAAATAGAAAGGTAACGGAGAAATATAATTCAATTATTAAATATTAAAATCAAATAACATTACCGAGTACAAAGTGCATTTTTTTAAATGTACATGTATTAATCGTGTAACTATTAAGGACCATTCAAAAGTTTAAGTGTCATGCACCGCACCATACCATGCCCATATCGAAATATGCAAAGACAAATAGTGTAAATTAATATGTAACAACGCCCGTTAGATCGTCCCATCGCCGACCAACACTATAGCGTGACGTATTCAAATTCCTCATAATTATGTATTATGTCATATATGACATGTATGACAAATTCCGAGAGCATAGCACTGACCGTAGCTTTTTTTTTTATTCTCGAACTGACTACGCTATTAACCCAGCAAGGTCTTAACAGTTTCACCGGACTACTAAGGCGAGCGCTTAAGGCACTCAGCCGATTTTATTATGGAACCAGCTCAAGGGTGCACGGCAAACCTCGGCTTGGCTGTTGCCTGTTGCATGCAAAATCGCGACATATCTTAGCTAACCTAGCTAACTATTTATATATGTATGAGTTGTTGAAACGTATATGTGTACCAAGCATACACGCCTCAACAACTCCTCCATATATTTATTATCGGAAAATTGAGAGTTTTTCAGTTCGATAAGGGAAATAAAAGTAAACCCTTCCACTTTCATGTGTAAGCGTGTAGCGTGCACGTGTGTGAGGGTGATCGTGTAGTGTTGTAGCGGTGATGTATATTTGTGTGTCACCGTATCGCGCAAGCAACGCACTCAAGGGCTCCCTACCGAGGGATCGTACCTAGGCTTGAGCCGCTGCCGTGGGAGGCCTAATCGGGTACAGCTTTTATTCGTTCCTAATTCTTTCATAGTTAACGTCTTAGCACATACTATGGATCGGTGTCGTAGTATAGGAGGCCAAAACTTTTATTAATTCCAATTAAGTCACACAGAAACTGAAAATAAGCTTTATTTTCTTCGTAAATAAGGTAAAGTTTATAATCCAAGTCAATATCCAAGATATGATTATTGTCGTTAAGCATAGTCATATGCTTGTCATATGATATGTAATATTAAAGAGTTAAAATAGTTTTTTTTTCATACAGTAAGGAAAGGTAATAATCCATTCAAACGTTTAGCATTAAATTGTAACGTACACCCTGAATCATGCCAGGATGACTCTAAAGAGGAAGTTATAGTCTTCTATTTCTCGTAAATATGATTTAACAATTTACAAGATTCGGTGTAAATGAAGAAAATAAATTTAGTACGAAAATATGTTAAGCATATACGGTGTTATTACAAAAAAGTTAAATATGTATTCAATACTTGCTTTAAAAAGGTTGCGTTTTAAATGCACAACGCTCGCTGAATGTTCGCCATCTTGCTCTTTTGTCTCGCTTTGATTAGGCTAGGTTAGACTTGCGAAAAAAGGATAACGCTAACATGCCTCGGGCGAGTGCGGTGCATTTAGTACGAAACCTTGTTAAAAGAAAAAATTAATACAAATTTAACTTTTTTGTAATAACACCGACATTAATTCAAAACGCAATGGTCAAAGATGATCCAGCAACTGCTAATGTTAGCCTATAATAATTTTTAATTTGAAAAGCGTGATTACGATAAAATCGTTAAGAGGTAATACAAAAAAAGAATTACTATGATTACGTCACATATATTCTTTTTTATATTTATTTATTGAGTTATGAAGTATTAATGAGATTATAGAAGTTGAATACTCCATGGAGGACAACTCATAATTTTTTTTTGTATTTTACTATGGTTTTACTTGGTAACAACATTGGTTTTAACTGTCCCACTATTTTACCGGACGTCTGTGGCGAATGGTGGATATTATTTAGAAAAGAAAGATAGAATTTTAATAATCATGAAGGAGTCATTAACTGTACATATATTTTGTAGACCGGTGAAGCTGTTAAGACCTTGCTAGGTCAATAGCGTAGTCAGTTCGAAAAAAGAAGTACAAATATTTCCTAAAGGTATCTTGAATTGGAATTGAATTCTTATGTTTACACGATTGTCAAAAAACGTGTTACTAAATAATATACTACTGATACTTAGCTTGCTGTTTCATTTATGTGTAATTTAACTTCAAATTAAATTATTTTACCATTGAGTCCAGAAATATTACGTTTTTTTTATAATACATTTATTTGTGTTATATTTTTAATAGAAGCCTTATAGTATGATTCTTCTTGCGTTATATTTAAACAAAGGCTTTTTTCTAAACAAATTATGCACAAGCTTATAATCACGCACTACCACAAATTATTAAGGATTTTTTAGAAAAAAAATAGTTTGTTGTATGTCTAGGCCAAAACCAGATTACATCATATAGACATGACACCAAATCAAATGTGATAAAAGTTAATGATCACCACATAGCATATACCAGTGTAAGAATGTAAGAAAGCATAATGTGTTATTAAACTGTCCAAAAGTCTGCTATAGACAGGCTGCAATCGAGAACATTCTCTTACAACGCAGCGTTCCACGGACCCGATGATTGCGTGAAACTTTACGGCACAGTCATTGGCCAGTTGATATCGCACGATGGTGGCGCTTCGTTTTTTGTACAACTCTCCTCGTATGATGTCTGGCCGTTCGCAATTCGTTGCGATTCCAGGGTTGCTAGTTACAAAATAATAAAAAATTCAGTTAGTAAAGTTCTGTTATGCATGTCATCAATTTCGCTGATTACAAAAACGGTGTATTAAAGATTGATACTTCCCGTTTAAAAGACGCTTTTACCTGGATGTGGGATTTTTATAAGTTAATATTAAAAAAGATTGATGAGAAGACCGAAGCTGATGACGAATATACACATGTATAAAAACCTGATTGTAGAATAATTATACATCAGATAGAGAAAAAACTTAAGCACTGGTTATGTCAAGTATGTAAAATAAAAAAAAAATTATAGAATTTAATTAATATTAAAAAGAATCCAGAAGAAAAACGAATCCTCGTAAGATCACAACCGGTTTTTATTGCTTTGTATACGAGTTTTGCTATAAAGGAAAATCCGCGTTTCGATTACACAAGTTTGGTTAACTATGCTAAAATTGTTAGAGTACATTATTAGGTACATGGTCCGACGAATGCTAATATATTTAAAATTACCTGGTAACACTTTAAAAGCCACACAATTTAACAATTGAAGTCTGTTCAAAACAAACAAATGTAAATTTTTTATAACTGTCACTTTATTATGTAACAAAAACCTTATTTATTATATTTCAAATATTTTATTATATTTCAAATATTATAATCCTGCATTCAGTTTTAATTCTTATACTTTTTTAATATGAATGAAATACTGTTACTAGACAATATAATAACTACATAGATAACACATTAATCTTTTTTATTATGAACTTTACAAAAAAATGAAATTATAACCTTACTTGATTTTACCTTGATTTATCCGAACCTGAATACGAAAAATTCTTACATTTTTTAAATATTTGTCCACTAATTAGGTAGAATTAATGACATTTATAAATGTCTGATCTCTTCAAGAATTTTAAATATATTATAAACTAAAATACATTATTCAGTGTGCAAATTATTTGGTAGCCCTAACACACGAGCTGTTGTGACCTCCACACGAAACGACATTTGAAACTATAGCAGATATTAACGGCTTTTTTGCTACCCATTGATAAACCTTACCGTAATGTTCTATTGTACCGTTGTGTTCTCCGTTATTAATTTAACTGACAGAATCTATATGTGGTTGACTTTTTTATTTCATACTAGTGTTCGCCCGCGGCTTCTCGCCCAGGGTATAGGAGTACTTTTTCTTCATTAAAGGACTTTATTTATTTTTTATTTTTTTGGACTGACTATAGAGTAGTCATTTCTTAACAGCTTCACCGAACTATTAAGGCGAGTGCTTAAGGCACTCAGCCGATTTTATTTGGGCAACTAGCTCAAGAGTGCACGGCTCACCTCGGCTTGGCTGTTGCCTGTTACATGCAAACTCGCGACCTATCTTAGCTAACCTAGCTAACTATTCATATAGGTAGGTATGTTTGAGTGGTTGAGATGCATATGTGTACCAAGCATACACGCCTCAACAACCCGTCCATATATTTTTTTTAATCGGAAAATTAGAGTTTTTTTCAGTTCGGTAAGGGAAAAAAATAAAACCCTTTCACTTCCATGTGTAAGCGTGCACGTGTGTGGAGGTGATCGTGTAGTGGTTAAAGGACTCTATGTCCTTTATGTCCACGGGATAATCTGTATTCTCACATTTTCATTTATAATATTACTTAGGACTAGAAATACAATCTTGATTCTCTGTAATACTGAAACTGGACGATCTAAAATAAGTTATTATTATCAATTAATTATTAATTAAATTATATTATTAATTAGCTTTTGAAGAGCTTTCCAGTTCGCCGGTTACCATGAGGGTTCATATCAAGTACGCATAACCATGATCTGGAGAATTTATTGGCGGGGTCTTAGTCTGTCATGTAGTAGTCTTCATATTTTCTCCATAATCTTGTGTTATTTGATTCTATATTGTGTAATGTTGCTGGTGCTTTACGTAATATAGTTTGATTAATGCACAAGTGAAGTGAATCGGAAATAATGCCACAGAGCAGGATTCTGACACACCACAAAAACTCCCAGGAAAGTACTAACAAGACGGCCACCAACTTGTTGGAACATTGAAATAATCATACAACAATTATTATGTAAAATATGTTGTAATCTCCAATGAAACAAAACATTGACACTGGCAAGTGCTTCTGTGTAGCCAAAATAAGAAGAAGAGAAAGAGAAAGTCCTATGGATGGACACAGAGAGAGTTTTCCGTTTTCCTTGTGTTTAACTTGTTTTATAAATAGCATAAAATAAAGTCGATATACATGTCTGTTTGTGCATCGAATTTTTGAAAATACGCAACGGATTTTAGTGCAATTTCTACTATTGTCAAGGCAATCTCTTCTGACAGATTTATTTGTATAATACGAGCCTACTATTTATTATCTTTAGTTAAATTACAAAAAAAGTAGAAGCATTATAATCAAGTCGGAGTGATTATTTTTGTACAGCAAATATTGTTAACACTAATATACATTAAAATAGAAAAAGGAATAAAGAAATATTTGCAGTAGTATATGTCTCTATTTTAAGGATTTCCCACAGTAACAAATTTTATCTTTTTCATATCATTAAAAGATAAGGTGTCATCAGATATGACTAGGGTCATGACTGACGCCGATGTGTCGATTTCCTCGAATCGAACATCATTATTCAATTCAAATTTCATGTTTCAATAACTCATATATACGTATATCTTGATAGCTTAGGTTAGCTCAGATAGGTCGCGATTTTTGCACAAAACAGACGACAGCCCAAGCCGAGGTGTGTCGTCGTGCACCCTTGAGGAAGTCGCCCAAACATCCTAAATCAGCTGAGTGCCTTTATCGCTCACCTCAATAGTTCGATGAAGCTCACCAGATCAACAGCGTTTTCATTTCGAAATAAAATTAATTCAAATTTCGGACTTTGGAAGAATTTTAAACTCATAGTTATAGAAAATAACACAATATTTTCCAATTTCTTATTTTGCATAAATATTTATCTATATTAGTCTATTCTAGTACCATAAAGAAGTAAAGTTTGTTCGTTTGTGACGTTGTAGGGAGTAACTCAGGAAATACTGGTCCGATTTGAAAAAAAATTCAGTGTTATATAGCCCATTTATCGAGGAAGATTATATATCATAAAATTAAGACCGATAGGAGCGAGCACTAATGAAGAATGTTTCAAAATCGGGTTTTTTTCCTCTTGAGAGCTTCTGCTGCGTGTTAGCGTTAGCCCAAAGTGACTATTCTACGTTGATGAAGTCGCGGGGAGAGGCTAGTATTAAATAATTTTATAATATAAATATTGAACTTTCTTATTCATTATAAATTTTCAAACAACTTTAAAATTAAAAATCCTTTTACTAACAGATGAATCTATTTAAATAACTTTGTATATCAACGAATCGAATCGAAGTATTCTATTCAATTCGCAATCGAGTTATTCGTTGATTCGAATATTCGCACACCCCTAGATTATAACCCATCTTGAGGGAAACACAATAGGCGCTTGACCATGATAATACATTGTAATCGTCCGCTGGCCGTCGTCGAAAGGAAACTATTGCTCAGAAATAGGAAATTTATCGAATTTATTTGTTGTTCTATAATCATTAATAAAGTGTTATTAACATAACCAATTTAGAGGGAAACAACAGACGCTTGAAATAGATAATACGCAATAATCGTTCACTAACCGTCGTAGGAAAGCAACTATTGCTCAGATATAGGAAATTTACCTAATAGTATTACAATTAAAATAATATCGTTAATGTAGAGATTATGTTTATTAGAAAAACAATAAGAGTGCAAGTTAAGATAGTAATTATTAAATGGAACTATTAAAAGAATCATCGACTTCAATAATGTGATCAAAGTCTGTCGTGTATGAGCTCACGACACGCACCTACCGTTTCACGCGCTGATCACGCGTTCGTCATATAACGGTCCTGCCTATAATTTGTGTGAACTCTGAAATAGATAAAAAACATAAACATTGTCTCCCAGTCCGTCTGAATAGAGGTGTGAACGTGTGCGTTATTCTGATAACATGTAGTACATATTATTAAATGTATCATAGAAACAGACTGCACGACTGTATAATTAAAACGAATTGTACAAAGTTGTTCGGTGGCTTATCGCTATCGACGCACGCTCAGCCTATGAACCATTCATAAATAATAAACGAGACTATCTTCGGGGATTTCTACATATCAATTATCTGAGAAAATTAGCTCACTCTATTAAAATAAAATTTAGCCGTCACGGGACGCCGGTAGATGTGAAACATCGAAATTGTTCGAATCGAACGAATCTCCAATTCTCGTATTTTCAAATTACACTATAGGTACGCGAGCCTAGTGCGACAATAGAGATTACGCACAGTCGCTTGCGCATGCCATCGTCGCGTCGCCACGACTCACACAGTTGCCACGCCAACAATCAGGTTTGTTTACCCGTGCCTATAAATGTCTCACATAAAAAAAAATCCCAATTTTATTGACATTTTATGTTAATCCTAGTAATGTAGATCTAATATTACAATATACATCATTAAAAATTATGTGTAATTAATTATTAACATCATCTATTGAAACATTTTACAAAAATATTAATCGAGATAAAAAAATTAGGGGTTAAAGTTAATTCTTAAAAAAAAAACTGGCCTTAAAAAATAAATGATACTATTTTTTTGTATAGGGGTGCCTCTATATTAAACAGTGATATAACAAATAAACATTTTTAAGTATTCGCGAATAGGAACTTGACATTGAGAATACACGTTGTTTAAAACTAGGACCAATTCTCTAATTTTACATCAAATATGCAAAAGTCTTACACAAGGCACACATTATTAGTGTCTCATGTGATGTTTTAGAAATTGTTATAGTCATACAAATTATTATTGTTCAATTATTTCAAAGCAAAATACAGCAACTAGTTCTTTTTCATAACAAAGACCACTTATTATACAGATTTAATAATAGCAGTTTACGCTATTATTTTGAGTCTTACTCAATACACAACATGTTATAAGCTAACTAACTATGTATGTAAAATAATCGGTTTAGTTAAAAATCTAATGTGCAATGTCGAAAAATCACGTATATTCTCGGAAGCGAATATCCGTTTGCAACACTAATAGAAAATAAAACACTTAGCACTGTTATTCATTGCCATTTCCAACACTGGCGCATAATAGCCATATCCAAAACATTTTTTATTCTATTTATATAGTTGTAGCGTATCAGTATAGTTAGTTAATTAATCATACATTTATCGATAATTATATCACTATTAATCATAATAAATAGCGTAACATGAGACTGCATTCTGTAGCTTTATTATTCATTTCCGTAATCATCATATATTTTACTAGCTTCTACCCGCGACTTCGTCCGCGTTAAACACTTACTTTGAGCTAATGCTAACTTTAACTCGCGACTTTGTTTACGTGGAAGGTAAAATATTTTTAAGTAATACATACGTTAACCCGAATTGTGAAACAATCTCAAATGGTGCTCTACTCCTATTGGTTTTACCGTGATGATATAGACGACATATGGCCTTCCTTGCTTATCCTTCAGCTTTATAATATTAGTATAGATAAAAAGAACATACGCATATAAAATGCTTGTTAAGCAAGCTTATAAACGAAAATATTCCACCCGGCGCCTATAAGAGTTATGTACCAGGTTTAAGTTTATCTTAGTAAAAATCTGTAGCGTTTTTCCAGGTTTCTACGCTGCTATTACGTAACTGCATATAAAGCACCTTATCTCGGAAAAGAGTGATATTAATGCCTGAATGCTACATAGCTCTATTCGAATGGTTTAATCGCTGTTCAGCTATGCAAACTATGCTTTGGCTGGAGTTTAAAGATCACGTATGAAGTGATAAATTAACCATCTGGCTAATATAATATATATTATATAATAAGCCATATGGCTGTCGCACGTTTCATGAGCTATAGAATAGAGCGTGAGGAAGACTACTGCAGCTTGAAATGATTAAAAACGCATAAATCAGAAGAAATCATTATTTCGTATTCCTGTTTCCTCCTTCAAAATAGAAACAATTTTTGTTATTTGTATACAACTATTATGAGAAAAATGACTGTGCCTGTAGGTTTTTATTTTATTTATTAGATTTATCAAATTTGTTTGCTAAATGTTTGCAAACAACGATATAATTGTCAATTTTAGTACTGTTAGAATGTTGTCAAGTTTTATAATATTTAATTTATGAAAAAAACAAGACATAGGAACATGCCAGAGATAAGATATAGATCGTATTGTATAAATATATTTACTATAGTTGCACTATCCAGGGACAAACAGAGGAATTAAAATTAAAGAAGTGGCGTTTCGTCTCAAATCTTATGGCACTGTGTACCGTTAAAGTTCTTGACAAATTCATGGAATGTAATACGTATAGAGTAGCAAAGCTGCAAGCAGTATAAGCGGTACTAAAGTCCGCATTTACAAATGTTTTTAGTCCTCCCGAATCGAGATCAACGTCAGGTCTGATGCTACTGGCAGCTTGCCCATTTTACCATCCTTTTGTTACGCCTCAGTTCATTACGCGGCGTATTTGATACATCAAATGTCAAGTAATCCATAGATAATAGTAATAATATTCGTTAAATAGGACAGGCGAAGGAATTAATTCATACTGCCAATTCCGAAGTTGTCAATATAGGTAGTTCATATGTATTCTTTAGCCAGTTTTCTTCTATGTTCAAGTTAATTTAAAGACATGAGCGCCAAAACTTGTATATAATATTTCGTACATTTTTGTAACCATCTTTTTTTATCTTTTTAATCTTCGAGACGTTTCTCTTACCAAATCTGCAGTTGTAAATACCGGTACTTCTTATGTATTTTTTAGCCGGTTTTATTCTATGTTAATATAAAGGAATAAGCGCCAAATCTTCTATATAATATTTCGTACATTTTTATCTAAGATTGTTCAAATACCTCCAAGCGTGGAGTTGATAAAGTCAAAAATAGGTTTAAAATTATCAGGATAAGTTAGAAGATGGATATTCAGGTACAGTGTCGTGCGATTATTTTAATGTTCCAACAAGATGGTGGCTCCCATATTAGAACTTCCAGGCAAATTTTATGGCATTCCAGTACTCATAGTCCGGAGTATTATTTTCCTTTCACTTCACTTACGCACAATAAACGAATTATATTATATAGAACACCACTAATTCTACACAATATTAAGAATAAAATACAAAGTCCACTACATAACAGACTAAAATCCCGCCAAAAACTCCTAATTCATAGATATTATCCTTATAACAATCGAAACTCTATGGTGCTTAGACTTTTTAACAATTAGGCAAATGCTAGAAAGACCTATTTAGCTATTCATGTACCGCGATATACAGTAATATACTGCACGTATGCTTAGTGATAACTATAATATAAACAAATAGTTATAAAATATATATACTATATCTATTATCATAATTCATATTATATTCATATCATAATTAATTTCCAAAAAAATTAATTACTAAAAACGTATTTTTTAATAATTATATTTACTTAACGATGTTACCCGTGTAAGCAGAAATAAATAATTTAAATTATATTCCAAGGTCAATAGTACGAAGTATTGTTAATTTAATACGATAATATCATAAAAATTAAATAAAATACATATATTTTTGCTCACACATGAAGAAAATAGCTAGGGAATATTTTTTTTTTATATTATAGGTAGCAACAGGTGGGTCACCTGATGTTAAGTTATAACCACAGTTCATAGACACTTGCAACACCAGTGGTGTCGCAGGTGCATTGCCAGCCTCCGGCGCTCTCATTGACCGAACGAAACGCAACAATGCAAACACTGTTACTTCACGTCTTTTTTCTGTGTGAGGGTGGTAGGTACTACCCCGGGCGATCCGACCCATTCATGCTAAAACCAGTAATAGCTTCAGCGTGGCTCTATCAGTATGAAAATATAACATGTTAATTTTCATGTTGCGTATAAAAAATAGTAATAATGAATAAAATGTCCACACCTACTGTTCATGTAATGGTATTATAACAGTTTGTAATCAATCAGCGTATATTAACGCATACTCATAGGTTATGACGAAACCGTGAACTATAGGAACGATGCAATACATTTAAATTGACCCACAGCCAACACCAGCCTTGCTGAATGACCTTGTGAAGGCCAAAAGGCAGGTCAATGCTATAAGAGATATTAATTTCGAAAGAAAAGTACTTTATTTCTGTTTGAATTCGGTGCGCAATTGAAGAAAGTAATTTAAATAACGTTAATTAATTAAAAAAATAATCGTTAACGATAATGTTGCTTTTAAAATTATTGGGACTGAATTTTTTTAACATTTGTGTTGAAACAAATGATGAACGAGTGTGTTTCATAAAATTTCCGAAGAAAAAACATAAATCAAAAACCTTTTCATTGCCACTGATTCAAAGACTTTGACATTTAATGAAACAAAATCATACGTTGAAATGATTTCGCAAATATTTGTCCAGATAGTTGCCACTGGATAGCTTGTATGGGTTGATATACTAAATGTACCTATTTGGATAAGTGTTTTCTAATCCATCTATCTAATACCTGTAACGAGCAATTCTTGTATATTTTTATTTTATTATACATTCAGGATCTCGGAAACGACGTCAGCGATTTCCGTGAAACTTAATATGTAGGTAGTTTCAGGGACGATAAATCGATCTAGCTAGATTTCCTTCATAGAAAAGATTTTTTACCTGAGTTTTCAGGCAATTAAAAAATATAGCTAATACATAAAGGTAAATTCCTCCGCCATGTTAAAACAAAAATAGCTCAGATGGAAGTCAGCTGTTTCGAAAATTCGTTTAACCCCAGTTCGAATCCGAGTGACAGAAAAAGTAATATCATTTTTTAATATATTCTTTTGGTAAAAAATGTTAATTTTGTGAGGCAAACCTAACAGTTTAATTTTAATTTAAAAATGTTATCTAAAGAACGGAGATAGTCTCGGTTGTCCAGGTACTAACATTAAAGTGTAAAACAGAATTACAATTTATTTCAATTTTAATTAAAACTATATTTTAAGATTTTACTGTGTATAGGCTAAAATTGATTATCCTCGCGCAATTGTTACATCGCAAATCTATCAAAATTATGAAAAGACTAATTGAACAATATTATACAGAAATACACAGCGACATATTTGAAAAACAATAAAAACAGAATTTAATTTTTAGTGATTTGCACAAAAGTGACACGTATCTTTTTATATAAGGTACTCTGTGCGTATCTTCACATTCTCTGCTTAACCACTAATGATAACACATTTTTATGAACTCTCAAGTTACATAATTAAAATTAACAACATCGTGTATGCATTGAGCAATCGTCCATTAGGCAACTGACCTCGAGGAATATGCGTCGAATTCGAAGTCCCCGGTGAATTCTTTGCATTTCGTTAGATACTATTTTTATAACACATGCAATTTTATTTTCTGGGATTGGTATTTACTGCTTGGTGTGTAGAATTAAATATTGAATCGAACATGACAAAACAAAAGAATAACAAAATCCAAGAATACGCATCTCATTTATTTATTTAGAATGCCTATTAGTGATTAATATATGCGTGCTTATGCATCTGCATATGTGTGTATCAATCGATATTACATATATTAACGTTTGACTAACACAATGGAAAAAAATATTGGGTTTCTAAAACAAATGAATTATTGTAACAAACTTATAGATCTACTAACACTGACGATTAGTCCATTGTGCATTGAAATCTGTAGATACAAAAAAATCGAAGTGCTCATCTCTGAAATGACAAAACCAATTTTGACGGTATTATTTTTTTAGCACGCAAGTACTGACTTATACTTCTGTGTTACATAGGTATAAATTGCATCTTTCCTCCTTTAATAAGGGCAAAATAGCAATGATAAAATTTCGAAAACGTGATTTAAGCTCCATAGGGGTGTTAATTAGAAATAACAGAATTACAATGAAGAATAAAATAAAAGATAATCCATAACTTAAACGAGTACAAAACGTGATATCACCAAACCGTTTTATAAGAACGAAGACTTAAAATATAGGTGTAATTTTATTTTAGTACTATACTTTTACTAAAGACCTATTTTGATAGCCCAGACACCATAGACTCAAGAAAATATCTATGGTAGTATAGATACAAATCGTAATTAAAACTTAATGGAATAGCTAAAGAGTCGTCTGTCGTTTCAATTACATCTTTATTCAATGGTAGTTCGCTCAGAAACAAGATTCGATTGACATAGGTTTGAATCCCTGCAATTAGCCAAAACTTTTAGTGAACATAACATAGTTAAATCTGTCACCAATATCAATAGATGGGTTCTAGGAGCCATGCACTTGAGAGCCAGTCTATCTCGGTGTTATTACAAAAAAGTTAAATACGTATTGAATACTTGTTTTAAAAAGATTATATTTTAAATGCACCGCACTCCTTGAATGTTCGCCATCTTGCTCTTTTGTCTCGCTTTGGTTAGGTTAGGTTAGTCTTGCGAAAAAAGGATAACGCGAACTCGCCTCAGCCGACCGCAGTGTATTTAGTACGAAACCATTTTAAAGAAATTATTTAATTCATATTCAACTTTTTTGTAATAACACCGTCTAAGTTTAGCATGTATGCCATCTTAAACCGCAGCGTTGGAGATTTTAGCGGGATCTTAGTCTATCGTGTAGCGGATTTTATATTTTATTCATAATCTTGTGTTATCTGACTCTATATTTTGTAAGTTTTGTCGTGTTTTACGTAATATAGTTAGTGTATTGTGCATAAGTGAAATGAATGGAAAATAATACCATGAAGCATGAAATCCGGAGATGCCACAAAAACTCCCTGGAAGGTTCTAACAAGGGATCCACCATCTAGTTAGAATATTAAAATAATCACACGGCATTTATAATATTATTGTATTGTAACGTCCATTGAAACAAAACATTGACACTGGCAAGTGCTTCTGCGGAGCCAAAACAAGGAAAAGAAGACGAGACTGTGATCAAAACATATACAGTAAAAATAGTATATTATCGGAGTACAGTCCGATGTGATTTTCTTATAAATTGTAGATTAATTTTACACGTGTAACACAATATATTTGTTCAGCTTTGCCAATACACACATATACTTTATTTATATAAGAAATGATTACGTCCATGACCATGAATAATTAAAATTAAGGATGAATGTATCTGTATTGTCAGAGAAGGTCAAGGGCTTAAAACAAAAGGTTGAACGGAGTCTTCGTTAACAACATTCTCTGTAAACAATGTAACAGATTCGCATAAGTCACTGATATCTTGCCTGTCGCTCGTTTTTACATTATTTTATCCAAAACTAAACTACTATTGTATACTTTTTATTCGTTAATACAATATATGATATGATATAATATAATCATTATTGATGTATGATAGAACAATTCAGGCATACTTTACTACCAGTAGTAAGCTATTACTGGCTTCAGCATGAATGGGTCGGCTTGTCCGGGGTAGTACCACCGGATCCACAGAAAACCGACGTGAAGTAATAGTGATTGCATTGTTGCGTTTCATTCGGTCAGTGAGAGCGCCGGAGATCCACTGCTCCTCACTTTCTACTCTCCTTTTCCCTCCCCCCCCCCATCTTTTCCTAACACAGGCTGGCAACGCACTTGCGACTCCCCTGGTGTTGCAAGTGTCTATGGACGGTAGTGATCACTTAACATCAGGTGAACCACCTGTTCGTTTGCCACATATGAGGTATAAGATACCTGGATATTTAAATGATTCGTGAACGGTTCTATTTAGGCACGAAATTCATCGAACTTTTCAGAAATCGATTGTCATCTTTAACATAAATTATGAATTGTAATTAGTTCCCGGAGAAAGCCTACTAAAATAAGGGCTACGCGCCATTATTGCCTGACGCGAAACAGTTTTACTTATAAGGCTTCTTTGTGCCTGTGTAATGTTTTTAATGTCTATAAAAAAAAGTTAAAAGAAATACACTTATTTAGGTATATCTAGTATTTATATAAATTTATATGAATAAAAATCATTTTGGAGCGGCTGTACTGAATTGGCAAATAAAAAAAAACTGTTAAGTTTTTTTTTAATTTCATTTCTGGCAACCAATCTTCAGGATTGTTATTACCTTTGTCGAGTAGGTAATGTATAGTTCGGTATCCATTCATTCATTCGTTTTCACTTCGAAGAAAAAAAATGAGTAGGTAATTATATTACAAGTGGGTTGTGATAATCTCAATGTTCTAACAAGATAGTAGCTCCCTTGTTAGAATTTTCCAGAAAGTATTTGTGGCGTTTCAGAATTCATGCTCCGTAGTATTATTTCCCGTCAACTTTTTTTTCTGCAGACTCTTGGTCCGCACCTTTTTTTTGATGTCGTTAATCTTATTAGTCTAGTCAGAAATCGTTTTACATGTGAGCAACTATTGCTATTTTACTTAACTATTAAATAACATTTACTACTTTACCACAGTATAAATATAAGAGACAGTATGGAAACTACGCTACGCTCGTACCGGCACACACAAATATGCGCATCGACGAGACTCCTAAGCAGTTTTCGCAGTGCTGGTCCTAGAAAACTTTTTAAAATATCTCGTCGATGCGTAGGTTTCTGTGAGTGTGCCGTTTTCGAGCGTTTGTTGGTAGTTTACCCATACTGTCTCCTTATGTCTCTCATATTTATACTGTCACTTAACGTTACGTGACGTTAATTTACATTATACTATGATACCTATTTCTCATAGAGATTATCACCTTTATGGCGGGTTTTCCGATCTACTTGTGCACAAAAACCTAAATATATTACATAAAACAACACCAATATTATAGAATATAGAGATTAAATAACAAATTATACATGCAATATAAAATTCACGACATCATAAACTAAATTCCCGCAAAGAGCCATGAACAAAGTTTGTACGGAGGAAAATATTTTAAATTCGTGCGGAGAAGTCTAGAATTTGGGACAAAAATTTACATATAAAAAGTGAGTCAGTGACACAAAAGATCTTCAAAACTAATGACAGAGTTTTGTACAGTCACAATTCACATAACAGTCTCTGTCTCATATTTATACTGCGGTACGGTTGCCATTTTTAATTTAATTATATGTTCGTACAGAACATTGTGAATTTCGAACAACATAAATAAAACATACTGCACTGCAGAATATCAACGGAATTTGAATAAATTTTAAGTGCTTTTTTGTGACCATAATTAATGTTATTAAGCTTTTATTTATAGCAGACTCTGTTCGCGTAGAACTTCCTAATGTAAAAAACAGTGGCTAATAAAATCATCTGAATTTATTTATCTATATGCTTTATATGCTCTATGATTTTTATTGTGACCGCAGTACTATAGCATTGATGGGCGTCCAAACAAACAGACAGGCGAACATATAGACAAACATCAGACATTTCTAAAATGTATTTTATTACTTATTTCAAGACACCTGCAACAATTTTTTTTACAAAAATCTAAAGAACACAGACACGTGAGATATATTTATTTAATATTTTACGTGTAGAAGATGTTAGAGTAATGAACACTCTTACATATGTATTAAACAACAGACCATATCATATAATTGCAGTTGAAAATGCGAACAATGTCGTTAGCAAAAACGAGTTCGAAATAATTTATTTCGTAATAGACCTAGAATGAGTCTGCTGCTTGTTTTGTCCATGTATTACTTATTTCCTATATACCTTGATTGCCTTGATGGACGCCATAATATAAAAATATCATAAAATAAGCAAAATAATGTATATTTATATGCATTATTATAATTCTTGACGACTTAATGTTTACATATATCGTTAACGGAAAAATACAACGATCATTGTAACGTTTTATTCGTCAAGTAAATTACATGTTTGTTTTGCTACAGATAAAAATATAACCTACACAAATCTTAAATAATACTTTTACGTCAAATGGTAATAGTAGCACTTGTTATAAATATTATGACATACGGATTGAAAACAATGGCGGTGATGAAATCAATAAGGATATTTTGTTTAGAACTAGTGATCGCCCAGTGGTGGAAATTCTCATTATTATATAATTCATTTATTTCATTCAATTAAATTTAAACATATCTGAGATCTTTTTTAAACTTTATTTTTGCCAATCAATCTTTCAGATTATTACTGCCATTCTCGCATAGGCAATAATATTTACTAGCGTCGTGCAATCACTTCAATAATGCGTCGTGTGTGTCAATATTCTAACAAGATGGTGGATTCCTTGTTAGAACCTTCTAGGGAGTTTTTGTGGCATCACAGAATTTTATGCTCCGTGGTATTATTTTCCGTTCACTTTACTTATGCACAATAAACTAACTATATTACGTAACACACCACCAAATTTACAAAATATAGAGTGAAATGACACAAGATTATGAATAAAATATAAATTCCACTACATGACAGACTAAAATCCCTCCAAAAACTCATATCTGAGATTGGTTTGGCAATGATTGTACCTATAGAAATATTATACCATTACATATCTTACATATACGTAAAGCCAAAACTTTGTACCCCTTTTTAAGCGAATTGCACGAACGAATGAACGTGAAATGTCGCATAATGAAAGTGTACATGAAAGAGTAGTACACAACGCTATTTTTTTATATAAAATGCATTACAAACATATTAAATTAATTAAAGTATACATGTATCACAATGTACGTATTTGAATTTTACACAACATATACATACACACATGTAAATAAAAAAGACATTTTGACACCCGTAATTCTACTCTTACGTTCCAATTATATATCTTTTTCTTTTCTCGAACTGAACTCGAACTTTTTCGCTATAGACCTAGCAAGATCTTAACAGCTTCACCAGACTACAAATTATACATCAATGAATACTTGAAATACATATAATAAGAATATAAATGTAAAGTCTCTGTTATTTTAGATTTTAGTGAAGAAAACTGATGCAGGTGTTTTGGAATGAGTAATAAAATACATTTTAATCATTTTTAAAAGTGTCTGTCAGTCTGTTTGTTTGTTTGAACACGCACCACTGCTAAAGTATCGCATTTCACAATAATACGTCATTAAAAAAATTATAAAGCATTTTCTCGAGTAACATGTAGTCTTGGTTTCAATGGAATAAGTTCACTCTATCAAAAATTATTATAATTTTTATGGCGACGCGACTTAAATTTGAGAGAAAAATAGATAAGTAAATGTATTTCGAACATTTACATTATTTTATTGATCATTGTTTTTTACATTCAGTTCCATGTGGATGAAGTCGCGGGCACAGCTAGTAGTACTATATATAACTTCTTTAGTGACAATCTCTGCTCCGAGCGATTATTTAACACATACTAATTGATGTGTTTTATATCTTTGACATTCAGTATGAACGTAAACAATAATTAAGGTCTTTGTAACACACATTCTGTATACATACATTACACGCGTACAAAATTTATTCATCACATATATACATTTTGGTAATAACCATAGCATATTTTTAATTGAAATGGATCGTCTGTATTAGAAATAGTACTACATATTTAAAGCGATTTATCAATTACAAATTATTATATCGTAATTTTACTAAACGGCGCCTAAGAGTCACGGAAGATAACTCAAAAAATCATAATCCAAATAATTTTTCGAATTTAAACGGTGAGAAAGCCGTTTTGGATTTTAAAATTTCTTTCTATTCATCTAGAAAATCAGCGAGGAAGTTAAGCTGGACTTATGATTATCAACCATTACCGGTGTTATTACAAAAAAGTTAAATACGTCTTAGGTACTTGCTTTAAAAAGGTTTTGCCCGAGGCAATCTTATCCTTTTTTCGTAAGTCTAACTTAACCTAACCAAAGCGACACAAAGAGTAAGATGGCGAACATTCAGCGAGCACGGTGCATTTAAAACGTAACCTTTTTAAAGCAAGTATTTAATACGTATTTGACTTTTTTGTAATAACACTGAACTTATATGCAACAATGGTGTTCCCATAAGGTTTTAAGTTATCATACCTTTCAGCGTATCTATAAAGAAGAATACAGATGCTACCTACTATCATCTAAATAAACACTATACTAGCATTATAATTACACTGGTCTGCATAGAAAACCCTTATTATAATTTTTATGTACCTGATGCCTGTGTAGCGTTACTCATTAAAGAGAAATATATACACACGATTTTATAATGTTAATTTAAAGAAAAACAACCCTACAGATAGATAATCATCAAACGCTTATGATAACAAAAGGATCATAAATAAGTTATCAACTTGAACAAGAAACCCATTAATATTGTCAGTAACCCATTTTATAGTATAATTCTAACTACTATGTAGCTTCCTTTTTATTTTATCAGTTTGAGTTTTGTGGTAAATCGATCAACAATAGTAAACATAACAAACATATCTGGCCATTTTCCATGTTCAACTAATACTATACAAAGATTTTTGAAAAAGAAATCTAAGCATAAATCCAGAAATGGATTTTAAAGACTTGTGCATTCTTGTTAGCTCATTTTCCGAGAAAACTAGGACACATTTATTTAGACACATTGTTCGAACACATTGTATTAATTTTTACAAGATAACTTTAAAATTAAGGCGTATTTATTTATGAACCAACAAATTTATTCATTAAATTTCACATCGATGATTCGGAGAAATTTCATTTTGAGACATTTAAAGCTGCCGTCATCCTTGTTCATGGCCTTAGCAAGGTTTTTCGTAAGACCTACATTAATATTGTGGCAGAGCAAAATGGCATTTCATGCTAAAGGTTTTTATTTTATATTTTGAAGTCCCTATAGTCCCTATTGCTATCTTTATACCCATGACTTTTTTTTTTCGAAAACGGATTTTATTGCAACCCTGTAAATAATAAATCAAAGCCATCTCTCTCAGTGACAACGTAGCTTTCTAGAAGTAAAATAAGTTTTAGAATCGGATCAGTAATTCCAGAGATTATTACCTCAACTCAACAAATACAAATACATTTCAAACATTAAAAACTTGTTCGAACACCTTTAAATTTTATCTGGCAGATTGATTATGAAATAATACGTAATCTGCTGTTTAATTTAATTAACAACAAATTTATTCATTTTAATATTATAAATTGGTAGGCAGTATTTTTTATACGACATTACGACTATCTAAAATTATATGTTAGCAAGACGTCTGTTGTTATAGCAACTAACATCCGCTTTTTAACAATTCGGCACGCAGGCCGTTGGTGTGGCCAGTATCAATATCGAGGGTTGCCACCAACTCAATCAAGGTTTTTTTTTTCGAACTGAATACGCTATTTACCTAACCATGTCTTAACAGCTTCACCGAACTACTAAGGCGAGCGCTTAAGGCACTCAACCGATTTTATTTGGGCAACTAGCTCAAGGGTGCACGGCACACCTCGCCATGGGCGGTTGCCTGATGCATGCAATTCGGACATATATAGACAGAACATCTATAGATGGAGGATAAACCTGATTGTTGGCGTGGCGAAGCAAAACACGAACAATGCACTATTAACGAAATACTCAAAAACATTTGCAACCCTATCTGTATAAACATAAGATTCAAACTGTTTTGTAGGCCCCTCACTATACTTGTGTTACGCGGCACTCACCGACCACCTAGCGCCTTTTGATAAATGCCGCCAAACACACCGCACC
Organism: Antheraea mylitta; assembly: GCA_014332785.1. Classification (NCBI taxonomy): domain Eukaryota; kingdom Metazoa; phylum Arthropoda; class Insecta; order Lepidoptera; family Saturniidae; genus Antheraea; species Antheraea mylitta. The sequence continues at coordinate 3,394,984 of JACEII010000057.1, read as the reverse complement.
TGCGCCTTGTTGATTTTTTATATTTAATAAAATAATTAATCTATGTAATAAAATAAATAGTTGTTATTTTCTGGAACAAATTTGTAACGCTTTATCTTTTCATTATGCCATATCTGGTTCCTGTTGTAATTTATGCATATAACTTATACAAAACAATTTAGATGTTTCACATCTGCCAGGGATCCCGTGACGGCTCAATTTTTTTAGACCCATTTATATAATGAATAACAATTCTAAATTAGTTCAGAATTTTGGCATCCACAATAAAATAATTTCAAATGTGTGAAACAGTTCAATATAACGAGTACAATATAACATTACATATTATAGAATTAATTACTTTTACATAAGTTACGTGAAATGCAAATTCAGGGTTATTTCATATTTGAATCTTTAATCAAGCATGTTGTTTTGAAATAAGTCGACCTGCTCACGTGTTATTGACTTTGTAACCTCGTTAGCAAGTAAGTACTGAATATCTATTTGCATAAAGACATCAAATCGCAAATGTTGTGATAATTAGGTATAATATACAATACATAGTTCGCAATCGCTTAGGTAAACTGTTTAACTACAAATTTTAATTAAAAATCATGTTTAATATTAATTAGTGAATTTTAATTTCTACAGTAAGTAGGAATCAAATTATATTTTTTTATTCAATGCTTCAATAAAGTAGATAAATAAAATTTCACCTTGGAGTTTATTAAACCTAATAGATAATAAGAAAAAAATGGTTATTTAATACCATTTTTTTCTTTCAGAATGGCCTCTGCCTATGTAAGCAATTTCGCCAATGTCAAGTGTCACAAATACACGTTTTAAACTTAATGCCAAATATTTAGTGTAACAACATAGAATAATCTAAGACAGTGACATGTCAACATAGATAAAACACCAAAAGGGCATAGGTACTATGTTTTGAGTGCCACAGAGTATGTACCCTTGATGACAGATGCCAGTATGACAGAACCATGTATTCTTAGAAGTTTTAGCTTGTAAGTTTATAAAACGGATGTTTTTTCTCAATTATGGTCTAACATTAATTCAGTCATATTATAGATATATTTGGGGTCCTTTTTTAAGTTAATTAATTTCGTGTAAGATGCAACTCCAGGGATCGATATATATTAGATCTAGATTTGCTTCACATATGTATAGTGAGAGGCTGAGATAAAGTTGTTCAGTATCTTTTTCGCTTTTGTTTTAAACCAATTTTTTTTTTTTGTTTAGTAGCTTGATAAGATATTTTTTTATATCATAAGGGGCAAACGACCAGGTGGCTCACCTGATTTTAAGTGATCACCACTGTCCATAGACGCTTGCAATTCCAAGGGAGTCGCAAGTGCGTTGCCAGCCTATGTTGAAGAAGGGAAGAGGAGAGGTGGGCCTCCGGCGCTCTCACTGACCGGACAAAACGCAACAATGCAATCACTGTTACTTCACATCGGTTTTGTGTGAGAGGGTGGTACTACCCCGGACAAGCCAACCCATTCTGGCTGAAGCCAGTAATAGCTTCAGCGTGGCTCTATCACCTACAAGATAAGATTTAGGGTTACCAATAAATAAAATGTGGAAAGAGTGTTTTTTTTTTTTCATATCATCAATTATACCATAGGTATTTCAATAAAATGAAAATTAATTCATAATTACTTATTTATAGACGCCCGCACATGACGTAAAACACTAAAAAAAATATATATATACTAATATTATAAAGAGGTAAAGTTTGTAAGTTTGTGACGTTGTGAATTGTGACGTTATAGGGGTTCATCTCAGGAACTACTGGTCTGATTTGAAAATTCTTTGATTGTTATAAAGCTTATTTATCGAGGATGGTTATAGGCTATATATCATCACGCTAAGACCAATAAGAGCGGAGCAACAATGAAGACTGTTTAAAAATCGGGGTGTTTTTTCCACTTGAGAGCTTTCGCTGCATATTAGTTAGCCCAAATTAACTATGTCCACGCGAACGGAGTTGCGAGCATGCAACAATATGCAATAATTATAGAAGTACATTTTTCGGCAAAAGATTACAATGATATTGAAAATTAAAAAATAAATAAATATGGTCGAAATTCGATTACCTGATCGCAACTAATCTATATATAGTCCATGATAAAACAGTTCAATACTTTGTCTTCCTGTTTGTCAACTGATAATCTTTCTTTTTGGTTTAGTTGCTATTGATCAGCTTTTGTGTTATCAATCAAAAAATATTTGGACCCAGTTTTTTTCCTTATCATCGACAAGTCTTTATTTACATGGCAACAGCCCGTGCCGAGGTTCTACTTTGTTTTATTTTCACTTTAATACCCATGAACTGCAATCACCACATTTCGGGACAAACAGACCTTTTTAACACCCGTTTATATAATGTACAACAGTTCTAAATTACTTCGGAATTTTCGCATGCAATAATGAAAAAAACTTAAATATATTAAAAAGTTCAGTAATATATAATACACATACAATATAATGTTCCATATTGTAGAATTAATTACTTGTACAGAAGTTATTTAAAATAGAAATTCAGGTTTATTTCATAGTATTCATCATACTCCATAATCTCCATATTAAATACAAAATTTAAATAATTAATAAATTGTGGTTAAATTACGACCACTGTACTACAACTACACACTGTACTATTACTACTTTGCTTAATTTGATTTACAGGAAAAATATAAAACACGTATAAATAAATTAAATATATTTAAATTTTATTCATTAGACTTAACCGTATGAACGCAATTCTTGAAGAATTTACATATAATTTATATTTATATTAAAAAAAACGACGGCACATGTCTGGTTATCTGTTTTGTTTGTTGCAAATGTTGGGACAAGTTTTTATAGAAGGAAGTGTTCGAAGGATCTTCATATAAAAATTGAGTGATACAGATAAGTTTACGAATCAATTATTAATTCATTCAATACGTCCTACATGATAAAGGAAAGATTTGATTTTCTCCTTTACATCCGTGCGAAGCTAGTATATTATGTTAAAATATACCACTTCGCAGACCTATAATCTCATCTGCTCGCCCTTAATAGTTCGTTGACGCCTGAATAGGTTCGCCATTCTTTTTCTGTTTAATTGACACTGTTAAAACATGAAACTTAAAAAACAGTGATACATGAATTCAGTTTTATTTACACCTACAACGTCACAAACTCACAAACTTTACCTTTTTATAATATTGGTATAGATTAAAACTATGGTTTTTTTTTTTAGGTTGAAACTTTTGTGATATTAGTCATTTAAAATGTTGATTAAACCGACTAGGGACTTCACAAGCGCTAGGCACTTCATGTAAGTACATTTTATCAAATCAGCCGATTTTATTTGACAATTAGCTCAAGGGTGCACGGCACAACTCAGCTTGGGCTGTTGCCTGATATGTGCAATTCGCGACCTATCTGAGCTCACCTAAGCTATTCATACATACATGAGTTGTTGGAACATATATGTGTACCAAGCATCAATACCTCAACAACTCTTATATATACTTCGTATCGGATAATTTTCTAAACTATTTCAGTTCGATAAGGGAATAAGTACTAAAAGCGATCAGCAAATACATATAAATGCACCATTTAACTTTTTTCTTATATTTTTTACGCCAGTCACGAGACGATAATTGTTCACTGGTTTACTTCCGTCGCTATGGAATAAAACAAGAAAAAATCTCGTTTCTGGATTAATCGCCCCACGACTCTAGTATTGAGGTTACTGACATAATGAACGGCTATCGAAGAATAATTATACATCAAGGTTAACTAAGAACGCCTAGTGATGCGTTGAAATACTGGTTTTAGGAATCGTTAATTTTATGTATTTTTTACTAACTGATAGCCGCGACTTCAGTTGCGTCTTTTTTATTATGTTAAAAATATGTTTTATATACAAAGGACAAAAAGATAAAAGATCGTAGATTACTGAAGTTGACTTCTTTTGGCGCGTTAGTGAAAAATCATGAGAGAAATATTTTACGATGCGCGTGCACACCGTCACGAAAAACCGACACTCTGGCCGCCGTTGACATCGGCAGAGGCCGCCGTTGACGTCGGCCGAGGCCGCCGTTGACGTCG
>JACEII010000057.1:3366474-3385886 GCA_014332785.1 Antheraea mylitta | reverse complement strand
AGGCCGCCGTTGACATTGGCAGAGGCCGCCGTTGACATTGGCAGAGGTACCACTAGCAGTGTTCGACTGTGGCCAAGACGATACTATCCCAATTGTCCGTCCTCGCTACCAGTATTCACAACCAGGTAACATCCACGACAGAGTAGTGACAGCTGGCAGGCAGAAGGAGCACGACCGAGTAGTGACAGCTGGCAGGCAGAAGGAGACGCCTCGACATTCAATATGTCGAGCTTGATGACGTGTCCCGGGAGGCCACCTTTTCGGGCAGGTCATAGTCAATGGAAACTGGAAATTGAATGAGCTACATGTAAAAAGTATATCAACCTAGTTAAGCCGCAATCTAAATTGAACTTCCCTTTGCTGGTGATGACATCACCGTTAGATCCCTTGTGTGGGTGTACATAGGACTTCACGTAGACTGTCGTTACTTCTTCTGCACCACATAGAACGGACGCGTTGGTCGACCATAGTCGCTTAGTCACGGCCTCAGTCTTTAATTTTTCCAAGGCTTCTCTTCATTCTCATCAGCTTCGTGGGCGCGTCAACAGGTTCTGGCGTACTGGTGGAGGACTCCATGTCCCAGTCACAAGGCCGGGAACGAGTAGATACATGCGTAAACTGATGCGTAATAGCTTTTCATCGTAGTTGGGTTTTATTATCCCGCTTCTGATTGTAAGAACGTGTAACAACGCGTAAAATTAAACGTCACTTTGTACATAACTACATCACTTAAATACCATAATCACGTGTAAGAACACATAAAATTAAATATCACTTTGTATATAAGCACGCCATTTATTCATTATGACCACTACTAAATCAATACACAGACGGCTAGAACTACCGCGCGTAAATATAGTGCAACAGTGCCTCGAGTCAACGCATGCACGGCCTTTTATGGCTGGCTGCCCCTACCCCACCGTAGGGCGTGGCTAAGGCTTGGCTAGATGGCGCTACTGGCGGGTGAGGTAGTTGCATGGCTTGGCTATGGCGAACACTTCCGGCGGAAGCACTAGGCATTTGACTACTACTGTACTACTACTGTACTGTTATTTCCGGCGGCAGTACCGTGGCGCGATAGATGTGCTTCCGGTTGTTATATTTCTTTGTATTTGTTGTTTGTATTTCTTTGTATTAAAACCTTCAATGTACTAAATACCTTTTTTCTATTGTTAGTGTCGTTTTTTCTACAAACGCAGAATAAGGCGAAAGATAAAATTTTTGAAAAGAATTTTATATTGTTACCCCAAAGAAGTATAACTTCTAACGCGTGTATATAAGTACACACGCTCTTTTTTTAACTTTATAATAAAAGAAGATATCGTGATAATTCCTTTTTTAGATTACGATCAAATATTTATTAAGTAAAAGAAACAAAACTATCAAAATCTATTTAGTACTTTTCAAGTTACGCGCGTACAACGGTAGAGCCATATTATTTTATTTATACAGGGTGAATGCTTAGACAGTAGCAATATTTATGGAATGTAATTTGTACTCGACTCATTCTAAATCAAGTTAAAAAATAGGTGCTTAGTATTTAAACTCATTATCTAGAAAAATGCAAAAACCCTCTACGTGTATAGTGTACAGTGCCAATGACCGTCGGCTTGTTTCATTTTTACTTGTAAGGGAACGTGGGAGCATCAGGAACAAAATAAAATGGTTTATTGTCCGTTTTATTATTGAAAGTTATTCACTGAGTGTTGCCTATTGTAGCTTTCGGCACTGATCATTGCACCTAGATTGTCAAAGTCTTAGAAGACATTTTAACTTAGGTTTTCTTGGTTGTTTGTTAGTATTTGTTTTTATATCATTATCCTATATATTTAATGTGATCATGAAGTGTCATATCCCAGAATATTGCGAGCTTTTTTACATGGTAGAAGAAGATGATTATATCGCAACAAATTGCGACTCATTGATAAGCACTGTGCAATTGAGAAACAATGGTAACCATCGAGAGATCTAGCCTCCATCAGCAATTGTCGATCTGCAAGTCTCTCGTTCTGATTATACACTGGCTATTCCCAAAATGCGATAAAACAAAAGACAATCACTGTTATCACTAAACACATTCCTCGCCAAAATTTTTGACCGCACTCAGTATAGTTGCGCAGAACACAAAAAGTATGGATGTGTATTATATTTTATTTATAACATGAGACAACTCAAGGATAAGTGAAAGCCAATTTTAGATTCCTAAAAACGTCACAAAGAAAATCATAAAGCATATCCTAAGTAACAACAATCTTTGTTTCACTTACATCGGTTCAGTCTATCAAAAATGTCCACGCATGACTTAAATATTATTTACGATAAATATCAATCACATTTTTTAAACTTTGCTTTTAAGCACTTGATTCTTATATATTCTCATGTAAAAAACGTATGATAGCTGGCACTGTGTGCGCCATGTGCACATGTGTGAAGCGGGGCGCCGGTGTGATGCGCATGGGCAGGAATGAGGACGTAAACGGCTAACATTGTTTATGAAGGAAATTTATAAGCGCAGTATATTTTTGCTTACAATTTTTTAAGAAACTACAATATTTATAAATACAAATTATTCAATGATCTGTTTTCTTGCCCTAGAGAAATGGAGCAGGCGGTGGATCTTAACTATTAAACGAATCAGAGAAGTTCGCGGGTATCACTGAGTGCAAAATAAATACGTATATATAATTTGTGAAGTGTGTTACTATAATTCATATAAATAGATACTCACTAAAGTACCTTTTTTTGCACAAAAAACTATCCACGTCATTTGAATAAAAAGGTCACGATGTTTATTATATCCAGCACATTTTTTGTGATTTCAAATCGGATTGCATATTATACCGATATTACATTAATGAAATAGGTATTTAATTTTTTGATATATGATCAAATACTGATAAAATAATTGATAGTGTTTTGTTTAATCTTTTTTTTCTACATAAATAGTATTGCGGAAGTATATACATGCTGTGATAAGTAGGTAAATAAGTATTTACACGTATTTCAAAGGATTAGAAACCAGTTTCGAAGCATCCGACTGGAACCAGCCAAATTCTAATTATTTCGATAAAACCAAGTGTAACAAGTCAACGTCGTGAAACATTAAAGTAAAAATATATATTAAAGAGAAATAGATGTAATAGTTTTTATATTAATTGGTTAAATATATTATCTTACAGGCACAAGTTCTAAGACAGATAACAAATATAGTTTATCCATTGCAGAATTAAAATATTCCTTCATAATTATATGTAATAATTACACATAATGTTACGACCTACACGAAATATACACTTTCTGAACACGGAAAAAATCAGAAATATTCTATAATTAACTCCAGGGGTCATGACCAAACATGGTAATAAAGTGAATAATTGATGCGTAAATAACACGCACACATTAAAACTTTATCATTCTGAATATTGTAAACAAACAAGCAAGTTCTAAAAATAGAGCATCTCGAAACTTTATCCTTCGTTTAAAACTTTATCGGCGTCGTAAATCAAATTATAATAACTTAACAAGGATTTCCATTTTTTGTTTTATGAGATAGATGAGCGCACCACAGGCCGACCCAGAATATTTTAATCACCATTCTCGCCAGCAAGGATGGGCGGTTAGCTTCGCTCCCGTACACTCGTCGTTGGCTCATCCCGGGCAACTCCAGGCTATATCCGATTCTCAGATATAGGTTCTCGAATATGCTCTTTGTATGATACTGTGACACTGCGTACATTAACTAACAACACGCATAAAACTGCACTTAACAACAGCACGACTCTTTACTAGATGTAAAGATTCTGTTTTGGACCTTTTTCTGGTAGATGGATGTACATTGCACTATATGTAGAATATATTACCCATGTACATACGCCTAGATATTACATATATATGTGGTCAGTTAAGTCTAATAGTCAATCAGCTAACATTCAGTTTGCTGAATTGTATGCAAGGGAGCAATCCAAACCGATGTCCGGCCACTTTAACAACCTCACACTAGTTGCCATTTCGACTGAGATTTCAGAGATCGTCTCCAAGCCCAGTTAAGCTGAAAAGGCCCACCAGGGCAAGGGCATTAATTAAATAACGGGTTTTTCTTACGTGGCGAAAATATACAAAGTGTAAACAAATCTAAATGTCCATACTAGATTTTATTCGGAATAGAAAAAGCGTAAGCAATCTCGTTCTTGACACCCGATTAAGCCTCGCACGGCAGCGGCTCAAGCCTAGGTTCGATCCCTAGGTAGGGAGCCCTTGAGTGCGTTGCTTGCGCGATACGGTGATACACAAATATACATCACCGCTACAACACTACATCATCACCCCTGTAGGGACACACTTGCATATCTATAGAGTGCAAGCTATAGGTATGTGGGGACAAAGTCCACTCATCGTTTCCCGTTGCAATATAAAATGTTCATGTGTAACTAGTCCGGTTGTAGCCGTATAGGCAAGTGTACGTGTATTGGGTAAATCCGTAATTATATGTATTTAGTAATATCCTTGACTGGTGAAATTAATATAAACTGATTATTCAAAAATACGGACTTTTATTGATACAACCGGGCTCACAATATATACATCTATAAATATACCCAGCACACCTAAACCCCCACACACGTGCACGCCTACACGCTTACACATGAAAGTGGAAGGGTTTACTTTTTTTTCCCTTATCGAGCTGAAAAACTCTCAATTTTTCGATAATAAATATATGGAGAAGTTGCTGAGGCGTGTATGCTTGGTACACATATACATTTCAATAACTCATACATATATGAATGGTTAGCTAGGTTAGCTAAGATAGGTCGCGATTTTGCATGCAACAGGCAACAGCCAAGCCGAGGTGTGCCGTGCACCCTTGAGCTGGTTGCCAAAATAAAATCGACTGAGTGCCTTAAGCGCTCGCCTTAGTAGTCCGGTGAAGCTGTTAAGACCTTGCTGGGTCAATAGCGTAGTCATTTCGAAAAAAAAAAAAATCTCGTTCTTGACGGGGTCTATCTACACACTTTTTTTAAACAAAATGGACATCTAAGTTACCGATAAACATAATATTGATATAAAGTCGACATAAGAGTTTAATGAGAACTGCTTTATGTATGTATATTATTATTGTAAATATTTTTATTTATTACACAATTCAACTAATGATGAAATACATTTTGAATCTGAGATATCGAAAGAAATCAATCATAGTTATTTCATATTTTAATGATAATAAAAATTAAATATCTATAAGACTAATTGCATTCTTGTGATGTACAGATACCTAATTGATAACAAATACCGTTAACAATTATTGGAGAAAGTTATTACAAGGTATGACTGGAACATTCATTACTTGTATTATATTATAAAATATGTTTAGTTAAAGTTAATAACCTAGTGATCGAGTAGTTAATAGGTAGGCAGATAGGCGGAGTATTAATCCGACGTCCGCAAGTTCGAATCTCGGATGTAACTGCGAATTTTTCAGGTTTCGTGTACATTTACTAATTTCAATTGATAACTATATCGGCTGACAGTGAAGAAAAACATCGCGAGGATACCTGAACTTGAGTAATGTTCTGGTAGTACTAGCGAATATGGAAAAAAAAATTTTTTTTTTTTTTGAACTGACTATACTTTTGGCATTGCAAGGCCTTTACAGCTTCACCGGACTACAGGAAAATTATAAGAATGTGGATTTTTCAAAATTTGAAATCACAAATACGTCGTAGGCTGGCGTTGTGTTATTAAGCAAGAGGCAAGAGGGCTATAGCCCTGTAGCGGATCTCTTACAGGCTAATGATGATGAAGTATTCGAATAAATACAGTGAACGATTGTTGTATATATTTATAGTACCTGGACGACCGAGCCTAGTTCGGATCCTTAAAACATGTTTTAATTGTAATAAACTGTTTTATTTGCCTTAAAAAATTAGCATATTATCACCATAGATAATATTTAAAAAAAACATATCTCTTTTGCTGTCGCTCGGATTCGAACTGGGGTTAGCCGGATTTTCGAAGCAACCAATTTCCATCTGAGCTATTTTTGTTTTGACAGCGGCGAAATTTACCTTTATATTCTAACTAGCTGTTACCCGCGGCTCCGCACGCGTTTTTTTAATGTATTAAATAAATGTAAAATTGTTATTAGATGTGTAAATAACAATAATACTCTTTCAAAAATATTTGTAAGTATGACACGCACATCATCTACAGTAATAGGTAAATGGGATGGAATTTATCATAAGCCACATAGCTGGAACTTTAAACTACTATCTATGTATCAGCCTCATTGCTCACTTACACTATATAAGAAAGTAATGAAAATATTAAGCTATACATTATCGAACAATATGTGTTCAATCTTTTATTGTATAGATATAATATCGGGTATCGTCTGCTGAACTCGCTAGCTTCGCTCGCTAAAACAGCTAATTAGTTGGTTATTTGCCCGTAAAATTTCTGTTAAAATATTACTTGTAGTCCGTTGAAGCTGTTAACACCTTGCTAGGTCAATAGCGTAATCATTTCTAAGAAAACAAAACCGTTCATATAGGTCCAGCTGTTTCGGAGATTACCCGGAACAAATAAACAAACAGATATATCGACAGAATCAAAAAACATGTTGATATTTGTAGCACCGCAGATATATGTATTCATCAAAAAGTATTTATTTGAACATTATATACACACGCTTTATTCTTATAATACGTAATACGCAATATATCACAAACCAAAAATTGGAAACAAAACTAACGTAGAATAAACTTTTTGAGGAGTTTTTGACGGGATTTCAGTCAGTGTTATGTAGGGATTTTATATTTTATTCACAATTTTGTATTATTTTACTCTATGTTGTGTTAAATTGGCGGCGTTTTATGTAATATGGTTTGTTTATTATGCATGAGTGAAATAAATGAAAAATAATGCCATGGAGCATGTATTCTGTAAGCTTGAAATTAAGAAGATAAAAATTTACGAAATATTATATAGAAGATTTGGCGCTTATGTATAGAGAATACATAAGAACTACCTATACTGACAATTTCAGAATTGGCAGTATGGATTAATTCCTTCGCCTGTATTGTGATGGACGAATATTATTACTACTAACCTTTTAGAATATCAGCACAAAATAAAATTTACAAATGTTTCCGACACAAACGTACCACGTATAATTAAAAATTGAAAACAAAACTAACGTAGAACAAACCTTTTGAGTAGGAACACAAAATAAACCATGAAAATATTTCCGATAGAATGTTATCGCGTTACCATGGCAACGCATATAATACTGACATTAACACGCAGCGGAAGCTTAAAAAATAGCCCGTTTTTTTGACATTCTTAATTAGTGCTTAACTCCTGTTGGTTTTAACGTGATGATATGTAGCCTATAGCCATCCTCCATAAATGAGCTATCTAACACTAAAAGAAACTTTTAAATTGGATCTGTAGTTCTTGAGATCATAGCGTTCAACCAAACAAACAAACAAACAAACAAACAAACTCTTCAGCTTTATATATTAGTATAGATTATATTTTTTCATTGCCTTAAAACTTAATAAAAGTTTTATATGAAAGAAATGAAATGAAGCTGGATCGATTTATCGTCCTCGAAACCTGACGCCATTTCCGTGATCTTGAATATATAACAATATAAAATAATTGCTCATTTAATGGTATACGATTTTATAGATAGATAAATTAGATAAACAAGATAATAATAATGTATCTGTAGGTTAGATAGTAGATAATTGATTACTCGGAATGACTTCAACAATTTGATATTTAGATGATATTTTACTTTGTTGGGAAATATTTTTATTCGAAAAATCCCGAGCGATGCTCGATAACCCAATACAAACTACTGAATGCTACTAGTATTAAACCATACAAATACTTGAATAGTGTTTGATAACCACTAATAGATAATTGGTAAATAATAATTATAATTCAGAATGAAGCCACAGTTGAAGGTAACGGTACACGCATCAAATTGCCACCGGCTAAACATATAGCCTGATGATATTTCTAACGGGTTCTAGATGAATATAACATATACTCGTACGTACATATTCGTAAATATTAGGCTGTTTTTAAACGATTATTGTTTTGTCGGTCGTGACGAATAAATTTGTAGGAAATATGTACAATTTGCCTGAAAAATTTTAGCCCTTAATATATTAGTTATAAGTACTCTCCTAGAGCGTGAAAAGATTTCCATTTTCAAATTTACGTAAACTTTGATTTACTTGACGTTATTCTTCTTTTGGCGCGTTGGGGAAAAATGATGAGAGTAAATTTTTACGACGCGCGCGTACACCGGCACGAAAAACCAACACCCTGAAGTTAGCTGTAGTCAACATTTTGTTTCTTTGTATTTGTTGTTTGTATTTCTTTGTATTAAAACTTGCAATTTATTAAATACCTTTTTTTATTGTTAGTATCGTTTTTCTACAATCGTAGAATAAGGCGAAAGATAAATTTTTTGTAAGATTTTTATCTTGTTAAACCAAAAACGTATAACTAACTTGTAACGCGTGTACATAAGTTCACACACACGTTTTTTTCAATATTTTAACGCGACAACACTCTGTACTGTCAAATAGGTTATGGATTTTAGGGAATTCTTATTCTCTTGTTGATACATATTCCAGGCTCTCAGGAGGTTCCTTATAGTATTGGACTCCATCTTTAAAACTTGATCCACCTGGTATAATTTCGTTAATTATTAAATTACATACCTATATAATTTTAATAATGTTAACGACTAGGCACTAAATAACGCACCACCATCCTAAAACAAGGCTCATTATATTTAGTGCACATATCTACAGAATATTGAGTTTTTTCGCCCCGTATAAGTGATTAAAAACAACGTTTAACAAAAAGTCGTACTTGGAGATAGCTTGCTTTAAGCGGATCTCAAGTTCGGGTATTTTTCCATACAAACAACGCACGTGGATTCTATATACAGTTTCTTAGGAATATTCCGCTCAAGTTCGAAGACCTGCAGCTGTTACAATTGTCATAAGTGCGAATAAATAAATCTGTATTGATATTAAAGCATAATTTATTTATTAATATTCACCATACTTAGGTCTCATATGCAAAGAATCGGCATTAAATGGTAAAATTTGTGTTGTACAATTATTAGAGTTTTAGACACAAGGAGCGTGTAGCATAATGCTTAGAAAATTATAGATAAAGGCTTCGACTTTTCGATATGAGAAAAACATTTTTATGGTTTTTTTACTGAGACCCTTAAAATCTTAAGTCTAAGAGATCTAGATCGATATCTTAATATCAATACACTTTTCTTATTTAATTCAAGATAGAAAGGAAGTAATTTTCCATTTACAACATTCCATATACAAAGGAGACGGCTGTTTGTGGCCTAATATGTTTATGACTTTCTCAGAAGTTTCGGCACCTAAAAAGTTTCGTTTTGTAAGCTGATTATAAAAACAATTACACTGTTAAATGCGTTGTTGATGTTTAAATATGAAAATGATTCTTCTTAATGGAGAACGCCTGATGCGTTATAAAGAGTGAATTGATTGTGAGTTTGTAGTATTTTTTTCCTAAACTTGTTTGATTTCGCTAAAAGATCATTTGGAATTGGCAAAAGAAAAGGAGAGGCTTTGACGTGTTGCATGAGGGTAATGTTAAGTCACCAAGATTTGATAGTCCTGATATAGTGAAGTACAAGTATACCAACAAAATTGAGCTAATTTATACGTTATGGAAAGTTTTTTGTTGTAACGAATGACTTTATAAAGAGTTTACATTTATTTACATTTATTTTATAGAAACACTGTAAAATATCGGCACTGCGCTTTATGGTAATCACTATACAAAACAAAGACACCTTCGACCATGTAGAGGCTAACATTCCATGACCACTGTCAAGGGAGCCTGCGTATAACCCAGTCTGTCTTCCTCTAAGGACGGAGCCCGGCGGCCAACTTCCGCGGGGCGGACCGTTGAGGCGGCTATCCAAGGGGAATAGCGTACTTTGATCCCTTTCCGCCCCAACAATACGTTCGGACGGTACACCGTGGGGATTTAATCCGTGCGAGTTGGACATAACCCATCCTCTCCCTCAAGAAGGTGGTGTGTGTATCCATAAGGGATTTCCCCACGTTAATAAAAAAAAGCCTGCGTACAAGCTTCTTCACATTAAAGGGCACTATGTTATGAGAAAGAGAAATACCATAAAACTGTTCCAAGATTTCAAGGTGCGGCAAAGAAAACATCGCAAACTTTTTGCAGCTTTTTTTAACAGATTTTAAATAGACAAACCAACGTAATTTTGCAAACAAAAACATTATGACTTGTAAAACATAAATTTCCATAATAAATATTTGGATGTATAAATAATTAGCATTGACGTAAGTGGCTGTAGAATAATATTATCATTGTTTAATGTGTGTGTAATTTCTCGATCGTTCTATAAATACCTCAAAACGATCCGTATTAGATGTTGTTTATGCTTTATGGTTTTTTAAACAATATTACCTATTTAAGATGGTAGATATGCGAAACAGAAGGACTGGCTATCAAGTACGCTTGCTGGAACACCCATATTGGTATTACTTTGTGTAGTGGTAGAGCCACGCTGAAGCTATTTTTGGTTTCAACATGAATGGGTTGGCTCGACCGGGGTAGTACCACCCTCTTGCAGAAAACGGACGTGAAGTAACAGTGCATGCATGGTTACGTTTCGTTCGGTCAGTAAGAGCGCCGGAGGCCCACCTCGCCTCAGCTTCCCCCAACACAGGCTGCCAATACAATTGCAACTTCACTGGTGTTGCAAGTGTCTATGGACGGTGGTGATCACTTAACATAAAGTGATCCACCTGTTCGTTTGCCTCCTACGATATGAAAAAAATCTCTGCTTGAGAGTGGTGGCTAGCGAGGTGAGCTTAGAAAAAACCCTACCACCAAGCTATGGTTTCATCATGATGTTTTTCTTCACTGGCTGATTCAAAAATAAGCTAATTAGCCAAGTTTTATCTAGACTTTGTCGAAGCGCTTGTGACGTATCTATAGATTTAAGTTATAATGCCATTGTCGAGTTTTTGGCGGGATTTTAGTCTGTCATGTAGTGGATTTTATATTTTATTCATAATCTTGTGTTATTTGACTATATATTGTGTAAAGGCGGTGTTTTACGTAATATAGTTAGTTTATTATGCATAAGTGAAGTGAATGGAAAATAATAACACGGAGCATGAAATTCTGAGATGCCACAAAAACTCCCTGGAAGGTTCTAGCAAGGGATCCACCATCTTGTTAGAATATGGATTCACACGTTGCTTAATATTGGAATGATCACACGAAGCTTGTGATATTATTGACTACGTGATAATGGCAGTAATAATCGGAAAGATTGATTGCCAAAAATAAAGTTTAAAAAAAAAATGCCATTGTATATAGTCGTTTAAAATATGTGTAAATGTGTTTTGGAATATAGATGACGATTCCACAAAAAAAAAATGTTTTTTTATGTCTTAGGAGGCAAACGAACAAGTGGATCACTTTTTGTTAAGTGATCACCACCGTCCATAGACACTAGCAACACCAGGGAAGTTGCAATTATACTTTTATAGTTCGGTGAAGCTGTAAAGACCTGTCCAGGTCGACAACGTTTTCATTTCGAAAAAAAAAAGGAAGTTACACGTACGTTGCCTGCCTGTGTTTGGAGGTAGGGGAAGGGTAGAGAGGGAGGAAGGGAGAGAAAATGGGCCCTCGGCGCTCTCACTGACCAAACGAAACGCAACAATGCAAGCACAGTGCTTGACGCTACTTCACGTCAGCGTTCTTTGAGAGAGTAATACGAACCGATCCGTTCATGCTGATACCACTAATAGCTTCAGCGTGGCTCTACCACCTACAAAAAAAATTACAAAAAAATAAAAATGATATCTACTATTTCTAAGATCTTTACCATAGTTGTAGTAATATTTCTTTGTACTTGTGTATTAAATGCACCGCGCTCGCCTACGAATCTTGACATTTGAAGATCGACTCTGTAGCCTTTGACGCGTGGTAATTTTGACGTACATAAGTACTTTTTCAGGGCCTTAATTGAAAAAAAAAGTATTTTGATTTTGATGCAGATTTTCTATGACTCATATATATAAACTTAAATTATACTAAACTTCTTAACCAGAGCTTTCGTTAAGTGATTATAACTGTACGATATATTCGCAATGTCAAATGATTATTATAAAATGTGTACGACCGGCTACACAATGTAGTTTCACTTCCTTATTAGTTCCGGCGACGTGTCAGCATGTATAATATACGATTTAAATTTTGTTTATATATTTTAAGGTGATCCTTTTAACCTTATAATAATCAGCGAAATAAGTTAATCAAATTTTTTTAAGTGTGTCCCAAATTAATTATCATTTTAAAGTACATGTGAAAGAAATTCAACACTTGCAAATAAGAACCCTCTTAACCCGTGTCAATATTATAAATTACATTTAGCCACAAATTATATGAAGTAATTCATTTTTACACATTAAAGGTTTACTGTTAAAACCTGATAAGTGTGCAATTATGTATGTATATTAAATTATAAGATATATTCTTATCTCTCTTGAATATTTGTTTTTTTGAACACTTAAGTTAATTTTTATTTTTGCCGTGAAATATCATCGAAACGATTTAATATAGTGGTTAGTCAATTTCACCTTTATATGCAACTGAAAACAATAAATACCTTTTTACGTAATACACCCTTTGAGAAGATATTATTTCACAAAATTTTCGCAGTAATATGTGGTAAATTATACGGAATATTTCTAACATTCAGGTAAATACAGTAAGGCAACAAGATACTTTCAGAATATGTACAACCGATTGTAATCTTAGCAAGCGTATGAAATTATATATGAGTAAAAATCTTAATTAGCAATTTTACAATTTACAATGTTTATAGTTAAACAATTCGCTTTATATTAAATTATAAAATCAAAGATTGAGTTAGTAAAAATATATTTACAAAGTAACAAAAAAGGAAAATAAATAAGGAGGCTAAACAACTTCAATTAATCCTTTTCAAACATAAGTAATTCAACTGTTTCATGAATGAAACAGTTTACTAAATTTCCGACAAAAGACACAATAGGTTTGTGTTGATACAATAATTGTTCGTAGAACGAGGCATCCGTTTACAATTCTGATAAATTTAACCACTACACACATAAAACAACTATTTTCGTAAAATACTTACAACTTATATGATACACATCAATCTTATATAATACTAGCTGTGCCCGTGACTTCGTCCGTGTGGAATCTTGTGTGAATTCATCTGAATGTATTAAGTCCATTTACTTGTCTACTTTTCTCTCGCACTTAAGTTGCGTCGTCATTTAAAGTCCAATATCAAGTTTGAAAGATTAAATACTCGCTTTAAAAAGGTTTCGTACTAAATTCAACGCGCTCGACCGAGGCAGGTTCGCGTTATCCTTTTTTCGCAAGTCTAACCTAACCTAACCAAAGCGAGACAAAAAAACAAAATGGCAAACACTCAGCGAGCGCGGTTTATTTAAAACGTAACTATTTTAAAGCAACTATTCAATACGTATTTAACTTTTTGTAATAACCCCGTTGGTATTTTATTTAAAAAATATCGCTGTAGCTTAATCTATACTACGCGTTCAGTTATGTGTGTTTGTTTCTTGCCGTGTAGAAGTGAGTATAGGCGGTGTGATGTTTTTTTACTTTAAATATTATAAAACATATTGTTAGGATAATACCGACATAGACGAAATCAAGAATAATAGCTAGTTTGTCAATAAAAAGTCCAGAGACAAGACGATGTAACGTTTTCAAAACATAAATATATAGATATAACATATAAAACGGACGTTAGTATTTTACAGCGAAATAAATAGATGAAATTTACTACCACTTAACTTCTTTTTATTGGCATTTTTTAATGATATTCGTTTTACTATAACTATATCCATTTTCTATAAATTAATTATTTATTACAACAAATAGTATAGATGATAAAAGAACGCGTGCAACACAGGAGGCAAAGTTAGTGTTCACTAAAAAAAAAACAAAAGAAAAACTACCATATTATTTTTAAATGTACAAATCACTACAGTTATAATAACGAATCATCTCTATTTGCATATAGCATATTCCGTTTCATATAGCTACGAGGAAATTAATTCGTACTCAGTGTAACAATTTGAATACCTATGTTTTACATGGACTTGTATAGACGAGAGTGATGTAATACCTAAATTTAAGTTCATTGCCATGGTTAGAGAACGTTATTGAACACCATTACACATTAACGTATGTTAGCATTAATGCCTTCAATTAACGTTAATTTTGTATCGTCCAGGAAAAAAATAAATACTGTTACAATCCATATAACAAAAAAGAGCGCGCTGAGTTGCTATTAGAGTGATAGAAAATTATAAGACCTAATTTTTTTGTTTTGGGTGTATATTTTTTTTTTCGACACAAAATACGTATACGATTTGTTGAGGCACGCGTGCTTGGTGCACATGCATGTTTCAATAGCTCATATACATATATCTAGATAGCTTAGCTTAGGTTAGCTCAGATAGGTCGCGAATAGTGGCCTCGCGGTATTCTAGCGAGACGGACGTGTTTGCGCTCGCTCCGTATCGTTAGATTCATCGCAGTAGGGTAGGTGCATTTATGAATAGCTAGGGTGGAAAAAAAAAAAAAAAAAGTTGGTCTTTGGTTCTGCGTCGTTTATGGATGGTTTTCGGTGTTGTTTTCGAACTTTTTTGTTGACCTGGCGTGATTACGGATTTTGGACTTGTTCTATCACCTGACTTGGCTTGTTTTGAACTTTGGCGTGGATTTATTCTTCTTTTTTTTGACTTGGCTTCGTTTTTTGGACTGTTTTCTTGCGTTTTGTTTCGATTTGGCGCGTCTGTCGGATTTTGGGTTGTTGCCTCTTGGTCGCTGTGTGACCTTTTGGTCACCAGTGCACCATGAGTGCAAAAAAGGGTACGAAAACCAGGCTTAGGGGTGTCAGCGGAATGGGGAAGATCGTCGACTCCTCTGACACGGAGGTGGAGGACGGTACGGCTCCTAAAGTGAGCACGCGCGGCAGGGGATCTGCCCGGATGCGCGGAAGTGGTCGGGGGCTTATGGGGGAGGCCGACGGGTCATTTGATCGGGCCTTGGCTGGTGGCGTGGCAAATGCGGAGTCGGTTCCCGGCTCTGCTGCTGGCTCCGCAGCGGCTTCGGTTGCCGGCTCGGCTGCTGGCTCCTTGCCTAGCTCCCAGGTGGAGTCAGAGGGGGTGGAGGTGGACCTCATGGACGCCCAGAGGTTGAAGGCGCTCGCTGGCTCGCAGATCACTTGCATCTACGAGACAGTGAGAAAGTCGACCAACCTGGCGGGCCGTTGCAGGGGGGCGTTGAAAACCGCTGCCAGAACCCTGCAGGAGATCGTCGAGTCGCTAGCTGAGCGAACCGAGGGGGAAGAGAATCGCAAACTCCAAAGGGAGTCGAAGACCCTCCGCCGTCGGATTGATGATTTGGAGGCGGAGGTCTTGGCGTGGCGGCGGGAGGATAACGCCAAAAAGGTGATGCCCCCACCTCCGCCCCCCATGCCGGCACCTGTGTTTGCACCTGTGGAGCCTGAGTGGCGGCAGGCCCTCACTGAGGCTGTATATACTCTCCGCACGTCGTTCGGCAACATGCTGAACGCACGTGTGGAGAATCTGGAGAGGCGTCTCCCCCCAGAGGACTCTCTTCGTCCGTCCCTGGCCGGTGAAAAGAAGAAGGGCGGAACGAAGAGTGCGGCAAAGCCGGCCGTGGATAGAGCACCTCCGGCACCCGTGGTGGCCCCATTGGGTCTCAACTGGGCCGAGCTACCGGTCACAGCGGTGGTTACCGACGGGGCGGCGTGGTCCACAGTAGTGGGTCGCAAAAAGAAGGCGGCCAGGGCCCAGGTCGCGGCGCCAACGGCCCCGACTGTGACCGCTAAAGCCCCGCCTGCCAGGCCGAAGTTACCTCCCGCCCCCCAATCGGCTGCGGTCATTGTGACCTTACAGGACACCGCAGCCAGCAAGGGGGTTGGCTATAGGGAGGTAATGACCAAGGCGCGCGAGCACGTCGTCCTGCCCGACATGGGCATCGGCGACGTGCGGGTGAGGCCGACGGCTACGGGGGCCCGTAAAATCGAGCTGCCGGGCCAGAGCAAGGAGAAGGCCGCTGAACTGGCCCGGGAGCTCGAGGTGGCGCTGGCCGGAGTCGCTACGGTCGCCGTTCCCACAAAAAAGGCGGACATTCGAATCGTCGGTCTTGACGATTCGGTGTCCAGGGAAGAGGTATTGGCGGTCGTGGCGGCTAAGGCCGACTGTAAGGCGGAGGCCATCAAGGTCGGAGAGATCAGAAGGAATTGGGGAGGGGTTGGTGCAGTGCACATGACGCTCCCCGTGGAGGCGGCCAGGAAGCTTGTGGAGGCTGGCAAGCTCCTGGTCGGGTGGAGCGTCGTGCGCGTCCATCTGCTGGAGGAGAGACCCATGCGGTGCTTCAAATGCATGGGCTTGGGGCACACCCGCCCCCTGTGCCCCTCCTCCTCCAGTAGAGGAGAGGGTTGCTACCGCTGTGGCGCAGCGGGCCACAAAGTGGCCGAATGCAAGACGGAGGCGGCCCGCTGCGCCATATGCTCGGACGCCGGGAGGCCCTCGGGCCATGTAATGGGGAGCCGCAACTGTCGGCCCCCCACCACGAAGGGAAGGGACCCCCTCGCTGTGGGCCCTAGGGTGGCCGCCGCCAGGCAGGAGGAAACTGCTATGGTCCACTAATGGAGCACACCATACGCAGTTTCCTCCAGGCGAACCTCAACCACTCCGCCGCTGCACAAGATTTGCTCGTGCAGTCAGTGGCGGAGTGGGGCATCGGGCTCGCGGTCGCCGCGGAGCCGTATTACGTTCCCTCCCAGCCACAGTGGGCTGGGGACCGGAATGGCTCTGTGGCGATGATTGCCAGCCGGGGTTCGCCTCTCCTGGCGGTACGGGAGAGGGGTGATGGGTTTGTGGCAGCCGTCTGGGGGGAGTACGCCATTGTGGGGGTGTACTTCTCCCCTAACAAGCCTCTGTGGGAGTTCGAGGCGTTCCTTGGCTCTCTGCAGGGAGCTGTGAGGCGGCTGTCGCCGCTCCCCGTGGTCTTCATGGGCGAT
The DNA here is from genome assembly GCA_014332785.1 of Antheraea mylitta. NCBI lineage: Eukaryota > Metazoa > Arthropoda > Insecta > Lepidoptera > Saturniidae > Antheraea > Antheraea mylitta. Next base: position 3,368,689 of record JACEII010000057.1, on the reverse strand, counting down.
TTAAATGCTAAATCGAGGACCTGGGGAGCGGCAGCCACGGACCTGAGGGGCGTGGCCGTTGAGGAGTGGGCAGCCGAAGTGGGGCTGTCCCTCCTCAACCAGGGGAACGTCCACACGTGCGTGCGGCAGAACGGGGGGTCTGTGGTAGACGTCTCGTTTGCCACCCCGTCTGTCGCACGCCGTGTCCGGGGGTGGAGGGTGCTTGAGGAGGTGGAGACCTTATCGGACCACCGATATATCAGGTTCGAGGTCTCCATCTCCCATGCCGGGATCTGTACCCGCCCCCGGAGGGGCGCGAAGTTCCCTTGTTGGGCGGTGAGCCGCCTCAACCGTGAACTTGCGGAAGAGGCGGCCATCGCCCAGGCATGGGCCATGCCCCCCCCGCGGGACGATGTTGACGCGTCCGCAGCTCGCCTCCGTGGTGCCCTCACGGAGGTTTGCGACGCGTCGATGCCGCGGAGCGTACACCGCCCAGACAAACGGGCGGTGTACTGGTGGTCGCCGGAGATCGCCGATCTCCGGGCGGCCTGTACCGCGGCCCGGCGGCTGTTCGGGCGCAGCCGCCGACGGCGGCACCGGGACCCCGAGGCGGAGGCCCGGCTGTATGGCAGCTATAGGGAGTGCAGAAAGACCCTGCAGGCTGCCATCAGCCGGGCGAAGGAAGCGGCATGGGAGGAGCTGCTGCAGACGCTGGAGGGGGATCCTTGGGGGCGCCCGTATCGGATCGTACGCAATAAGTTGCGATCCTGGGCGCCTCCGGTGACGGAGTCCCTCCTGCCGGAGATGGTGGCAAGGGTCGTGGGAGAGTTATTCCCCGACCCTCCGCCGCTCTCGGCTCCTCCCATGCCTCCGCCTCGGGCGGAAGTTGAGGAGGTGTCAGACAGTCCTCCCTTAATTACGGAGGGGGAGATGGGGAGGGCTGTTGAACGCCTCCTCAAACGGCGGAGAGCGCCTGGCCCTGATGGGGTCCCGGGCCAAGTGCTCGGCCTTGCGCTGGGCCATCTAGGGGGGTGGCTTCGGGAGCTGTTCGACCGGTGTTTGGCGGTCGGGCAGTTTCCGAGGCTCTGGAAGTTAGGGCGACTCTGCCTCATGGCGAAGGAGGGTCGCCCTCCGGACTGCGCTTCTGGATATCGGCCCCTCGTCCTGCTGGACGACGTCGGGAAGGTGCTGGAGAGGGTCATCTCTTCCCGAGTCGTCCAGCACCTGGAGGGAGTGGGGCCAAATTTGTCGGACGCGCAGTTCGGCTTCCGCACAGGGCGTTCCACAGTGGACGCCCTGTGCCTCCTAAAGTCGCTGTCGACGGAGGCGATCTCCCAAGGGGAGAGGGTCTTGGCGGTGTCCCTAGACATCGCCAACGCCTTCAACAGCCTGCCGCATGGTGTCATACGGGAGGCTCTCCGATATTTCGGAGTGCCTCCGTACCTGCGGCGGCTGTTGGAGGCATACCTGGAGGACAGGGAGGTCGCATACGTCAACGGCGACGGACGGATGGTCCAGCGGGCTACAAGGCGGGGCGTTCCACAGGGGTCGGTCCTGGGGCCGCTCCTGTGGAACATGGGCTACGACTGGGTGCTCCGCGGCGCGCTCCCGTATGGAGCGCGCCTAATCTGCTACGCGGATGACACCCTAGTCGTAGCCCGGGGGGATGACTGGAGAGAGGTAGAGCGCCTGGCCACGATGGCCACAACCCTCGTGGTCAGGCGCATAAGAAGGTTGGGCCTCAGGGTGGCCCTCGAGAAGACCGAGGCCATACTTTTTCATGGGCCTCGGCGGGGGCCACCACCTGGGGCCCACATTATGGTGGAGGGCGCCCGGATCAAGGTGGGTGCTCACATGAAGTACCTGGGCCTCACCTTGGACGGGCGCTGGCGGTTTGAGCCCCACTTTGTGGGGCTCGGGCCGCGAATTGCTAGGGCAGCGGCGGCACTCGGCCGGCTGCTCCCCAATATTGGGGGGCCAGGTGCCGGGTGCCGTCGACTCTTCATGGGAGTCGTGTGGGCGATGGCCGCCTACGGGGCACCGGTCTGGGCTGATGCTCTCGGTGCCACCAACGTGCGCGCGCTGCGTAGTACGCAGCGTACGGTGGCACTGAGGGCAATCCGGGCATACCGGACGGTATCATCGGCGGCGGCCTTTGCGCTTGCCGGCTCCCTTCCCTGGGAGCTGGAAGCTGGGGTGCTCGCCGCCGTGTACGAATTCACGGCGGCGAGGAGGC
>JACEII010000057.1:3267012-3360251 GCA_014332785.1 Antheraea mylitta | reverse complement strand
TTGAATCGTTTCTGATATAACTTATTTTCAAATGTCGTATTATAAAACTTATCATGTCCGAGGTTTTCTACAATTATGTAACTTTTTCCTCATTCGGCCAATAATAACCCTCCCTGTGTCTCCTGACACGCCGCCCCGCGGTTATATGCTCTTTGTTCTCACCTATCGTATTTTCTGATCTCCATTTTATATTGTAATCACTCCGCTTCTAGAGATCGCAACTTAATACATTTGTATTATAGAAACAGAACATAAAATGCAAAAAAAAATCTTTAAAATTTGACACATAGTTCCAGAGATTTATACGCTCAAACGACCAAAAAAGAAAACAATTTCATAAGCTTTATAATATTAGTAAGGGCAGTTTGTATGGATTTTTTAACTGTAAAATATTGGCGTATGTGTAACTAATTTTTCAATGCTACAGAGAACAGAATGTGGTGGTAAAGGAGTGTAGATAACTCAAGATTTATTATTAATTACTATAATTATCGCAAAACAATGATGCTCACACTGCTGTGTTCCAATTTAAATGGTGCTGTTGGCAACATGAGCTGTTTAAACTCAGTCCTCTGGAGTACTATCCTTAGCTATAGTTAATGTGGCTTTTTTGAAGCCAGTTAAATAGCTAAAGACTTTGACGATCTCATTAGTTGTGAAATCTACGCATATTTTTTATTTCATAACTTAACAAAATACGACTTTTTTTATTTGTATGGTTAGATTATTTTGCTTGTCATGCTTACTCTCACGGAATATTCCTATTAATATATATTTTTTAAATTTATCTTGTTAACTGCGTAGTCAGATGAATCCTTGACTAAACCTTCAGAATATTGTAAAACCTTATAATATAATTGGGCAGTAGACATAATAAAACATGTGTGTATACTTATCCGCTTACTTAACTCACATTGATATTCAAACCAAGTCTTCTCAGCACTGCTTTGTGTACAAGACATTTTTTTTTACATTAATTTACTAATTTACCTTGTAAACGAGTGGTCTTGTTGGAATTATATTACCTTATTTTTTTTGCTTGAAGTTTTTCTATTTCACTAAATAAGAAAACATAATCGGATAACATAATCTTCATTATTATGACTAATCTATACTAATATTATAAAGAGGTACAGTTTGTGAGTTTGTGACGTTGTAGGGGGTAATCCCACTGATACGATTTGAAAAATTATTTCAGTGTTATATAGCTCATTTATCGAGGAAGGTTAGGTTATAGGCTATATATCAACACGCTAATACATACCAATAGGAGCGGAGCACCGATGAATTATGTTTCAACATCAAGGGTTTCTTTCCTCTTCAAAGCTTCCACTGCGTGTTAGCGTTAGCCAAAAGAAACTATTCCACACGAAGTCGCGGGCAGAGGCTAGTAAGTAATAACCAATTAATCCATAATAACAGAAAATATATTGCCGCTCTGAGAAGTTTTGTGCTCGTGTCCCGCGATTACATATACCCTTACTCATTAAGCCTAGGATTAGGGTTGCCCTGTAAATTATGTAACGCCTTATTGTGTGAACTGAACCTTACAATGCATATTACAAAGTGTGCACCGATTTGAATTTTTAAATTTGAAAAACCAAAGAACGCGATAATGGCGCAATTGCCTGATAAATCTGAACTCGTTTTACTTAATTCAATGATTAGCTTTTGATTTAAATACTACTAAGGGATAAAATAATCACTAAGTTAAATAACTACTTTTGATCGTGGTTTCGCTCGCGTTAATGTTGTTTTGATCTTTCCCATGGGAACAGTACATTTTTATCGGCTTCCTGTCCTTTTCAGGGTCACTCTGACAATGTGTATGTAAATTTTCAGTGTTTTTTAAATGTTTTACAGGCATGCGCTTTGTCACAATCTCAACTGATGGTAAGTGACGATGAAGCCAACGATGGATCCCACTTGCCTGCTAAATATCGATGAAGTAGATGAGGCGTAAAAGCGTAGCAAACAAAGAAATAAACTAACTTTCAAATTTATAATATTATACTAAGAATAAAGTAAATAATTTAAAACATACATAACATTTCTTAACATCAAAGTAAGCACCAAAGAGATTGAATGATATGAAATCGTTATTAATAAGATTTTCACTTAAAATTTTTGATAACAATCGAATTTAGACAGAATCTCGATTTAATTTTATATACTAGTGAAATACGTAAAAGAAAATGAATCAAATATTCTGTCAATCTTCATTTCATGAATTCATACAATTCGTTGTACTCTGCATGATTTTATTACTTCGATCAACGAAATACTCTCGTTTTAACGCGATCAAAAGTTTTTACGAATAGTTAGTTTTCTATGTTGTTACTATATAAATAAATGTCAAACTAGTTTGGCAATTATACAAACAGACGCTAGTTGTTGTAACGATGTTAACTAAAGACAAATGATATGTATTAAAAGTTTAGTAATTCACGGTTTATTCGCAAAACTGACCATGTAATCGTCGGCTGTGAAGGTTAGTTTTAATTACATACATATATATTATCGCGCTTATTGGAAAATAGAAAATGGATTAGGTAAATTGGAAATTTTCTTGAACAATCTATATAACATTTCAGATATTATTTCACTAATCCGTTAGATCTTTAGATATTAAAAAGTTTATTAGAATTTTTAGCATTTTTTAAAATTGTCAATATATAAACATATGTCATCATTAAATCACTATAAATAATTTTACAAATAATAATTTTTCTTTTACTTCACAAATATTCATTTAATATGGTTTTATGTGAAATATGAATAACTTGCTTTTATAAATTTTAAAATTAACGTTACCGGTCTCAAACAAATACATAATATAAACTAGGTAAAAATGTGTTTGAAAAAAAAAAAAAAAAAATTCCATAAATGACAACAATGGCTATCAATAATTACTGTTATGGTATTTTGTAACAGTTATTTATTCATTATTCCAGTATTGAGTAAATTGATTGTTTTATCGTATTATATTATAGTGTATAATATCAAATATGTAATAATAATACAATAGTTAATTGAAAAATCGTTGTTACTCTCCCTCTCTCTCTCTCTCACACACACACACTATCAGTTGTCGCGTGCTTGGATATTCGTGCTTTTGATAGTAACCAGATTAGGCCCTCCTCGACAGCGGCTCAAGACTAGGTCCGTTCCCTCGGCGTGGAGCCCTTGAGTGCGCTGCTCGCACGATACAGTGACACAAAACCTTACATCACTGCTACAACATCACACACATCACCTATACACACGTGCACGCCTACACGCGTACACGCTGTTTTTCTTTTTCATAGAAATAAACGACAAAGAGTTTTACCCTTATTTTTCCCTATATAGTTTAGAGGAATTTTTTCGACACAAAATACATGTAGGAGTTCTTGAGGCACGCATGCTTGGTACACATGCATGTTTCAATAACTCATATACGTATATTTAGATAGCTTAGGTTATCTAAGATAGGTCGCGATTTTTGCACAAAAAAGTCGACAGCCCAAGCCGAGGTGTGCCGTGCACCCTTGAGTTAGTTGTTTGTGATGATAGATGTTATTAAGTATAAACATATTAAATGTTAGCCCAAACATCCCAAATCGGCTGAGTGCCTTCAGCGCTCGCCTCAATAGTTCGGTGAAGCTGTAAAGACCTTTCCAGATCAACAGCGTTCTCATTTCGAAAAAAAAAAACTTTTATAGAGTTCGGCCGGACCTTTGTCAATTTTAATAATAATAACTTAAAACAAATAATTAACAGCAAACGAATAACGAGTTACATTTCCAATTATCATAAACATTACTACCTCTAATTGTAGCAATAGGAATTGAGCATACCTACTTTATAATAAGTCCATAATCATAGTACAATTGAAAGACGATATAGGAAGATGAGATCACATTTAAGGAAATATTCGTATATTTACTATCAATAATTACATTCGCACGTTATTCTCACTATTTACTAATAAGCCCGGAACAGAGTTTTCGTATAAAATATATTTACATAAGAATTTATATATGTTTGAACTAGATTTGTGAGACAATACGTAATGTGGCGGAGATTTATTCGATCTCGAACATTCTTTTAAAAGTATGTTACCTATTTGTAATTAAGTGAGACCAGTTATTAAGCAGTTACAAAATATTCGTTTTATGATGTTTATTTATAACTAGCCACTGTCCGCGACTTCATTCGCGTGGAATAGTTACTTTGGGCTAATGTTAACACGTTCTTCATTAGTGCTCCGTTCCTATTGCTCTTAACGTAATAATACATAACCTATAACCATTCTCGATAAATGAGCTATATAACACTGAAAGAATCTTTCAAATCGGACCAGTTGTTCCTGAGATTACCCCCTACAAAGTCACGTCACAAACTACCTCTTTATAATATTCGTATAGATTATTATTTATTTGCTATTTACGGAACTTACTCTTCAAAAGACGAGGCGATGTGAGCACAAGAGTTGATGATATTTTCACCTTTTCGTATATTCCATAGTCTCGCCTCACTCTGTCTGCGGTTAGTACGGATTTTTTGCTACAAGTATGACCGCAAGGCACGAGATCAGAATGTTAATGAAAAAAACCTGAGTAGCTCCTCAACGCGTCACAGTTCATGCGAGCCTCGGCAAATCATACTTACGCTTAAAGTGTTAAGTGTTTAGATTATTGTACAAAAATTTGACGAAAGTCTGATTTATTCTAAGATTATCACCTGTATTAAATTTAATTCGAAAAATATAGCTTGATTGATATATGTTAGTGTAATTAGTATTAAAGATTATTTATAGCGTAAAAAGTATTAAAAAAATTGAGCCGTCACGGGACACCTGGGAGGTGTGAAACATCGAAGTTGTTCGAATCCAACGAATCTCAAATTCTCGAATTCCAAGTATGCGAGCTCAGTGCGGCAAGAGAGTTCGCGCACAGTCGGTTGCGCATGGCATCGCGTCGCCACGTATCACATACTCGCCACGCCAACAATCAGGTTTACCCGCACCTATAGATGTTTCACATCACTAATTTTTCCTTATATATTTCACACATTAGAGACGCCAAAACACATTGAGGTACAGTTTAATATAAAAATATGGCATTTTTGCTTTAATGCATGTAAACTATGTCCCCTTTATACTGCTTGATTACAGCTGATAAAGCAATTACTAAAATAGTATATTTGTGGAATTCAGTATTTGAGTTTTGTCATAATACAGTTGCAATATTTATATATACCTACAACACGCTTTCTACATACATGCAATATACTTCTGCTATTTATACTCTTATGCTAGTTCTCACCGCTTTATATAATAGAATACATCATTGAAGACAGCCTTAATTATTTGAGTAATGAATATTTTTATAGTTATATAATAATATATATATATAAGTTAGGTACGAGTTACTGGCGACAACATCGTCTTCGTTCAAATAGTTTTGTCATCTCATGGGAACTACTACTTTGTGTTAGGTATCTTTTATTTCTTTTTTGAAATGTTAATGGATTTTCTTTTGGAAATTTTATCCTTACAACTCTTCTAACTCAGCAGTTTCGAAAATTAGAAAAACAACAGATACTTTATTTTTATTTATATTATTATATTAAAGATATTAAAGTACATATTTGAATCTGGTTCTGTTTCTTATTTGCTATTGAATATAAAACTCCTATATAGTTTGCGTCTTTGTTGTAATTAAAAATGTAAAGTAGTATGTATAGTAATGTATATTGTAAGAAACAAAATATATTTGCAGTAAAAAATTATGTCATTCATAAGCTAATAAGATGTGAGCGCATTAATTAATTATCCTCAAGGAAAACACAGGTTATTTATAAATTTATATTCATTTTTACTTTGACGTCAAATAATGTTATAAAATTCTTATAAAAATAGACATTTGTAAAATTTTAGGTATATTTAACATTATTACATAACTTTCGTAAAGTTATTTGAAACAATAAATTTAATGAAAGCCACGTGCCCAGCGCACAAATAGGACCTTACACTCGGCGACGCGACGCGAGGGCCGCATGGCGCAACGTAGACGGCGTGAGACGTGTGCAACAACGTTGTCCTCACATGAAGGTCGACCAGGACCGTATCGGTCATCACATCGAATCTTCGTGCCCTCGAATATACCAAATATTACCATTATCATATTAACCCCTTGGCTCATTTTTTAAGACCCAAATCTCAAAGTGATCATGGTTTTAATTTTTTTTTAATTTCACGACATCTTAAATAGTAAAGTTTAATATAATCTAGTTTAGTATAAAAAAACATACAAATGAAAAAATACATTTAAAAATTATAATTTTACAATACAACATTTGTTATTGTTTAAAGTTTTGTAATAATTCGGGTATTTTATTTTTAAGGTTATACTGCCAACATTCTGTTGACCTATGCCTCATGAGGTGTAAATTCGTTTGTATGTAGTTTAAACCTTTATGGTTAATAAACTCTATAGAGTTATTCTTTTTCTGTAGACTCTAAGTCTGAACCTTTTTTCTGAATTCGTTTATTTCATTAGTTATGTCAACAATCGTTGTAATTGTAAGCACTTAACAACTATTTCTACTATTTTGCCTAACTGTTTTAGATCGGTATTTTAACTGAGATTATTGACTTTATGGCAGCTTCATTTTCATCTTTTATGGCCATATATAGCCCATAGATGGCTATAGAGTTAGTTCATTTATAAGAATTTCATATTGAACACGTTCCTCGTTTTTATAAAGTAAATGTTCAAAAAATTAATTTGGTAGTATATGCTAACAGTAGTTGCTTCTAGATTTTTAATGTTTACTTTCGCTTGGGTTTTGTATAATAAGTACAGCTTTTTCTCATGTCCGCCTAGGCTAGCTACAACCGTCAGGCTTAAAATCAATCGATTAGCACCTATAGCTGTGTTCCGGTAGCTACATTTGGTCATTTAATATCTGAATTGTGGTCAAACGGTAGTATTTCATTATCGAACCTTATTAAAAAATGAGCCGTCACGGGACGCCTGGCAGATGTGAAACATCAAAATTGTTTTGTATAAGTTATATGCATAAAAGAGAAGATTACTACAGAAATCAGTTACGGCATAATAAAAAGATAAAGCTAAAAAATAGTTCCATAGAATAATGATTGTTTTTTTTATTCTATTACATAAATATTCATTTTTATTAAATACAAAATACAAACATTCAAGTAGGCGCTACCGAGGTGTGTTTGGCGACATTTATCAAAGGCTCTAGGTAAGTAGCCTACAAGATAGGGTTGCAAATGTGTTTGACTATTTCGTTAATAGTGCAATGTTCGTGTTTTGTTTCACCGCGCCAATAATCAGGTTTACTCTCCGCCTATAGATGTATCACATCAAAAATACTTTATAATCAGAATTCATATCTGCTTATAAAATACAATACAGTGCACGTGATTTTGTGATCTGTAACTCATTGCATACAATATAACATTGATTCTAAATAGAAGTTTCCAAATTGAATGTCCCAGACATAAACACTTTGACCCTCTAACACTGAAATGCAAATGTACTGAAAACATTACGTCAATGTCAACTTAAATATTGAATACAAGAACAAAAGAGAAACCTAGAAACATGCTAACTAATATTATTAATGCGAATATGAAATTGGCACTATCACACTTTAATTTACTCAACCGACCATCATGAAATTTTACATGCAAATTGTCAGGGATTCGGATAGTCATCTGGTACATATCATTCAGCAAGATGTATTGCTTCCGAGAGATGTAACAAACTAGCTTCTGCCCGCGACTTAAAAAAGCCTTTATTGTACTTTTTTTGTACAAATTTATTTCCACTGCCTTATCTAAATTATAGTCGCCTCTACGGCGTAGTCCTCCCCTAGTATTTTCCACAGGTCCCTCTCCCTTGCCTTTCTCATCCAATCTAATCCACATCTTTGATGGAAAATATCCAGCATTCTTTTTCTTGGTCTTCCTGGTTTTCTCTTGTAACCTAGTGGCACTCACTCTGTTACCCTTTTTGTCCACCTGAATTTGTCTTGCCTGCAAATGTGACCTGCTGAATTCCATTTCAAATATCTTTTTTTTCCGTATGTCCGTTACTTTCGATCTTTTCCTTATACTTTCATTGTCTATTCTGTCTGAAATCTTTGTGTTTAGGATGCTTCTCTCCATTTTTCTTTTTCCTTATCTTCCTTCTTTAGAGACCACGTCTGACATCCATATGTTAGGCAAGGTAAAATACTATATCATAAACTTTTTTCTTTTTGTGTAATTGGATTTCTTTATTCTTCATAATTTCTTTCAGCCCCAGTACTTTTTCCATGCTAATGCAATTCTTCTTTGTATGTATGTCTTTTTTGGCTCAATTTTCAGAGGATACTAGCCATCCCAGATACACGTATGGAATAGTTACTTTGGGCTAACGCTATCACGCAGCGGAAGCTCGCAAGAGGAAAAAAAAACGATTTTGAAACATTCTTCATTGGTGCGCAGTCGCTCCTATTGGTCTTAGCGTGATGATATATAGCCTATGACCATCCTCGATAATTGAGCTATATAACACTGAAGATTTTTTCATATCGGATCAGTAGTTCAAGAGATTACCCCCTACAATGTCACAAAATCACAAACTTTACTTCTTTATAATATTAGTATAGATCTACATGAATACGAGTAGAAACTAATATTTAAGTAATCGTCAACACGGCTTTTTTTCGGGAACAAAACTAGTAACTCCTGTAGTTGTAGGGGGTAATACCAGGAAGTACAAAACCGATTGCAAAATTCTATTACCAATAGAAGGCCGCGTTGTTTGTGAGTATCATAAGTTATAAATGAACCCGAAAAATAAAAATACTTTTTTATGGTAGTCGTATTTGTAAAGTAAGTCGGAGACAAAACGGTCGAATGAAAACGTTTCTTACGAACGCTGCCTTAACGATGAGAGGAATTTTTTTTCCTCGATCTGACTACGCTATTGGTCTTACTAGGTCTTCATAGCTTCACCGGACTACTAGAGGAGATATATGATAAAGTTCTGGAGAAAAGTTGTAGATCTTAATAATTCCTACAAAAGAGTAAGCGACAGCGTATATCTACGTTTTATATTTAAGTCACAAAAAATTGTTTTTCATAGATAATTGCTTACCGCCAACGAAGCGGGCAGGAGTCAGCTAGCTTAATATGAAAATTAATTAAAATATGTTGCAGATTGACGTGGAATCGATCGATAAAAGTTTATTCCAGAGATCTAAAATTGCTTTTATATATCTTTAAGTTGACTTGGTGTTATACATATAATGTAATTCGTATTTATAACTTATTTTATGTTCTGCGCGTCTATTCGGGACGGTCAAAGAGATTAACGAGGACTGTACGTAAATAAATGTAGGTACTATTTTTAAGAATACCAACCAAACCTACAAAAAATGAAAACCTGTCTAAAAACCATGAGAGACATTATTAAGAACAAGTTGATAATAGATTTCGTTAACATATTATTTTTATGAATTAATATTTAGTTATTATTCTATGCTATTATAATACTGAAGTTGGCTACGAACGAAACAAGCCGCGCTTGGTCGCCTGTGCGAGGAGAACAGCTATTGTAACTGGACACAATCATGATTATTGGTTGTAATTATTACAGAAACTAATTACTGTAACATATTATTGCTATGCATTGTATAACAAATTATTGAAGTCATAATTATTCTACCTTGTATAGTATTATTCTTGACGACGTCAATGGTCGATCTACAACACGCAAATAAACAAGTATTATGCAAGTTGCAACTAATGGTTCCGTAGGTGTGAAAGAGATAGCACTTCAAGTTGTTCGGTAGGTGGTAGAGCCACGCTGACGGTATTACTGGTTTAAACATGAATGGGTCGGCTATTTCAGGGTACTACCACCCGACAGAAACACCTCCCCTACTCCTCTCTCCTCTCCCAAACACAAGGTGGCAACACACTTGCGATTCTCCTGGTGTTGCAAGTGTCTATGGATGGTGGTAATCACTTAGCATCAGATGACCCACCTGTTCGTTTGGCTCCTATGATATAAAAACTCACTATTTACGATTATAATACTCGTGTCATGTTATACATTTTACATTTATTTTAATAATGAGTTGTGGTTTTATTTACACAAGATATACATCATCTAACGAGTTTATAATTTACCCAGTTGAAATAATATAAATTTTAATATCGAATGGAATGTACTGCGTAATAATTTGCTGTTATATTTTGATAACTCAAAATAGATCATTACTTAAGTTTTCATTTTTTGGTATCTAATACAAAATGGCCGATTGATTTTCAAGACGCTCTTCCACGTTTCTGTGATGGTCTTCACGCGGAAATTAAAACAAAATGCTTCTCTTTAGGTGCTAGTTTCAATGGAATGAAAATCAAATAAACTCATCAGAAAGTACATAAATAAGGGTGAAAGTACCTGTTTCTCTCTTTTTACATATTTATACGGAAAGTATATTGGGAATATTAATTTCTTTGTCACTTTTAAATGTCAATTCGGTTAAATAAGAATAGTTTTCTTTTTATACTAGCAATTCTAATAATTCTCTGCTCACTTTAGATATGCTTCTAATAGATCTATAAAATAAATAAAGTATTTAAATTATTTGGGACAGGAATATAAACCGTAAATTTTTGTTGTAATGCTGATTTTCTAAATTTTCTCTAAGCTTTACTTTAGAATAAACAAGATTATGTATGTCATCCCTTAATATTATTTTGTTCTTTTCGTTATTTCTTCAATTATTCTTACATTCTATTATTTTTCATCTAACTATATTTGGGTGTTATATGTGTAATTGTAATAAACAATAAAAAATACGTATTAGCGAAAACAAAATTGCTATAAATTATAGCAACAATCATCTAATGAATATTAACTTATTTTCCTAATGGACACTTTGTAAGTGACTTGAAATTACATCACAAGATAAATCATAACACGATACCTAGCTTAGTACGTATTATGAATGACGCATAACGGCTACGTAACATCATGGAATCTTATAATTCTCTATTATGTATTATACTATAGGTATTCTAGATATACCATTGATTTTCTCGTCGTTGTACACATATAAACACTGTACACATATTTAAAATTAATATTTTTCTGATGAATTAGCTGAAAATAAGAATTGAAACTTAAAGCATATAACCACTTAAAGCAACCTGCAAATTAAAGTTAACATATTCGTATCTTTTTGGATTTAGCATTATATTAACAAAACTATTAATAAAAAGAATTATTTGTTTAAAATTAATAAATATTTCAGAGATTTGTCAGTGTCCTTTTTATCCGGTAAGATCCACAACTATTTTATTTTAGTTATACGAATTTAATCTATAAATATTATACAACAAAGTCGTCTTTTCGTGCTTGTCTGTGTATCTTTGATTCTCTTAAACTATTCAACGGGTTTTGACACAAATTCTAGAACCATTTAGAGAATTTGTTTACAAACGTTTTTATGTATAATACATGTATTTTTATGTTTAAATAAAATAGAAAAAAGACAACAAGGTTTAAGAAGGAGGTATCCGGCGCATACATTATTGTAAATCTTGGTTGAACCGTTTGAGATAGGTACATATAAATGATTTATTACGGAATTTGAATCATAAAAATACCTACAAAAAGTTCTCAACACTATATGTCTGTATAATATCCAACCTCGAGTGATTATTTTTATTTTCCTACTTTTTCGACACTAGTGCAGTTCGCTAAAATTTAAACAAATCCAAAAGAGTGGATTCCAGTACATAATACTGATTTAATCAAGATTATAATATAATATATATTATACTTTTTTGATATAACACAGAACGTCTAAACGGTGTCTCAGTATCGTATGTTAGAATAACTATTTATGTCAATAACAAACATTATAAACGCTATATTAATATCATTATATAGATTTTCTTCGGACGAAGTCGCGACCGTAACGCGCCTTGTATGAGTATACAAAGGAAGAACATCCATATCCCTATTACGAGTAATGGGGTCTTCCCACTCGATCGTCGAGCACAATATAAACTTCAAGTCTTATACCATTTATAGCGTTGTGATTGCATAAATCTACCAAGAGAACATTCTAGACGGCGCGGCGGAGATCATACGATGTTTTTATCAAGCCACGACGACACCATATCGACTAGACGCCGTTGATTTCATTTGTTTCAGTAATTTTTAAATTTATTATTTCAATGTATCCATACATGATTTCGCACCGATATATCTAAAAGCCTTATATCGACAGAAGATCATCGATATGATAATTCTGAAGATATAAGAATAATAATAACAGTATATGTAAATACAAATTTTGAAAAATACCTCAAATTTTAAAATGATGCCGTACTTCAACTTCAGTACCTTTTCGTTATGCATGGTTTCTGAAATTCATGAAATCTACCTATCATGGTACCTACTTATCGTTACCACATCGGTGTTAGTTTCTTGGAACTGACTATACACTATTGGCCTGATGTTTCTTCGTAGCTTCACCAGACTAAAGATCGGTATTAGCCATACCTTTGTTTTCAAAGGCCGAAGTTATTTGCAAATATTAAGATCTATAAAAAATGCTAATTTCGTGATCTTTGTTTCAATGTGTTGATGTGGCTTTTAATTTATTAATCGTGTAGCCATATTAGACTTATTAAATTCGAAATATGCTTGTAATATCGATTTATGACGTTTGAAACATTGCGTGTCGATATATTCACCATAATAAAGACAAACCATTAATACCTTTTTTATTAAACATTTTGTTATGCATGATAATAAGCATTTTCGTAAAGCATAGGACCTTTTACAGTCCAGTGATTTCAAGTAGTGGTTTAGTGATTTAGTTGAGATGACGTAAACGTCTTCTGTTATTAACCGTCTATAAAAATAGGATGTCGACGTTAAAACGAGTTATGTCAGTTTCCTTTTACATTTCGATTAAGTTTTTCAAGGATTTTAACTGTGACCATCGTGTTAATTTCGTTTATTATCTTAGAGTTCAGTAATCTCATATTTCCGCCGTCTTTAATCATTTATGAGTATTATGGGAATATACGTGGTAAATTTTTTCAATAATGCGTAATAATTTTTAACGACCTGGGACTTTACAGGTGTTGTAAATACTTTGATGATTGAAAACTCTGAAAAGAGTATTGAAAGATTTAAAAAACTATACTCATTATATCTCTCAGCTTGATGCTTTATAAGTTTTTTTTATACATATATTAAGTATCAAACAGGCATGCAGTTCATGCGACTTTAAGTAAATACTGCTCTTTATAGTAAAACAATCGTTTGTCTCTATAAACTGAACTTCGACAGCTATCGTATCAGCATCGTACTTATAAAAATAATATTAATCTGCCTAAATTAAATATACAAATATTTTCTACATACTAATGAAATATACAATCAGTTTTAATTAGTTCAGTATTTCTTTCATTTTCTCTTTCTATTAATCTGAGTACAAACTAAATTCAGTTAGTTCTTGTAATCTCACAGTTCTTTTGTACTTTTGTACTTGAATATCTTACGAAAGGTTTATGCTGATAACGCACGTTT
This sequence comes from Antheraea mylitta, assembly GCA_014332785.1. Classification (NCBI taxonomy): domain Eukaryota; kingdom Metazoa; phylum Arthropoda; class Insecta; order Lepidoptera; family Saturniidae; genus Antheraea; species Antheraea mylitta. The sequence continues at coordinate 3,346,626 of JACEII010000057.1, read as the reverse complement.
ATTAATTATATTTACATAAATTAGAGAAGATACAATTTATTCTAATTTAGTCGTAAGAAGGAGATTTCAGACGCTTATTCTAGAATCTTTGGCTAAACCCTATGAGATACATCAAAATAACGTACTACGAATAAAAAGGCCTTAGTACTGTATGTCTATTCATTAAAAATAAAGAAAGGAAGTTATTTTTGTTTTGTACATTTTTTTAGAAAAGAATTAAGTTTTTTGTGACTTTAATTTGACTTATTAAGAATTTCAGATATATTGAGCATTTAATGCAGATCATAATTACCAATTAGAGTACATAACAACAAGGGATATCGTAGAAGATAGACACATATTTATAGTTAGACGTAACAAATGAAAAAGTTACAGGACTGCAGCCAGGCGAAGTTGGGACGTGTAGCTAGTAATCTTCTTCTTCTATACACATTAAGAATGCAAATGAAAGTGTCTGTACTTTTTGGATTTTCTTAAAAAAAGGTTGCGGTTGTCTAGGAATATGTAATAAAATAAAATACATTTAATCATTTTTAGAAATGTCTGTGTGTCTGTCTATTAGTATGAACACGTGTCACAGATAAAGTACTGAGTTCAATTTCGAGAATAATTTAATCTTTGTTTCATTAAATTCGGTTCACGTTATCAAAAGTTATTGTAATTTTAATGACGCTCCGAGAGTACGAGAGTAAAGTAGATAAGTATATAGACTTAATAGGATCAGATGACTTTATTAATTTATACAAGGTCCAACGTGGACGAAGTCACGGGCACAGCTAGTGAATAAATGAATCATATTATTATAACGTCATATTATTATGATCATACAACTTATGCAGGATAATAATAATTATCGTATAGCTGACAATTGTACAAACGACCTAAAAAGGACCACAGTGTTGAGAATAATCATGATAAGTTGCTACTCCTGAACGCTGAGTCGCGACACCTCGTGTGCCAGAACTGTTGGTAAATTGTTTTATTAATATTCATATAAATACAAAAAAGTATTAATATACATAAACTCAATGTACCACTGCTCACTTCTATAACTAAATTGTAATGAAGGAAAACCATATTTTTATGTTTACAGATCACATCAGTTTTGCTAATTTTTTCTTCTTTTTGCAATGCAAAATGACGTCACCGAGTAATCGAAAAATAAAAGCTACCTAGAAATCTATAATCCTTCGATACTCGCCGCTATAAATCTCTCAGCGGCAGGATGTAAGATGATCAGTCATTGTGATTGTTCCTGAAACGCGACAAAGTGAAAGAGAGTCATTGTGTCAGCTCTATCTTCATGCTATTATTTTATTATTTGATATACTATTTTTCCGTATTTTATTATTATAATACGTAATAATGACAACGTAATTATTAGCTCATCAAAACAGTGTATGTTAATTTTGTAATTTAAAATAAATTTACGAACAGTTAATTTTTTTACAAAAGTAGGTGCTTAATACCCGTATCTTTGTTTGCGTTAAAACAATTAAAAACAAAAATCTACTTTGTTTAGAATATTTATTATAATAGACTACAACAAGTAAACAACAACAACCAAACAATGACATGCACACATTTCATCTACGACTAGTAGTAATCGCAAGTTAAAATTTTTAGACAAACTAGGCGATTATGCGTGTTGATCGAGTCACCTTATAAAGAACAAAACATCGCACATAATATGATTTACGTCAACTATGTTCTAAACGATTGAGCAAATAAATAGATATGAGAATTTTTCCATTAATGAACAAATGTGGTCAATGTACTACACAGAATACAAAATTAAACATGACTCTATCTAAGTACTTAGTATTGTTAGAAATATAATTATCATTGGTATAGCAAATCCTTTTAATGCTGAATTCGGTAAGGCCGAACTATAATTTACGTATTGTTTTGTCTCTGTATGGTAAATAATTCGACTAACGTCATATCACGTTTACGCAATGTAAACGTTAAACTGCTTGACCGGCTTTTAGAGCCATATGGTGATTAAGACCAAAGTACAAGCACTCGAAGCCCGGCTTGAAGATAGCTCTGTATATCAAGTATACGTAGCCCCTGTCCTACAGAGGTCCTATCGTCGCTTAAAGCCGGCATGACAGCGTTGACTGGCGAATAGATAGTTCCTCTGTCGGTGGTCGCCGTCATTTGTACATTGTATTGTCCTTCCCATCAGGCATAACGTTGCCGTGCTACAAAGAAAAGGTCTTAGGATTTAAATACAATATCATCTGATGTTTAATGAAAACGTGGTCTAAGATGGTAAACACGCCAAACCTAGAGGATTCTCAAGTGTTGGCCACAATACACCAATAAATGCTTGGAGACAAATTTTCAACTTGAGACTGGCAGCTAGCGAGGCGGACTCAGTTGCAAGGATTCGACGCTGTATTTGAACACGCTATCAACTTAGCCATCACCGCTTCAAAGTACTGTTTACTATTCAGACAGGGCGTCGATAGACACAGTTTCAGATTCTTGTTAATGAACCCCAGCTTTCGGTGAAGGAAAACATCCTAATGGAACCATAGCGTAATAATATAGTTTATTCAATTGCCAATCTGTTCCGTCAGCTCCTATTGGTGTAATCCGGCAGCTGGAAGCCAGTCCCCTCTAGATTTGGCGTGTTTACGATTTTAGACTATATAATCATTTAGCATCAGAAAAGGTCGTGATCGAACGCTAAAACATATAAAGGTTTAAACAAAAATGAGTCGATCGCAGTACACTATATGCATCATAGTCACAGTGATTTTGTTTTAGTTTGTCACAATTCAGAAATAGTCAGTGTATACCCAATAGCTCAGTTAGTATGATGTCAGCATGTCGGCATGACAACAACGACTACCGATTTCTCTGTGTTCATCATTGTTTTATGAATTACGCAGTCCTTGCCATCGTCGCATCGGCCTACAAGAGACCAACTGCAGAACCATAGGCCTCTTCTCGAAGAACCCTCTTTCCTATACAAGAATAATCACTACGCTAACCCACGACGTATTGGCGATTTCAAACTCCCAAGAAACTCTAAGTTCTATATCACCACAGATAGCGGTACTCCAAGAACATTTCTCAGGTTAAGGTTTCCTCACGATGTGTTCTTTCAACGTTTGTCGATACTGCTATCATTTTAACTTAGTAAATGTACATGCGCGAATTCATAAAAAAAATATTGATACATGCTGGGGTTCAAACCTGAAGATATCGAATTAATATTCCACCGGTGACACTACTCAAGGACTACGACATTAGCACAACTATGTTACGATGAAAAGAAAAAATCATCGAATTAAAGTAATATAAAGGTTAGAAGAACTGACAAACGACGATTAATTCAAAGCTGAGCATAATAATGCAGTAAAAAGACGCTCACTGTTAGACAAAGGTTATCCCTAAAAATCTCATAAATTAAGGTTCCTAGAGCTGATACTCCTACGAAAATTAAATAAGCACATATACAAAAGATAATACTATCTATGGATTGAGTCTACGAACTCAATGCTCAGCGATAAAACTGTGTAAAACTCACTAAAATAACTATAGAGTTTTTAGCGGGATTTTAGTCTGTCATGTAGTGGATTTTGTATTTTATTCATAATCTTGTGTTATTTGACTCTGTATTTTGTAATTTTGGTGGTGTTTTACGTAATATATTTAGTTTATTGTGCATAAGTGGAGTGAATGGAAAATAATACCACGAAGCATGAAATTCTGAGATGCCACAAAAACTTCCTGGAAGGTTCTAACAAGGGATCCACCATCTTATTAGAATAATGACTCACACGACGCAATATTAAAGTGATTGCACGACACTTGTAATATTATTGACTACGCGACAATGGCAGTAATATAATCTGAAAGAATGATTGCCAAAAATAAAGTTAAAAATAAAACTATATTTTAGCCCAATTTTTACCAAAAAATAATTATGTGAAAGCATTCAAATCCAGATGACGTTATTCCATCATATGTTCAGCCTCTCTGTTCACCAAACATGCGTCATCCAAACACGTCAACAATATTACGCATATACTTGCTAATATTCATAGACAAATATAGCACTACACAAAAATTGCGAACCTAAGAATGACCGACAAATATTCGAAGTAAACAAGTAGATACTCATGCACTCAGCTTAGTCGTTATAGAACTATTTCGAAGCAATGTTTTTATAAACCATTGTGATGTTCCTAGCGTTGAGTTTAATGTTAATTACTGTCTAATTACACATTGCATTACTTACTGTGTAATGCAGGTATGGTAATTTACATATTACTAGCTGATCTGAGCACGCGTTGCTGTGGCTAACCTATTACATTAAATATACAGTTAAAAAAGGAATTCAAAATTAAAACGTAACGCTACCTTTTTTTGTAGATGGTAGAGCCACGCAGGATCTATTACTGATCTCAGCATGATTTGGTCGGCTCGCTCGGGGTAGTATCACCCTCTGACAGAAAATAGACGTGATGTAACAGCGCTTGCATTGTTGAGTTTCGTTCGGTCAGTGAGAGCGCCGGAGGCCCTCTCCCCCTCTGGTGTTGCTGGTGCCTATGGACGGTGGTATTTACTTACCATCAGGTGACCCACCTGTCCGTTTGCCTCCTATGATATAAAAAAGAAAAATCTATGATATATATATAAGAGTCGGTTCTGCAATTATCTGCCAACAAACTTATTTAAAGCACCATCTGTTCGAGACTGATGATGCTTACAATTAATCTTTTTCTATATCTATACATATAATAAAAATGAAGTGTCTGTATATAATATCAAAAGTAAAAAAATGACTGGCTGTAAAAGTATACACCCTTCTTATAACAAGAATACAATTTTTAAAATTTATGTCGGTCTGTCTGTCTGTTTGTTCCGGGTAATTTCCGAAACGGCTGGACTGATTTTGAAGGGTAGCAGATAGCTGAAATTACATCGGGTGACATAGGCTACTCTAAATTAGACTAAGTGTTAACCCCAGCTTTGTCTGTAATGCTATCTTCAAAACGGTTGGACCGCTTTTCATGAAACTTTTATTAGCAGATAGCGGACATTATAAAAAGTTTAGTTTATTTTAATTTTGACTAACTGTTAGCCGTAGCTTCGCCCGCAGCACTATCTCCAAAACAGTTATACCGATCTTTACAAAACTTTCATTGGCAGATAGCTGAACTTATAAAAAGTAGTTCAAGCTATTTTAGTTTTACTAGCTGTTAACTGTGGCTTTGCCCGTAGGCCTATCTCTAAAACGGTTAGACCAATCTTCACGAAACTTTCACTCGCAAATAGCTGACCTCATATAAAGTAGTTTAGGCAATTTTAATTTATAGTAGCTGTCAACCCTGGCTTCGACCACTATGCTTTCTCCAAAACGGTTAGACCTATTTTCACGGGACTTCCACTGGAAGATAGCGAACCTTATAAAAAGTAATTGACATTATTATATTTTAAACTAGCTGTTACCCGCGACTTTGTCTGCATTAGCAAGAAATCATTCTTTATTTCTAATTCAAGAAATAATTATTAGCTTATTGTTTGCAATTCGACATTACAATTATTAGTAACTTAGAGGATGAGGTCTTCCAAATAAAATCTTAAATCATAAACGTATTACGTAAAGAGTTCCATAATAACATTTCTTGCAGAACAGACAAACGTTTATATTTTGTATAGTCACAAAATCTTAATTATTGTAACAATGTATATTCAATGTAAATCTTTATAATAATATTTTGTTATTGTTTCATTAGTTCGTAATAGCACTGGTATAGTTATATAGTGGGTTTCTGACGATAAACCTCATTTAAAATACTGTCTAATGTAAACATTATATGTTACTGTAAGTGGTGTGCGTGTTGTACTTACAATCGTTTTAAAGAGCATTTCCATGAGTTCCGATTCTGACGCGGCCGGGAACGGTTATGTCCGCGCTCGGAGCGATATTTCGTGATTATTGTGATACAGTGTATACAGAGTGAAGTGTTCAGCTTTCACCTTGAAGTGCCGATTCGACTGACGGGGCGCACACGTGCACCGCAGCTGCTTAACACCTGCGTTCTTTTTCTCGAAATTGAGTGAGACCCTTCCTTTGTATATATTTATTGCTTTGTTTATTTGTTTACTCATTAGTTTATCTATTTATTTTCGTAGTCCTTTACCCTTTTAGTCGTCATTTCTTTATAAATTTATTTATTTCAATTATTTATTTGTTTACTTATCCATTTATTTATTTGTTCTATATCTATGCAAATTATTTACCTTGCCTGTCTCGCTAACGTATTTCCTGTATTGCTTTCTTCTTCTGGTTCATTTTAAACACCACTCTTGATCTGCACCTGGGATAGACCCGTAATTAACCCGTTCGGCGTGCCCCCCTGCCCTTAAGGCAGGGAGGTTGTTTCGCGGCCCCTCCCTCTCCTCGATCCACCGCAAGTGATCCGTTAGCTTTGGTAGAATTATACCGCAAAAATCTCCTCGCGAGCGGTCTAGACCAGGAGATTATTAATCTAACCTTCCGCAATGTTACGTCGCAGGCCTCCGAGTGCCTTTTGAACATTCTGACCGCGAACTCTTTCGCGACCTTATCGCCACAGTCTTCTCTAGACGCGCGCGACAAAGCCAACTTGAGGCCTTGATACCTAGCCCCAGCTCGGGGACTGGCTCCGACATGGAGCTAGACGTGCCGGCGTCCGCCAAGCCGACCGCAACCGCGACCACGATTCCCGCGCCTTTTGCGCAGTTAGACAAGGACGGTTATACGACCTTCTCGTACAGTAGGCGTCGTCCGGCTAGCCCGACGAATTCGGGTTCTGTAGGCCCGGTTAAAGTCGCCAACATAGGTGGCGCTCGCGTGCCGGCCGCGGCTATATCGTGTAGTCAACCGCGGACGAAAGACCTAGCTCCGTCTCGCTCACTCCGGGTTCCGCAGTTAGGAAGCCGCGCCCCCCGCCTCCAGTTACGATTCAAGACAAGTCCCAATGGACTGCGATTTCCAATCGTTTGAAGACCCTTAAGGTCAATTATACGAATGCCCTTAGCACTCCGGCGGGCATTCAAGTTAAGTGTCCCACCAGCGACGACCACCGCGCTCTGATTTGATTCCTCACGGAATCGAAACTCGCTTATTTTACATACGCTCTCGAGGACGAGCGCTTCCTCCGAGTCGTGCTCCGCCGTGTCCCGACCGAAATCTCGGTCGAGGATGTCATCCTCTCCCTTAAGGAGAAGAACTTCCCCGTGCGTGAGGTACATCGCATGTACCACCCACGCACCCGCGCTCCATACAACATGGTGCTTGTTCTCCTCGACCGGTCGCAGGAGGGCAAGGCCATTTTCTCGCTCACATCTGTGTGCGACCTCAACGGCGTCACCGTTAAGCCCCACGTAAGACCCATATTCCGTCACAGTGCCACAACTGCCAGTGTTATTGGCACTCGGCAAAGAACTGCCATCTTCGCCCCAGGTGCGTCAAGTGCCTGGGAGACCACGCCACGAAGGAGTGCGCGCGCACTCCTGGCACTCCCGGTCCTCCCAGCTGTGTGCTCTGCGATAACGCGGGTCACCCCGCGAATTATCGCGGCTGTCCCCACGCGCCGCACACACAACGTCCCCGTCAGGCGAGGCAGGCGCCCAGGGCGCCGGTAGCCGCCGCCCACCCTCCGCCTCCACCTCTCATATCCGTGGAGGCCTTCCCGGGCCTGCCGGGTGCCTCTCGCACCCCGGTAGCGCCCGCGCCCGCGCCCACGACCTCACCGCGCTCGCCACCCTCTGTGCCGCGCGCGGCTCAACCCGGGCAGGCCCCTATGGCCCCCTGGGCCCCTCGAACTCAGCCTCAGGCTTCTTCTAAGCCTCAGGCGCCGCCACCTCAGGCAACTTACACCTCCTCCTCTTTCACCAGTAAGGTCGACTGGTTGAAACAGTTACTCCGCGAGCATGACATGCAGGAGGTCCTCGCTTTCCATGCCATTGTAGAGGTCGAGGAGGAGCTAGGTCTTCTCACCGCACTAGTGCGCTTCCCGACTATCGTAGCCACTATTCAACGCCTCGCCCGGTCACCCTCTTTTAAATAAGTCTTAAAATTCACGGGTCTTAATAAAGTAAAACCACGCGGTCTATATCTCTCGTTTTTCAATGCGAGATCCCTTCGGTCGCAGCGCGATCTAGTAGCTGACTTTTTGCGCAATAGACAGATTGACGTTTTCCTCATCTAGGAAACGATGTTAAAACCGAGTATGCGTAATCCGAGAATCGCGAATTACTGTATAGTCAGGAACGACCGTGTCACCCGCGGAGGTGAATTGTTGTACTGAATGCCTTTAGATCCGCCCGCGCTAACCAATATGGAAGTGTCAGTGTGTAAATTAGGTATCACCGGTCACTCGAATATTATTTTAGTTTCCGTGTATTTGCCACCGAAAAAAGAATTGCTAAGATCCGCTTTGCAGGCGCTACTTAATTTAGGAGATTCAGTTATTATAGCGGGGGATCTCAATAGCGGGAACGTTATCTGGAATAGTCCATGTACCTCTCGTAACGGGAGGATACTCGACGAACTAGGTAGGGTTCTCGCGTTTGACGTCATAGCCCCTTCGGAACCCACGCACTATCAAGATCATTGCCGACCCACAGTTTTAGACATATCTCTCTTAAAAAATATAACGTTTCCTGTACGACTCATACAAGTCGTACACGAACTTGATTCAGATCATCGCCCGGTTGTTTTACAGATCAAATCAATCAAATCAAATCTCAAATCAGATATGGTCACTCCAATGCTTCCTCTCAACAGAGGCCCCGGGTTGACTCCCGCGTTCGATAGCATAGATAAAGCAGAATGCCTTGCCACAAGCTTAGAGAAACAGTGCTCGCCAAACACTGATAACACTGACCCTTTCCATAACGGATTGATCGAGTCAGCTGCGGAGCATGTACTCGCGTCTCCTCCGGCGGATACCCTAACCGCGATCACTTTCGATGAAGTTGCAGGCGCAATCAAGCGTCTCAAGCCTAGGAAGTCCCCAGGTCCCGATGGGATCAGGAACGAGGTTCTGAAACTCCTTCCTGATCGTATCATAGCTCTATTGATCTGCGTCTTCAATGCGACCATGTGCCAGGGTCACTTTCCGGCCGTCCGCCCGGCAAGAAAACTACGCTTCCCGTTAGCTATCGCCCCATTATTCTGTTAGATACCTTAGGAAAACTTTACGAACGGCTCCTTCTGGACCGTCTCCAGTTCTCGATTACAGATTTAAAATTAATACCACCTGAGCATTTCGGATTTCGCGGCGAACACTCTTGCACGAATCAAGTACACCGCCTCACGGAGTAGATTTTCTTTAAATTTAACGCCGATCCAAAACGTAAACCGAAACGTACAATTGCAGTCTTCTTCGATATCGCCAAGGCCTTCGATAAGGTCTGGTACGGAGGGCTCATCCATAAATTATGTAAATCTCGCGTACCCGATAAGTTAATATCCGCGTTAATAAAATATTATCCGCGATTATCTAACTGATAGGACATTCCGCTTCAGAGTGGATGGTGAACTATCGCTGCCCCACCCGATACGCTCAGGTGTGCCACAGGGCTCCATACTCGCGCCCACGCTCTTCAATCTGTTCATCAGTGACCTACCTCGGTCTCGGGGGGTCGAGGTAGGTTGTTACGCTGACGATACCGTTATTTACACTTCCGGCTGGCGGTCGGACTTTCTTAGGAAGCGCATCGAAAAAGCCGTTCATACTCTCGGTGAATGGTTTCGTCGATGGCGCATAGAAGTTAATCCCGATAAGAGTGCCGCAATACTCTTCGATCCCACGAAACGCGCTAATAAATTTGAGCCCATCAGGCTATACGGAATCGATATCCCTTAAGTCGAAGAGGTCAAATATCTCGGTATTACATTAGATACACATCTAAAGTTCAATTCACATATAGACAGAGTGCGAAACAAAGCCGCTATAGTCTTGGGTCGCCTCCATCCGTTGCTTTGTCATAAGAGTAAGATGTCCCTCAGACACAAGCTCACTGTGTATAAGACGTGTATCCGTCCCGTGATGACATATAGCTGCCCCGTTTTTGCGCATATGTCCAAAGATAACTTTGATAAGCTGCCGGTTCTCCAAAATCGTGTTTTATGTAAAGTGACCGGTGCCCCGTGGTACATCCGGAGAGTCGATCTCCATAGAGACCTAGAGATCCCTTCTATCTGGGCGTACGTAAAATCACTTACGGTTAGTTATTTTTAAGAAGCCGCGAATCATCCCAGTCCTTTAGTGGTATCCGCCGCAAACTATGAACCCATACCTAACGTTGCGCGTTATAAAAGACGTCCGCAACACATTTTTACCGACCCTCCAGATTCAATCACGTCAGCGAACGATCAGTACCAGCCTGTCCCTTGAAACAGAGTGTGTTCACGCCCACATCCGCGTAACCACAGATCACACCCCCATGGTCTGGGTTTAATTTCGCTCCCGCACACCCGATTAGGCCTCCCACGGCAGCGGCTCAAGCCTAGGTTCGATCCCTCGGTAGGGAGCCCTTGAGTGCGTTGCTTGCGCGATACAGTGACACACAAATATACATCACCGCTACAACACTACACGATCAACCCCACTCACGTGCACGCTACACGCTTACACATGAAAGTGGAACGGTTTAGTTTTTTTTTCCTTATCGAACTGAAAAACTCTCAATTTTCCGATAATAAATATATGGAGGAGTTGATGAGGCGTGTATGCTTGGTACACATATACGTCTCAATAACTCATACATATATGAATAGTTAGCTATGTTAGCTAAGATAGGTCGCGATTTTGCATGCAACTGGCAACAGCCAAGCCGAGGTGTGCCGTGCCCTTGAGCTGGTTGCCAAAATAAAATCGGCTGAGTGCCTTAAGCGCTCGCCTTAGTAGTCCGGTGCAGCTGTTAAGACCTTGCTGGGTAAATAGCGCATTCATTTCGAATAAAAAAAAGCATTTCTATAAATATAACTGATCTTACAACCTTATAATTGTTTAATATAATCTAAAAAAACGCGTGCGGAGCTGCGGGTACAGCTAGTAACAAATAATCAACATTGACAAAGACTTAATTTGTAATTTAAAAAAAAATTGATGCTATTTATCGAAATATAAGTTATCTTATCTCTCAAGTTGGACCAATTTACATGTACATAATGCCAATTTTCATAAAGATCGATTAAGTAGTTTCTGAGTTCATTGTGGACAAACATCATGACACTGAATTTTTATATATTTAGACTAACTAACGGCCCCGACTTCAGTAATTAAATAAAATGGGAAATACATATTTGTTAATTCTATCATGATTATTGAGAAATCTCTCTATTGTCTTTTGTCTCACTCACTCGTTGCCTTTTTTATACGTAGAATTATTTATCCAAAATTTGTCACTTTTCTGTGACATTTTTCAAATATTTTTCTTTTAGGAAAACCTCGTCCTGACATACAGACAACGAAAAACGGTATCAAATAGATGTATGCGTTCTGAAGTGATATGCTATTATACATTCAACACTTGATTTTTATATATACAGTTACAAAAATATGGATTGTAAATCTGCATATAATTATTATGATTTGAGTTCTCTTTAAACCTATTTTTATTATCTAAGTTACTATTTTAATACACACATCAAAAAAGTCTAAGCAACATGCGTGATATTACAAATTTTACCATTTATATTAATTAATTTCTAAGTATTTACTCACACAAAGTGCGTAGGTAAGTAAACTTTTTTGTTATTGATAACATACTGGCTGGTTGTAAAAAAAAAATTTGATAATGTTTTGTTTTTTCATAAAATTCAAATGACTGCGAATTTGTTTGAATTTAAGTGCGTTTTAATTGCTACGTTTAGTCTTGATTTTATACTTTTACCAACCATTTAAATAAAGTTAGCGACAAAATTGAATTGTTAGATATTCTTTACGTCATGAAGCGACGCCATTTGATGGCAGATGAAAGGCAAAGAGCTGTAGGGATGTTGCAAGCGGGAAGTAATCAATCTCAGGTATCTCGACATTTTGGCATTCATAGAAGTATTATTTGTCGTCTTTGGCAGCCCTACAATAATACAGGAGAACCCGCTGAACAGCATCCAGGCCGTAAAAGGAGTACAACCACTCGGCAAGACCGGTACATACAACTGACTGCAAGACGCCAGCCGATGTTAACCGCTCGAGAGATAAGTTTGAGGCTACAAATTTCAAATGGTGTTGATGTAAGTCCTCAAACTGTGTGAAATCGACTGCATGAGTACGGCCTACGAGCTCGACGCCCAATCAGATGCCCACCGATACGTCACGGGAATCGCGCTCGTCGATATGAATGGTGTAGAGAACGCTAGCATGGACCCAGGAACAATGGGATAAAATTATGTTTTCCGATGAGTCGCGATTTGGGTTTAAGCCTGATACAAGAAGGGTGCGAGTGTATCGTCGGCCTGGAAATACTGAAAGGCTCAGGTGCGTTCAGGAAGTTCATCCATACAGCGGCTCAACAGTTATGTTATGGGCGGGTATTACGAAGAACAGGCGAACTGAGCTCGTTTTTGTAAATGGAAACATGAATGCTGAAAATTACATTGAGGATATTCTCAGACCTTATGTCTACCCATTTGCAAAAATCTTTGGCTCCGATTTTAGGTTAATACATGACAATACGCGTTCAATTACAGCTCGGCGAACCAGTGAATACTTTGCAACGGAGAACATCCGGGTATTGCCCTGGCCTGCACAATCGCCAGATCTCAAGCCCATCGAGCACGCATGGGACATGCTCCAGAGACGTGTTTTGAAGGACTTGGACGGGGCGACAACAACCCAACAGCTGAACGATTTGCTACAATTCCATTGGAGCGAATACCGCAAGATGACATAAACAGTCTCATTAATTCAATGAATAATCGTAGCCGACAAGTTCTGAATAGCAGAGGAGACCATACTTTGTATTAAATTGTTCTATTCTTTCACAATAAATACATTTTCTTTAGAAATTTCATTTTGTAAAAAAAAAAGTTTAGTTTCTTACGTATCTTAGTTTCTACCGTATATTCTAATATTGTTCATTTCTGTTATTAAAATATCTTATAAAGACAACAGTTGTTATTTTTACATCATAGAACCCTAAAGATATTATTTTAATAATAAAATACGTTATAATGTGAAAAACCATCCTAAAATTTAAATGAGTACATGTTGCTTAGACTTTTTTGATGAGTGTAGTTATGTATTTGTTTCTCATAATTAAATCAAGGCATCATTGTTTTCAAAATGACTGCAGATTCGTAATTAACTTTATGAATTTAAAATTAATCTTAAATAATAACTCCACGGTAATCTTTTCGTATTCTGCTGGTAATTATTTTTAGCTAGCTTACTTAACCTTTCAGATCTATTGACGTAACTTGGTTGTTGCAGAATATGTAATTAAATTTGTTAAAAGATATTTTTATGTACGGACTCATGCATTTGTCGTAGTAAATTCAGTATACTATTACACCTACTGATAAGGAATAGAAAGACTTTTGGAAGATTACATCTACAATGATATATAACATTTATGTTGGACTACTATTTCCTACCATTTACATGTTTCTCGGCGTATTCTGAAGAAGGTACTTGATGTCCGTCTCCAGGTATCAGGGTGTCGCAATGCTGCATTGCTAGAGCTATTTTATCAGCGAGTAATACGGGTTGCAAACTTCAAATTTACATTTATGGGAGAAAAAGTTTGTTGCATATATACTGGTAAGACGTTTCTAATAGGAAAAGATGAAAAATGATTTTCCTAGGTTGTTTCGAACATCGGCTACATTTCCAGTTACTGTAAGCCAATGTAGTACTCATAGATAGGCCACTAAAATGAGTGAAAATTTCATTAGGACTGTCGCCCTTAGAATAGGGACACGTGAATAAGAAATTCGTGTAAAGTTTTAATTTGAATAATTATTTATAATATATAAATCTTTGAATATATAGTGTAAGTATATAATTTTCAATGCCTAAAATATATATTAAAGTTCAATTCGTGACAACAATGAAACTCATGTGGACAGCTTTGACGGGCGGGGCTTTGAAGCGGGAAATTTATAAATAATTGTTTATTTCATTTTCTGTTACATTAGATTGTAAGAAATGTATAATTAGTTGTTTATTTAATTTTCTGTTACATTAGACTGTAAGAAATTTATAATAAGTTGTTTATTTAATTTTCTGTTACTGTAAGAAATTTATAATTAGTTGTTTATTTCGTTTTCTGTTACATTAGACTGTAAGAAATTTATAATTAGTTGTTTATTTCGTTTTCAGTTACATTAGACTGTAAGAAATTTATAATTAGTTGTTAATTTCGTTTTCAGTTACATTAGACTATAAAAAAAAAGTATAATTAGTTGTTTATTTCGTTTTCTGTTACATTAGACTGTAAGAAATTTTTAATTAGTCGTTTATTTCGTTTTCTGTTACATTAGACTGTAAGAAATTTATAATTAGTTGTTTATTTCGTTTTCTGTTACATTAGTCTGTAAGAAATTGATAATTAGTTGTTTATTTAATTTTTTTACATTAGTTTGCGGGAAATGTGTAATAATGATTTACGGCTTTTTCAAAATAACTAATCGGAAGTGATTTTACGTATGCCCAAATAGAAGGGATCTCTAGGTCTCTATGGAGATCGACTCTCCGGATGTACCACGAGGCACCGGTCACTTTACGTAAAACACTATTTTGGAGAACCTGCAGCTTATGAAAGTTATCTTTGGACATATGCGCAAAAACGGGGCAGCTATATGTCATCACGGGACGGATACACGTCTTATACAAAGTGAGCTTATGTCTGAGGGACATCTTACTCGTATGACAATGCAACGGATGGAGGCGAACCAAGACCATAGCGGCTTTGTTTCGCACTCTGTCTATATGTGAATTGAACTTTAAATGTCTATCTAATGTAACACAGAGATATTTGACTTCTTCGACCCAAGGGATATCGATTCCGTATAGCCTGATGGGCTCAAATTTATTATCGCGTTTCGTGGGATCGAAGAGTATTGCGGCACTCTTATTAGGATTAACTTCTATGCGCCATCGATGAAACTATTCACCGAGAGTATAAACGGCTTTTTCGATGCGCTTCCTAAGAAAGTCCGACCGCCAGCCGGAAGTGTAAAAAACGGTATCATCAGCGTAGCAACCTACCTCGACCCCCCGAGTCCGAGGTAGGTCACTGATGAACAGATTGAAGAGCGTGGGCACAAGTATGAAGCCCTGTGGCACACCTGAGCGTATCGGGTGGGGCGGCGATAGTTCCCCATCCACTCTAAAGCGGAAAGTCCTATCAGTGAGATAATCGCGGATAATATGTATTAAGTGATCGGGTACGTGAAATTTACATAATTTATGTATGAGCCCTCCATGCCAGACCTTATCGAAGGCTTTGGCGATATCGAAGAAGACTGCAATTGTGCGTTTCGGTTTACGTTTCGGATCGGCATTAAATTTTGAGAAAATGTACTCCGTGAGGCGGAGCACTTGATCTGTACACGAGTGTTTGGCACGAAATCCAAACTGCTCAGGAGGTATTAAATTAAGATCTGAAATCGTGACCTGGACGACTCCAGAAACCAGACCAGATGTTCAGAAGGAGCCGCTCGGAGAGTTTATCTAAACTATCTAACAAACTAATGGGGCGATAGCTATCGGGAAGCTTATCTTTCTTGCCGGGCTTGTGAATACCTATCACTAATGCCTGTTTCCAGATGGGTGGAAAGTGACCCTGGGACATGGCCGCATTGAAGATACAAACCAATAGAGCTATGATGCGATCAGGAAGGAGTTTCAGAACCTCGTTCCTGATTCCATCGGGACCTGGAGACTTCATAGGCTTAAAACGCTAGATGGCGGCTGAAACTTCGTCAGAAGTGATCGAGGTTAGGATATCCACCGGAAGGGTCGCGATTACGCGATTATATGCTCCGCAGCTGATTCGATTAAACCAATATGGAAGAGGTCAGTGTTGTCAGTGTTTGGCGAACACTGTTTTTCCAAGCTCGCGGTAAGACAATCTGCTTTATCTATGTTATCGAACGCGGGAGGCAACCCGGGGCCTCTGTCTGCAATCACATCTGCAGTAATGCTCACCCCGTTTGGTAAGAAGCTGTGATGAATCACACTGACGCTAGATCACAAAACAGTGACCATCACTTTTCTAGAGGTAAGTTTTCGTTTAGGGAATTATGTAGGTGCTGAACCAGGATCCAACCAACTTGCTGAGTGCTTGCGGTTATCAAACAGAATCCATTTTTCATCGCAGGTAACATTGGGGTTCAAAATTCCTTCATTTGTGTGTCTGTTGAGCAGTGCAAGGCACGTCTCGACGCGCAATTCGCGGTGGCGATCATTGAGTTCACGGGGCACCCATTTATCAAGCTATTTCACCTTGCCAACTTGACGCAAATGGACCAATATTGTTTTGACGCTAACGTCGAAAGCTACTGCTAATTCAGCCGTAGATTGTGTATCATCAGCTTTCACAACTTTTAACGTATCCATGATAACAAAAAATATTGAAATGCGATGAAAATGTAACACTAATCAATAAACGAATGACTACTTTTGGAAAAAGAATCCCATGTTTTTAAAATAAAATTAATTTGTAATTAGTATTCTTAGCCAAAAAAAAATATTTTGATTTGAAATAGCCTACTGGCTGCAGAACGGCAATTTCCTAGATAAAGGCTTATTATTAATCAACAAAATAGTCTTAGATTTACTTATAGCTTGTTAATAAAGTCGCTGAACGTTTGATTAATGCAGTATGGCTTCTCTGGCATTCTCCAGTCATCGCTAGTACATATATATATATATATATATATATACATAATCTTGTATCGAGAGCTAACAAGTTACTAGGATTGATTATACGTATATCTCGACCATTTTGAAATAACGGGAGTATTATCGTGCTTTATAACACCTTAGTTCGAAGTATTCTCGAATATGGTTCTACGATATGGTCCCCTCAATATTCCACTCATATAGAGCTCATCGAATCCGTTCAAGCTCGTTTTGTTAGACATTTGAGTATAAGAAACGGTATTCGTAAGTCTATTCTCTACTACAAGGATAGACTAAAATATTTTAACATCACTAGTTTAAAAATGAGACGAAATATATCTGACTTATTAATACTACATACAATTATAAACGGTTCCATAGATGCATCTCTTATCAACCACTTTTATCTTAGACCTAATTGCCAAGTATTGCGTAATCCACATATCTTTGCCATTCCAATTGCGACCATTAACACCGTGTATACCAGCCCATTAATACGCATGGCTAGGTTATATAATGATGTATCTCGAACAAACAACAGCATTGACATATTTTTTGAAACATTTGGATCATTTAAGCAGCACTTGCTTAAAAACATAACTTGATGGCGTATTTGTACAAATTAAGATATTATTCATTCAATATAGTTCGTAATTCGTTTTTTTTGTCATCAATTAATGTCATGCATGCCTGTGATTGTAATTATTACACTGTAATTTTATTTTGTAAGTGACCATATGTAATTTTAACTATGTGTAATATTTATGTTGGTGCGCTAAATATATAAAATAAAATAAATATACATACTATGATATGTTCCAATACTGTATATCAGTAACTTTGTCTCGTGTAGTGTCATTAATAATACATATATCGTTATGTCAACGATTATCTTTTTATTGAAAGTAGGAATTTGTACGTAATCCAGTCTAATATTAATTGTATGTTTTAATTAATAATCGTTATCCCATCCAATTAATACTACAAAAGATAAAATTTATAGGAATTTGATATGGATATTTGTTACTCTTTCACACAAAAACTATTAAACGAAATTTGATTTTTTTTTTCGAACTAAATCTTCTTACTAAAACCTATGAAGTAAATCACTACAATAATACTTAGATTTCGACCAAGAAGAACATTGTACCTTTTTTTTATTCTTCATGGGGAAATACCTAACGGATATTCATCCTGCCGGGCGGCAGAGGAAGGATATGCCCGAGTCGAGGCACGGACTAAAACCCCATGATACCTTCTTACACATTTTGGCCGGGGGACCAGGGACGGTCTAATCGACACTACGTCTGATACTCCGACAGGTGTTGTCCCCTCCTAAGGGGACCCAAATGCGGCCTGAGAGATAGAGATGGTAGACCCCTCAAGGAAAGTGGACTGCCCCTGACGAACTATGGGAGTCGCACCGGCACAATGCAACTCCGCCACACCGTACCTAAGACCTTAAAAGAAACCAATGTTTGACGTGGATAAACTCTGGAAAGGCTGAACAAATTTTGACGAAACTTTACTCACAATTCAAGCACGTTTCTTAGTATTATGTAGGCTATATATTATTACGCTTCATCGTGAGGATTAAGGAGTAATAATTGAATTTAATAAAGGTAATTTAAAATCGATAAAAGTACCATTGTTTTTTTTATTTGATTCAAGAAGGTGTCATTACACGTTAATCTGTGACATTGTATAGTTAATATTTGTTATTTTTGTGTATGTATGTATGTATGTATGTATGTGTATTTATAATTCTATAGCGGGCCCGGCGGACGTTGTCCCGTCAGATAATTAAAAAAACCTTGATAAATCACATACCTAAATCTTCCTCATATATCATTTTATCTACTGGTGAAAACCGCATAAAAATCACTAGCACTACACAACTGTAGTGGTAGAGCCAAGCTGAAGCTATTATTGTTTTCAGCACGAATGGGTCGGCTCGTCCGGGGAAGCACCACGCTTTCACAGAAAACCGACGTGAAGTAACAGTTGCTCGCATTGTTGCGTTTCGTTCGGTCAGTGAGAGAGCCGGAGACCCACGTACCCTCCCCTTCCCTTTCCTCCTTCCCTTCCTGTCCCCCCCGCCCTCCTCCCAAACACAGGCTGGCAACGCACTTGTGACTCCCCTGGTTGTTGCAAGTGTCTATGGACGGTGGTGATCACCTAACATCAGGTGACCCATCTGTTCGTTAACCTCCTATGATATAAAAAAAAAATAGTTTTTCAGTTTATCGTAAACAGACAGGCAGACACGGCAAAAGACTTCTTTTTTATAATATGTACTAATTATGTTTTTTATACATCTTTAATATTTAACATACCAACATCAACGTCAATCGACGTCAGATGCAACCGTCAAACAAGGACACGTTTTTAATTTTTTTTTTTTAGTTACTAATATTTCGCTCTTTCTACAATTAATTGTAGATTTACCTTTTCAGGCACACATCACGCAAATAAAATCCAACGTTTTTGTCAGCATTGAGACGTGGTAGCGGCCAATCAATCCCAGGTGCATAGTATCAATCAATCCAAAGTGCATAGTAACGTCCGCTATAATATATATTTTTTTAATATATCATAAGAGGCAAACGAACAGGTGGGTCACCTGATATTTAGAGATCACCGCCATCCATAGCAACACCAAAGTAGTCGCAAGTGTATTACCAGCCAGTATTCGGGGGTGGCGAAAGGAGTAGGGAGGGGAGGGACGGGGAAGGAGGGAGGTTGGTCTCCAGCACTCTCACTGACCGAACGAAACGCATCAATGAGAGCACTGTTACTTCACGTCGGTTTTCAGTGGGTCGGGTGGTACTACCCTAATCGAGACCACCCATTCATGCTGAAACCAGTAATAGCTTCAACGTGACTCTACCACCTAAAAAAAATATTTTTTAAGGCTGAGATTAATTCAGTAACACAATTTCCATAAAGTAACCAATATATTTTCACGAAAGCAAAATCGCGGAAACCAGCTAGTCTGTAATAAAGAGTTGTAGTAATCTCAATGATTAAAAAAGAACACGTATCATGATTTATCAATTTTAATAAATCATTTCCGGAATATATTTACTTAAGGAGCTGGTCACCTTTACAACTTAAGAGAAACGAACTTCGCTGAATACATTTCTAACCAAAGTCGTTATCGAGGTATCAGCAACGAGTAAATTTGTTTGACCTTCTTTACACTGGTCGCGATCAAATAGGCCAAAGTCCAAAAGACGGACTGAATAAATTTTGAAACAAACGTATTATTAACATAGCGATTAAAGCCGGGTCGCGAGTTCAAAATTTGCTTAGAATGTATAAAATCATTTAGGTAAATAATTCTCATAGTGACAGTTACCCGATTATTTAAAACGTACCTTATTTTTCAGTAGTATCCAAGGCTTAAAAGGTAATTTAAAATTAAAGTTACAACTTTTGTTACACCTAAAATGCCGAAGTTGTATTTTTAATCGGTGATTCTTGTTACTTATTGATGTGAAACATATATATAAGCGAGGTTTTTTTGGAGTTGCGAACCGTCAGCCGCGCTGGACGCACGCATTTGCACGCCAGATGGTTATTTCGAAAACGCAGTACTGTCGAGTGAGTCATCACTCGACACTATTGTATTTTGGAACTGCGACTACTTCCAAGAAACGCACCTGTGTGTCTACCTTGTTCTATTGCTCTTTTGAAATTCGATTAGTTCCGTGAAACGCAGCTGTGCGAAGTGTAAATCTTTCTTTATAGTTTTGTGCAACTTTTAGTTCGGACTCCGGAGTCCATTAAATTCAAAAGAACGCCCTCTGGCAGGGAGATTTTTAATGTCTTCCCCTGCCCCGCTCCCCTCCTCAGGCCCGGGTATGGCCTCTCATACTGAGATTCGGCTTTTAGAAGCTGAACTCGCTAGGTTTCGTGGCTTCATCGGAAGCAACTGTCCCTCCCTAATAGAGAACTATGACGCGTTTACGAAGAAGTATCGTGCCGAGCACTCTTTCGCAATGCCCGCTCCCTCGGTCCTAGTTAGGATCGAGGAATCAAACGACTTCGAGCTGACGAATCGTCACTCCTCTAGTGACGATACGTCCGGCTCTGACTCCGACATGGAGCAGGATCCCCCCGCTGACGACGGCTTCACCGAAGTCACGCGGCGTCGAAAACCGCGCAATAAGCGCCAAAATCCCTCCTCGTCCGAGAATGAAGGCGCTAAGCCTAAAAAAACTAAACTAAACTCGCAAACGTCGACGGCGCGAAAGTGCCAATGGCGACTCCGGAACCCCCTAGACCAGTCTCGCCCAAAGCTGCGACTCCCGCAGACACGGGTAAGAAGCCCCGCCCTCCACCTCCTGTCACGATCCAGGACAGAGCGTCCTGGGTCGAAATCTCTAGTCTGCTGCAAGCAGCAGACATTCCTTTTACCTCTGCCATGAGTACCCTCGTGGGTATTCAGGTAAAGGTAGCTACCCCTACTATTCACCGCAAACTTACGCGTTTCCTGCGCGATAATAAGTTTGCTTTTTTCACCTATGCGCTCGAAGAAAAGCGTATGCTGCGTATTGTCATCCGCAGAGTCCCTTCGGAAATCCCAGTCGATGTTGTGTCCCAGAAGTTCCCTATCAAAGAGGTGCACCGTATGCGCTCCCCGCGCACTAGAATGCCCTACAATATGGTGTTGGTCATTCTCGACCGCACCATGGAGGGTAAGAAAACATTTAATCTCTCGACTCTCTGCGGCCTCTCCGGCCTCACCGTAGAGCCGCCGCGTAAAATGTCCGTACCCTTGCAATGTCACAACTGCCAGCTGTACGGACACTCCACACTTAATTGCTACCTGAAACCCAGGTGCGTTAAGTGTCTCGGCGACCACTCCACTAAGGAGTGTCCTCGCACGAAAGACTCGCCCGATCCTCCGAGTTGTGTCTTGTGCCGCGGCGTGGGCCATACCGCGAATTATCGCGGGTGTCCCCGCGCCCCTCGTACAAAACAACCCCGCTACTCTAGGCAGGTCTCGCCATCTAAGGCGCCTGCGGCGTCAACCCGTCACCGACCTCCGCCTCTCAACTCTAGAGAAGCCTTCCCTAACTTTCCGAGCACATCTCGTGCAATGATAGCGCCCGCACCCGCGCCTAGCGCGCCCCTCCGCCCCGCACGGGCCCTTCAGGCCCCATGGGCCCCCAAGACCGCGCCCCAGCCTGCTCCTCGTCCTCAGGCGGCTTCACAGGCAGACCCCGCCCTCTCCTTCAAAGTATCTGGTATGGACTGGTCTGCCCAGCTCTTAGTCTTCCACGAGATCTCGGAGATCTCCGCGTACGATGAAGTAGCAAACGACCCAAAACAGGGCCCTATTCGTGCGATCGCGAAGTTTCCCGTCATCGCGGCTACCATTCAAAGGCTCGCGCGCGCCACCGTCTCGAAATAATAATAATTTTTCTCAATATAAGATAGAGTAAACTCGCGTGTTTATATCTATCTTCCCCTAATATCGATAAACAATGTCGTTATTTCTATTTTTAGATACCGGCGCCGGCGCCGTTCGTTTAATCAGTAAATTCGCTCTTTTCAATTCACGTGGCCGGCCACGTCGTGGACCCCTTCCTCGTGCGTCACGAGGCAGGGCCCTCACGTTTTACTCCCGCACATACGTCGCGTCATCTCGGCAGCATCTTTGCTCGAGATTATCCGGGTGATCACAAAGATGTTGCTATCGCGATACAGTACACACCACACCGATTATACACACACACAGATATTCAGACATGCACCTTTACACAAACTGATGGAAGGGTTTACTTTTTTTCCCTTATTCGAACTGAATCGAGTAGTTTAGTTTGTTTCTTTCCGATTTACATGTTGTGTTTTTGAACCATGCAATTTTAATTGTATGATTCAAAAATGAACACATGTATAGCTTAGCAT
Organism: Antheraea mylitta; assembly: GCA_014332785.1. NCBI lineage: Eukaryota > Metazoa > Arthropoda > Insecta > Lepidoptera > Saturniidae > Antheraea > Antheraea mylitta. Next base: position 3,323,836 of record JACEII010000057.1, on the reverse strand, counting down.
AGTTTAGCTAGGTCGGATTATTTCCGGTATCAGCCCAAGCCGAGGTGTGCCGTGCACCCTTGAGCATGTTACTTAAACAAAATCGGCTGAGTACCTTAAGCGCTCGCCTTAGTAGTCCGGTGAAGCTGTGAAGGCCTAGTAAGGCCAATAGCGTAGTCAGTTCGAAAAAAAAAGCGAGGTTTTTTGCATAGACAGTTCGAAAAAAAAAGCGAGGTTTTTTGCATAGACAGAACTATTTTCGTGATAACTAAATTACTTGCATCATCTAGTAATCATTCAAATATGTATTACATATCTATTTGTTTCATTGAAATTTTGATAAGGTCATAGTATTGGCATCATTTGGTATTTAAATACTGAATGCCTATGTCAATACAGCTAACCAACTTGTTTACTTGTACAAAGTTACAATCGCTTCTATTCAAGTTCGATGTACAGCGTAATGGTATATTTATCAAGTAATTTTAACCGTCTTTAGGCTCCCGACGTCAACAATCGTTTTAAAAGTGAAACTCGTTCTCGGTTAATACCCTGTGAAGATAAACAATAAACCTTTTAACTCAATTCGATCATTAGATTCTGTAAATAAAACATAAATTTGTAATTAATATTCTTTTTTACTTCTTAAAATCATATGTAAAAAAATACTGTTGTGCAAGTCCTAAGTTTATATGCCTGAGGTGCGGGCCCTAAAACAGAGCAATAATATTGCTGAATTTCTAATTCCAGCAAACAAAAATGATCTCCCGCAGAACATAGAACGTTTTTATCACCTAAAAGCTCAACCGCGAGTTCACTCTCAAGAAAATCTTTTTCTACTTTAATGGGAGCTACATGTTTTATCTGAGTGAATTTCGGACTTTTTTAAATGTGATCCTATCCAAGTTTTGAAATTCTGATCTGCAACGTTTTTGGTTGGTGAAAAGTGGTAGGGATAAACACTGTGTCGGGTAGAGTGATAGCAGTGTCTCGCTTGGTCTTCATGTATCGGAGTACTGAGTTAGGCATGCGTCCTTTTCACTTTCTTTCTTTCCCGTTGTCCACAATTGCATGTACTACGTTAGGCGGTGTGGCCAACATAATTTATGCTATTCAAAAGTGGTTGATGAATAATTAAAATCATCATCAGCCTGTAAGAGACCCACTGCAGGGTCATAGGCCTCTTCCTGAAGCAAGGTATGGGCGTAATCACCACGCCAGCCCACGACGTATTAGCGATTTCAAACTCTGAGAAATCCACAGTTCTACATTTTTCCCACATACAGTAGTACTAAAAGAACATTTCCCAGGTTCAGGTTTCCTCACGATATTTTTCTTTAAGGTCAGCCGATAGTGTTACCATTTTAAATTAGTGAATGTAGGCTAATTCCGAAAAATTCGTTGGTACATATCGGGGTCGATCTTGCGGACATCGAAATATTATTCCACCGGTCAAACGACTAGGCCACCATAACTTCTCAAATAATTAAAATGTTTTTGTTTAATAAAAAAGTTTCAATTATAGCGTGCGTCTTTACGACACCCCAGGTTTTTTTTATTATAATTTTGTCATAATTTCTCAAGCCTTTTTTTACTTTTTTACTCGTTTTAAATTTTTTCTATATTTTTCTTATAATTACTCAGTAATCACCATGGAAATGCATAATGGTGCATCTAGAATAGATAATACTCTGCATACTTCATACGTAAAAAGTACAACCCGTTTAGAGAATAGGCCGGACAAACAGAACAATAAACTTAATTTTGTTTATATGTGAGTATAGGCGTTCAGCTTTGTTTAGAAATATAGTTTAAGCGTTAATTCATTTTACCCTATAGACGATAGTACATCTGTAAATTTCCCTAACAAGGAGAAAATCGATGGCCTTCCTGAATATGCCCATTAGTGTATATTCAATTATAAACTCATTATTTAACTACGAAAAGATATATTTCAACTTACATAAAAGAATCAAAGAATATAATAAGTATCACAATATAATTAAATACTGCGTATTAGAATATATTTACAAGAAAATACGTCAATTGAAATACAAATAAAATTACAATAATTATGTACCAATGGCTGGTACCTACCGCATAACTAATTTCGCACGAGCAAAGTCAATAATAATGTATGTAAATGTTGTTGAATTACCATATAGTACATCATTTTTTTACTATATATATTGTGCTATTATGAATATATATTTTGGACTTTAAAAGTATAAAAATCTTTTTTTTTTTCAACTAATGCTATCGGCTTATTGGCCTTCACAGCTTCACTGGGCTAATAGGACGAACGCTTATGGCGCTCAGACGTTTAGCATTCTTGGCAACTACTTCAAATATGGAATTAAAATAAAATCGTATTAATATTTTGAAGTTTGTGAGATTGGATGCATTTTTTCTCTTTCAAGCAAAAAAATACCTAACTAATTTTGGTGACATTGTACAGTAAAGTAGTTTATATATCAGACTATCAAATCAGAATTGCACGTAAGTTATAAAAATATTGATTAAATTGTCCAATATATAATGAGAAGTGTCAAACGAATTGACAAAAATCCTACCATCCTAAACGTGCACTGCATAAAACGTACACAAACATAATGATTAATCTCAACATTTATAACGAGACAAATGCAGAGAAAGTCGCGTTTTACAGCTAGTACAACAAATTGATGAATCACATGATCCTTTATTCCGTTTGCATAAAATATGGTACAGTTGTTTGTACCCAAATAAAAGTATTTAAAAAAAGAAAACACTGTTATGGATTTATTAGACACGAGATTCTAATGAATCTTCACACTTTTTTGTTTTCAAGTTTAAATTTATATTATAGACATTCTTAATTTTGTAGCTTTGTAGAATTCGAAATTTATAGAAACAAGTATTCGTATAATTGCAACTTCAGTATTAGAATCAAAGAACCGTTTCTATTGCATTTTATTTGTTATCAATATAAATACAATGCTAGTATAGCTATAAAACTATAGATACGTTACCTACATGATATTTTGACAAAACAAATGGCACGATAACACACACATACGTAAAGTAATATTGTAACGCCACACTGACAGTGAATAAAATGTTGAAATAAGATTAAATATTCTCAATATCGATGGTGAAAAAGAAGTAGCTATAATTATGTCACTTAGATACGAGGGATTGACGGGCAGCCGTTAAAAATAAGCTAGTTAGCCAAGTTTATCAATTTTATCGAAGCGCTTATGACGTATCTATTGTTTTTTAGTTGTAATGTAAATAATAAAATAATATTTGACCACACTTCTCCATTGTATGACTAGCTTCGCTTATTAATTTTTTTCCTTAAAAAATTGAAGTCGTAATATTGCATTGCCTGTATAGTACAAATCGTAACGTATAGAACTATAAATTTAACCGAACGTCTCATCGGGGGTGTAACTCAGTGGTAGAGTGTCTGCTTCGCATGCTGAAAGTCCTGGGTTCAAATCCCAGCACCTCCAAAGCGTGCTTTTTTATCTTATTTTTACTTCAATGTTACTTTTTGTTGATATTTTTAATTCACAAAACGTTTATTAATACATGCTACACAGTCAAGCATTCCATATATTCTGAGTTGTCACTACAAATGCTATTCAAATATTTCTTTATAATCTGTCGTCATCAGTGTTATAATTATGGGCGCGTTCCGGGAGACGCTCACAACACTCACAACGCCCTTTTCGCCGTTCCACTAGACAACCGCGAGCGTTGCGGTCGTGGCGAAAACGTCATTGATGACGTCATAACATACGCTCACGCGAAGCTCACGGCGCCCCATGTCTGGACATGGGTCGACGTGAGCGTTGTCAAAATTGGCGGGATTCTCAATAAAGATGGCGGCCGTGAAAATGTCATTACTTGATACGGTATAGGATATTTATATTAAATAACATATTGTATTGAAATACGTAAATGAAATATGAAATGAAATACGTTAATAAAGTTTTGATAATTTTACTTCTTTTGAAAAATGTTGTGAATTCTAAAATTCAATTTAAAAATTAATTTATAATTATTTCATGGTAATTTAATATTTTTCATTTAACCAATAAGGTCATTTTTTATGTTTTTATGATAATTTAAATAAAAAAATTGAATTATACATTGTTTCTTTAATATACTTAAATGAATTTCATAATTATATGAATTTACTATTAAGACTTACAAAGTGTAACTTAACCTCTCAAAGTTTTTGTTTTATTTTTTCTAGATCGCCATTTTTATTATTTATCTGAACGCTCACAACGCCCACAAATGCGTTCCACTAGCTTTTACGATCGTAACGCTCGCGAGCTAGTGGAACGGGAAAACTCGCGGTCGTGAACGTGAGCGTTGTGAGCTACTACCGGAACGCAGTCTATATGTGTATTCTAGTTTATTGTATTATCAGTCGGGCATCGCACATAAAGAGGTTATTACTCCTATCAGCTGACTGCGATAATCTTGTGTTTCAATGCATATTTTTATAATCATACCCTTCGGACCACAATATAAACGAGTATTTTTACAATTCTATGAAGATAATACTTTCACAGTACTAGAAACCTTATCATTTTTCTAACACTCTTAAATTCGATGAAAAATAACATGTGGATATAGGTACCTAATAATATTAGTCACAAAGAGTTACTAATTATAATTCGAATAATACTCTTTAACAACAAACAGAATTATGCATGCTATGTATTACGTCGGTATAATGTATTCGAAAATATTCAAGTATTTTAATTCAACGACAATAATTATATAAAGAATATGAATATTTAACAGTTTCATGTAAATTGTTGATCGTCTTAGCTAAAGTTTACGTTTTATAAATATCTATAGTATTTTATTTAATGATGATCTTAGTACAAGTAAAAAACTTGTAAAAATAGGGTCGGGATATCGAAATACGTAAGATGGTAGTATTCAAGATGGTAGAATATTAAAATTATTGAATAAAAGCGAGTCGTTACTGATGAAGTGTAATAAATTTAATAAAGCGCCATCTATTGTTATTTTCTGTAATTATACCCAAATTAACTAAGTACTGGAAGAAGTAATAGAGGACGCAGAATTCATTTTTAGTTGAACGTATATATCTATACAATTACTGAATGCAACTGTTGAACTTTTTTTAACGTTTGTGAGTCTCCGGTAACATGTATCATTTAATCATGACCATCTTGTTTTCATAGAATGATATAAATATGTAGTATGTGTTAAATGAAATACAGACATAATAAAAACTACCCAAGATTTAACCATACAGAAATCACTGTCTCAGCTGAGTAACATAAGTTAGTAGTGGAATAATAATGTGTTATGTACTATGGTCAATTGTCATTGACAAGTAATTGTCTTTCATTGTCATGCTTTCATAAAATGAAAACTATCCTAAAGTCTTGCTGAATAAAGCTATTTAATTGGTATTTCTGTCTTTATTACAATTTATTAATATTATATATAAATATAATATATATATTATTATTATTTATTATATTTATTTTTAATGATTAGAAAAATAAAACAATATTTGGTTATGTAATTTTAATGAAAATTCAACTAAACGTATAAATCTTATTTATACTTACAGTAAACAATTACAATGGATTAATATTTACATACAGCTGGAGGACCATTGCATACGTTGCAGGTTATCCTCCAAAATTGCACTAACAAAATATGGTAGTCCAATATTTGGATACCTTCACAATACGAATGTTTTCTGGAATTTGTAAAACTTTTTAATCTTTGGAGTTCTTTGAGCATTTCCATTAAACAGATTTCACATTTTCCAACATTCATTATCTATGACATATTTATATCTTTACAAGTGACTGAAGTAGCGCGCGATTAATTATTTTAATATAAAAAAAGATGAACGTACAATTACGACACCTTTTTTATATAAGACCACATGGACGTAGCCACTACTTATTTTAGGGTAAACATGGATCTAGCATTCAGATTACGTTATTGACATAGTTATCCATGCCTTTTGTATAGTAATATCTAACATTTTCACAAATGTGTATGCCCCACGAGTGGATAAGTCTGGAGTCATCCATTCTTGGTGCCATTTTAATTAGTGGCAGAGTTTTTCGCGGGATTTTAGTCATGTAGTGCGTTTTATATTTTATTCATAATCTTGTGTTATTTGACTCTATACTTTGTACATTTTGTGGTGTTTTACGTAGTATAGTTAGTTGTACATAAGTGAAGTGAATGGAAAATAATACCACAGAGCGAGAAATTCTGAGATGCCACAAAAACTCCTTGAATGGTTGTAACAAGGGAGCCACCATCTTGTTAGAATATTGAAATGTTCACACGCTTGTAATATTATTAACTACACGAAACTAGTAATAATCTGAAAGATTGGTTACCAAAAATAATCTTTAAAAAAATTAGTGGCACTTAAAAAAATTGGAACATTATTATTTTTAATCGAATTTTGGGCAACAACAACCAAAAACGTTATTATTATGACCATACTGACAATGGAGGTGTTTCCGTTACTCTCATGGCTACATCCATGATAGATCAAAAAGTCCCAAATATAATTCATAAAATTGGAAAGATTAATAGTACAAAAGTATAGTAAAATAATCGAAATTCCAAATAACAATCGATTGAGTGTACAGTACTCAAACTCAAAGTATAACGATTAAACATTGTATATTTTATTATAGTAAATCCACACACTGAGATATAATTTTTTATTAAAGATTTCTTTAAGTTCTGATTTTATGTTATTTTGTTACACACAGTAGTTGTCTTCTTTTAATATAAATAGTTCCAGATGTTAGTGTTGATGTAGTTTTTATTATCTCACTGTGTGGTCTAATTTATTCATATTTTGCAGTCTTCATACGCCCGTGGCCATCGTCACCTTAATCTACAGCTAGAGACTGCTCGTTAATGCTAAAACTACTACAGTGCTAATGGATACACTCAGCTACTTCAAAACATCTACCCAGTAAAAATGATGTCGCTGTTGTTTGTGTTAAAAGTGGGAATTGAGTAAATTAAACTTTGTACTTGAAATGTACCTGAAGATATTTCTTTTCAAAAACTTAATATAATTTTTGTATTTACATTTTTGCACTGAATATACTTCTGTAGATTCCAAATATTACTTCATTTTTTATATTCCACATATTACTTCATTTTTTATATTTTTTTCACAGATATTCTGGAAGAACAACGACCTAAATTAGTTACATTCGCCCTGCCAGAGGGGTTACGACATTGAAAGACATTTAAAAAGTCTGAATATTCTTCTGTAGATTCCAAAAATTACTTCATTTTTTATAATTTTTTCACAGATATTCTGAGAGAACAACGACCTAAATCAGTTACATTCGAATTCAAAAGGAATTATTGAGACTAAAATGACGAAAGGACATTTCTACCAAAATAAAGTCGAGCCAACAAACAATCGTATATCCCATAAAATATTGACTGCCATAAATCGAAAAACGAACATTACAAGCTAAAAGATATCCTGTTTATAATTATTATTATAAACATTCTTACAATAATAAAATAGAATATTTGTGCAAAAAGAAATATTAAACTAATTCCCAATTACAACGCAAACTAACACGCAGACTTCGAACTACACCGACAAAACAATATACTATGAGTATTATCGGAAGAGAATAATTTATGGTCTCGCTATTACACCACGAAACATACATACGAATAACAACTACAACTAAGCTACGTGTTCAACTACACTATTATGGAGGGACTAGAAACGAATGAGGAAGAACTACTGGCCGTTTGATCAAACGATTACTATTCAATAAAAATTCGTACCTAAGTAAAACTGGATATATTAAGGATTATACACATTTTATTTCAACGTCTCGTAAGTGCCGGCAGGTCATATTTACTATTTTTTAACTTTGAAATGCGGCCATGAAGTTGACAGTGAAGGAAACACCGCGTAAAAACGTTTTTTTTTTATGTGAAACATCTATAGGCGCGTTTAAATCTGATTGACGTGGCGACGCGTTGCCATGCGCAAGTGACTGTGCGTAATCTTTCTTGCCGTACTTAGCTCTCATACCTATAGTGTACTTTGAGGATTCAAGAATTTGAAATTCGTACGATTTGAACAATTTCGACGTTTCACATCTGCTAGACGTCCCGTGACGGCTCAATTTTTTTTATGTTCTTGTGATTCATACACCTTATTATATAGGAAAAATAAGTCCTATAAAATCAAACGCACATATGGTAACACCGTAATTTATCGATTTTGCTTGATTCCCCAAAAAGAGAATAGTAAAATATTCACTAAGACTGTGTCTATGGAAAAAATTAAAATTAATTAATTCCTATATTAAATATGAAAGTATAGGTCACCTGGCTGTTTTTGATTTTATACGGCTCAAATGTAAATATGGCGATTTGTAGGCATTTAACTGCCAACACATCGTAAGGTAAGTAGTCTTTAATGGCCTTTGTTCACCTGTGGGACACTTACAGACTGGTATTTTTTAATACTATTATATACCGAAACTTGATAGTTCCTTTCATATATCGATCCATAAACAATATGAACTCACTCACTGTTGACTATAAAAGTCTGCAAGTCATTTTACTAAAAAAAGTTTCAGTATTCATTTTCTAAATTGACCCTTAGCTTCTAAACGTTGGAAATAAAACCTAGCCGAAACCATCTTGTGTCGTCTTTTAGCTGATTTCTATTGACGGTTGTCTGCTTGGTTCTTCTTAATGCCATTATATATGATTATAAGTTAGTGTTATTTGGCACAATTTTGTCAATAAAAAAAAATGTATAGCCCAAACAGTATGTTATCTAAAAGTTTAAAAAAAATGTATAGCCCAAACAGTATGTTATCTAAAAGTTAATAATGTAGGAAAATGTTTGGCATGGTCGGGATGTGTATTGGTTATAGAGAGTCAAGTCGTGTCCGTTGTACTGCCAACAAGGCCGACTGTTGCTGCAGACTCTTACGAAGGCCTTCTAAAGTCTGCAACACCTGGAAAACATTACAATGAATGACTTTTATATTTTTTATGATCTACTAGCTAAATATAATTTTCTCTTATTGCCTTAACTGAACGTGAAATATTATGGTAAAAGGAAAATTATTTAGCAGGAGTTGATTTTCCAAAATGTAGTTGTTAGAGTGACAATTTGTTATAATTCTATAATTTCTCATTACATTTTTGGTTAAAATTTCTAATTCAGAAACTAATGTATCATAAATCGTAAAAATATTTATTTATCGCAGCCTAATTAATCGCGACTATTATCGTGTTATAAAGAAACGTGCGTTCGCTCAAGGATCACTATTGATTCTTGTTTTACGTAATTAGTTCAACTTAGTAATATCATAAATTTATCACAAAATAAGTAATAAAAATCACCGTAAAAAGTTATCTGTAGATAAAAAAATGGAATTACTTTTCTGTTACAAAAGTTATACCTGAATTTTAAATAATAGTAGGTATATTTTTAGAATGCATTTAATAAAAGTTGTATGTAAGTTATTTGTGTTATAAATACCAACCTCATCACGAGCGTAAGCCTTCCTTTTAGGAGGCTCGGAATGTGGTCTATCTGTGGGAGAAGTCAGATGTGGTTGCACTTTAGAAGCAAGTGGTAGTGGTGCAGCCGCTAGAGGAGAACGACGAGCCAATGGAGAAAGTCTTCGTGGTTGTTCCGGAGAATTGGCCTTTATAAAATTCGTGATATGTGTTCGCTCTGGGCTACGTCGCGGAGCTTCCACCTTGGTTAATATTTAAAGTTATATTTATTAATGGTCTATCCCTATGAATACCATTTAATACACCATCCGCTAAAATAACACACTCAAGATTGTCGTGTTCCGGGATCAGGCAATTTGTATACAATATTATATGCAGCTACCGATTGTAGATTGCTATTGTGTTTGGATTATATTATAGTTGCCCGTCAGGCACAATGTATTACTATTATAAAAAAATATATGGTTAACAGTAAAGAAACAGATACAAGTTAAAGAAATCGTATCGTATATTCAAACGTAAATACATATTTATCATAAGATCATAATAATACTAGACTGTATCTTACCTCAGTAGCTCTCAATTCTCTGACTCTCGGATTATGCGGCGGTTCCAAAGGTGCTCTTGACACAGTAACTAATAATTTTTCCGCTTCTCTTATGAGTTCACGGTATTTACGCTCAGCTTCTCTATCAGCTTCAAGAAGAGGATCTCTTTCTCTTACAGGCGGAGCGGATGGGGCGTGATTGCGACGTCGAGCTCGCGGTGGAGTCGCCCCTGAAACGTACATTCAACTCTGACTTGTTTTAATAAAGCTAAATGTGGAAGAAAATTTAATGAAAGAAGAGCCCTTAAAATCTTTTCAAATCGAGGAATCTGCATATTATTAGAAATAATATAGGTTTGCTAAGTATTAGAAGACACTTCAGTTTAAGTCCAGCAAATCGTGCTAATTCCAATTTTTTTTTTTCGAAAAATTCAAGCGTGAATGTGTGCACATATGTGGAGATGATATGTGTAATGGTGTTGCAGTGATGTAAGATTTTGTGTCACTGTATCGGGCGAGCAACGCACTCAAGGGCTCCACGCCGAGGAAACGGACCAAGGCTTGAGCCACTGCCGAGGGGGGCCCAATCTGGTCAATTACAAATTTCATTTAATCAAACAAAACAATGACGTAACCTCATCTTCGTTCAATATCAAATTCTACCATTATTCTTAGCTTAAGGGACTAAATAATTGTATCATTGTTCCTCTTACAAACCTGCAGATCTTGGTGGCCGTCGTGGTGGTCTTCGTCTACGAGCGCGCCTTCTTCCAGGTGATACCATATCATCCGGCTCGTCTTCGTCACCCCCATCTAAACCTGTATCTACATCTGAGTCCACATCTGCATCAGAAAGTATCGCAGTTTCTCGTCCACGAGGCTTCACAGATCGACACTCCTCATCACTAGAGACTCCTCCACGGTAGTAAGATTTAGGTTCCGGTGATAAGTGGGGAGACCTGAAATTAATGAAAATAGACCGTACTGAGCAAAATCAAATACGGATGTATGTACAATCTTACGATAAAAGTAATGGAATTTCAAAGATATATCAGGCAATTGTTTAAATAATAAGAATATACGTTTCGTATAGATACAAAATTAATTATTATACTTTTTCTAAACTAAAATTGAAAGATTATAAACTTTATTGAAGATCCGATTATGAAAGTTTACTGTATTTGTATTAACTGTTTTACGCACAAATACAGTATGGTGTTTAGTAATTTTAAGATTTAATACCATATGTTTACATCAAGTTTCATGCCCCGTTGGCCTACATATGTTTAGTATCACCACAAATAGACTCACCACTAGTTAAGTCAATACGGAAAGTGTAAACATTGTAAATTTAGTAATTAAAATAGCATGTGCTCTTTATTAACTGGAGATTGATAGATTTTTAAAGTCAACATTCAGTACTTTATGGAAAGTTAAACAAATGTTAACAGAATCATGTATGTCCATTTCAACACAGTGATCGATGGTTCATAATCTTGCTGTCAATTCGTACTGATAATGTAAACTGACAAACTGTATTATTTTGCGAAACCATTTATTTATAGACTTATTGCGGGTGGTGAAACATGGAAATAACTTTCGACTGGACCGTGATAAATATTAATAGCTATGTTAAGGCGTATCTTATTCCAGGAACAAACAATAGAACTGACTCTATCATTCACTTGCTAATAAGCCCGTCGTCGAAGACTCTCTTTTGATGTGTAATAATTCGCAATTAGCCAATGTATATATCAGCATTGCAGATTAGTATAACAGCAATGACTACTGATGGATTGTAGATCACACTGAGCTCATTGTTTTTGGATTTTGCGGTTCTTGATATCATATACAATACCATTATTTTATCCTGCTATAAAAAATTATATGAGCAAACTTAATTAAATAAAGAAGCTCGGCCTACGCATTAGAGTAGTATTTCATAATGCTCGCCATAAGTCTTATCAAAATTCATAGCGTCTAACAATGAATTCTGGCATCTCTATTTTAACGTAAACCTTGCTTCTCGACTACCTTACCTTCTTCATCTAAATCATCACTTTCATCTAGTGCGACTATTATAAAACATCATCTTTATCATAAATCAACAAAAAAGGAACCTAAGCGTATGAATTATGACTTTCGTTTACTAAGTAGAATCCTAATTTTGAAAAGGATTTATATTTAAGGAACTGAATATTGTTGTAATATACCTCGGTCCATATCTCACGGAATGCGAGTCCAACGAGTAGGGAGAGTGATGTAGCACAAGGGTCGGTGCCTGAGGGCACTGCAATGATTGCTGATGCTGTATCTGTGGGCCTTTGCGTCTGGATGGCGATGTTGCTCCAAGCCAGGGGTTCGTGCGTATACGGCAACGGGGTCTAGGAGACGGTGTTGCACACACTGTAGGTGGCTCCGGTACCGGACGACGACTTTGAGCATTATTTGTTGAGCGCCGCTGTAAAATTAATTTTACATAACAATGTTTAATAAATACTATTTATTTACATACTACTAATAGGTAGTAAGTAGTATACACCTTCAACATTACTATTATGTAATCATTAGAAATGTTATAGTGACTTCGTGTAGTCCAATATTATACTACGTGGCCGTATCTGCGGCAATTCCAAAATCTCTGCAAGACTTACGTGAAAATTGCAAGAAACGAGCACTTGTCTTCAAAATGTCATGTACAGGTAGACATAATATTACATTGCTGATGTGTTACGCTATAATCATATTTATAAGTAACTGGTGCCCGCGACCTAATTCACGTGTAAAGGTTTTGCTGCTTCATACGAATTACGTGTTTTATCTAGATTACTTTCCATCATCAGCTGATGTATATCCAACGACCAAATGGGTTGGCAAGATATCAATAATCGAAGGAAACGCTTCTATTATATACTTTTTAAAATTCTTTACAGGCTTTTTTCCCGAGCTTTTGCGCGTTAATGTAGATCTGATCTATCGCTCGGAAATAGTACCATTTCTCTGAATCAAAAGTACCCTACATTATTTTCAAACCCCTGACAATGTTTATACAAAATTACATCATAATACATTGAGTAGGCAAGCTCTCATAGTATAATAAACAAACAAACTTACATTCGTATAGGACAGAACTAACCGTTTGACCATAATCTTAACAACAGGTTAAAAGACTATGTGCTCCAAGATGGTAAGCATGCTAAATCTAGAGAGAGACTAATTTAGGACTATTTTTTGGTAAAGATTTGTTGTTAATAATTAACCGGGGTTAAGTACTTTAAACTGCTATGAATTCTTATGTTATTGTATCAATTGATATAATCAAATACCCTCATGTATTAAATTATGACAAAATCAAAGTATAAGGCAAAAGCCACCAATATGTAAAGCGTATTTTACGTTTCAATTATATTTGCGATAAAACAGAGTAATTAGTAGGTACATGAAAACTTCAATTTGGGGATGTAAACTCACCTGACGGACTTAAAAAGCCCTACCTCCATACTATAATTTCATAACAATGTTTTCCTTCACGGAAGGCTTGGTTCAATCAACACAATGTCGAAATACGCTAATCACTTATACCATTATCATTAGTTGGTAATAGACCTGTCGTAGTGAGTCTTGTTTTGTGTTTGGCCTCAGACAGCGTATGCAACTGTGCAGTCTATCCAGCTGCAGAGACGCTTGCAGATTATCATTATTACTACCGCACCTCTATCAATCTTTTACCGAATTCAGGTTACCTCCGTCAAATGTTAAATATTTAACCTTGACAATACTTACAAAGTTTCTTATCTCCTAATAGTTTCATGAAAATCATTAATTTTTAATCAACGAGATTAGTTCGAATAATCTTCATTTCAATTACCTCAATTTATTTATATGTATTGATTGTTGTCATGTAGATATAATCCTAATATTAAATTTCAATTATAAATGCGAATCTTTATATGTTAGGCTTTCAGTATTTAAATGCTTAACCAGTTATCAAGTGTACAAAAAACATACAAAACGCTGTAACTAAGGGTAGGTAAAATCTATGTTAATGCGAACGAAGTCACAGACAAAAACTACTAAGAACATGCTTGCATTGCATGCATTGATTTTATTCATACAAATATTACAATTAAGATCCACACTAATACGAAATAATATAACCTCAGTTAGGTCTCTGCAAAGTAAGAGAGCCTTTTAAAAATTGCGCTCGGACTCCCTAACGGCAGCCGGGCGCGGGTAACAAGTTATCTTGTGGGTGTCAGCATAAGTACTCTCACTTTACGATCACTGCGTACTATGCTCCCCGAGACAAGGAAGTTCGAAATTTTGTGCACTCAACCTTACTGTTAATTTGACACGTACTATTTTATAGTGCGATATAAAATACAACTAGCGACATCTTTTAACATCAATATAAAACTTACACAACTTCATTAATTACTGTTTTGTTTGAATAACTTTCTGTAATCGTAAATATTTCCAAACGTTTTGCAAAACAAAATTAATCGTGAAAATGTAGCTGATTTGGTTTTTTTTAATCCAATGTTTTTTTTTTATTAACATTGTTATATTTAATTACTTACAAACGTATGTATATTCATTTTAGACTTACTTTTTGTTGTATAATAAAAGTAATTTTGACAAAATTAAATCCAACCACGTCAAAGAAACATTCCTTAAATACTAATTCTCGACGAAATTTAATGTCTCCCTGATTATATAACATTATTGGTAACGGGACAATACAAATCGAGTTACACCTTGAAAACAAAGTTCGATCAACCTTTTAATAGAACAAACAGTCGCTCCCTTAATCAATTTATGCGACCTAATTAATTAATAAAATAAACCTCTCGTCGAGCGCGATGCTCAGCGACGTATATAAATAATATAGATACATAATATATACTGCGCGAGGGATTACTTTTACGACCTAATAGCGACTATATGAACCTTTAATTAATATTTCACATACAACCGTTTTCAACATTGTTTTTATTTTTTTTTAGATATAACACTTAAACATAACATCTAAATATAAGGTTATTAAATAAGTACAAGAAATTTTTATAGCTAATAGCGGCCATATTGGTATGTTCAGTAGCGCGTAATTTTAACAAAGAAATAAATTAATATTTGATATCTATCAAGATACTCTAGAAGGTACACGGTGAAACAACGTAATTAAATGCGGTTTTATTGTCTGACACCTTAATTCGTCAAGCGTTTCGTATATTACGTGAGACATAGTCAACAATATCAACTTAAGGCAAACACTACTCGCCACAGTAAAAAATTTGAAATCAATAACGACATTTTTTTTTCTCGAACTGACTACGCTATTAACCTATCAAGGTCTTAACAGCTTCACCGGAGTATATAATAATGATAACTGATGTAAAACCAATGATAATATATTTCCATGCATGAGCAAAATGTGTAAAACACCAAAAATATCAAAAACATGTCTGATACTACGGAATATACCTTGAACATATGATTTAAATTCGGCGAACATTCCACAGACAACATTACCCTACACCTTTACACAATTCAGCCAAACCACAATACATCATAACAGCGGTGCCATTATTTTTAAAAGTGATGACACCACTATAACATTTTTTCACCACATTTAATGATGTCATAAGAGACTAGAGAAGAAAACAATTTTGAAAGTAATATTTCGTTTTTAGCTTCACAAGGTACCTTAGCTGGCTCATGATATAGGTGTGTAGTCGGCGGTGCAGGCGGTGGTGGAGGGGCGACAACTGGAGCTGCGAGGGTTGTTGGTGGCGCTCCCGGTGAGGTCCCATCAGTGGAATAACCAGTGCTGTACGCACTCTCCGGAGAGGAGAGATGTGGTGGAGGGACTGGACCGGGTGCTGGGGTGGTAGTAGTCTGGCGGCACTGTTTCTGCTTACGTTTCTTCGCCCGGCCGAGCTGAGCTTCCATCCACGATTTGAGCCGCGCGCCCAGCATGCCGACTTCGGCACCTTAACATGTAAACAGTGTATCATAAGTACACAAACTTTTTTCAGCATACAATTAATATATTATCCAATAATCCAAGTATACATAATAATTCTAGTTTTTTTGTTATTACTTAATGATAATTTGTAATTAATTATTTTCCACAAATTTAGCATGTGGTTATACAAAATGCATTATTATAATCAACGTATTAAACTAGTCAACACAATATTTATAATCTGTGCGTCAGAGCGTCACTAGGCAATAAAAGAACCTCCCAGATGGTAACCCATACAAATTTAGTAAGCATATATATATAAATATAAATATATATATACTTACAAAAATGCACGATTGCTTGTACATGGGAGTTGAAACTCGCATACACATCACCATGACAGTTGGGTCACCTAGTGTTTTATCACTTATTATATTTGAAATCGCAATTTAATTCAAAGAAAATATCGAGCTCTTGCTTGTAATATAGAACTTTTTTTTTAAACTTTATTTTTGGCAATCAATCTTTCCGATTATTACTGCCATTGTCACGTAGTCAATAATATCACAAACTTCGTGCGATCATTCCAATATTAAGCATCGTGTGAAACCATATTCAAACAAGATGGTGGATCCCTTGCTAGAACCTTCCAGGGAGTTTTTGTGGCATCTCAGAATTTCATGCTCCGTGTTATTATTTTCCATTCACTTCACTTATGAATAATAAACTAACTATATTACGTAAAACACCACCAACTTTACACAATATATAGTCAAATAACACAAGATTATGAATAAAATATAAATTCCACTACATGACAGACTAAAATCCCGCCAAAAACTCAATATAGAACTTAGTCAGTTGTACTAAATAGTTCTGACGTCTGATATTTTCGTCTAAAAAAACGAGAGAAGGAAACAAAATTCAATTTAACCATTTTGAATTTAATCAATAAACAAATCAGGTTGTACACCACACCCTATCACAATGAATAGTTTGGAAATGTTTTCTAAATAGTCAATTATTGAACTAGTTAATTAAAGAATGCTCGATAATTAAGCTCTGACAAAGCATTGGGGTCCACGTCAATTCTTTATGGACGCTCTGAATATAGCCGTAGGTTCATATTGTAAAAAGTTTCCTACAAAACAAAGTTAATAAATTATTGAAGAAATCTAAAGCTGGCATTTATTGAATCTTAAATTGTCTCGATCGGCACACAATATAGAACATATTTATGCCAAAATGTGTGTTTTGCGCAGCTATATTCAGGGCGGTCAAAAAGTTTAGCTTTAGCTGTATATTTGTCAGCATTATGCTCTTTATTATATTGCAATATTACACGATACAATGGGAAGAACTCGAATGAAGATAGATACATTTAAATTTAATCAAAAAATCAAAGTCGTCCGGTTGTCCAAATTTTAGCATAATTCACTTTTAATTTCAATAGTATTGAGTTTTTTTTTATTAAGACGTAAGCGCATTATAGATTAGTGTACCTACGTCACAATCATGAAATACTTAGAAATAAAGACTTAACACCTCAATGGTAAGGAAAAAGAAACGACCTGTTTCCAAATTATTTTTTATTGATAACATTAAAGCTCGTCTATAACTATTACACAAAAAAAAATAAAGAAGCCTGAAAAATAGAAGATAAAAAAGAACTGAACTGTTTTAAATTCTGCTATCTATATATATAGATGACATATATCTAATTACTCCGGTACATAATTTATTTAAAACAAAATATCAATTTTACCCGTAATAGACCGTTACATCTTTATTAATATTCTCGGCTCTTTATTACCAGCATACTATAATTATATATCCTGTTAGTGTTTGGTTAGATATAAAATATGTTATGATATTCCCACCTCAAACTTAAACTTGTTATTTTAATTACTTCTATTTATATTTATAAGCCATGTATGGGTAATCTTTAGCAAGTCGCAGATCAAATCGTGTGATGCTACCACCATTAATAAAGATGATCGTTATGTTATATGTAGTTGTGGAAAAAGGATTGATTTTTACCAGTGGTCAAAATTTGAATAAACTACTGCTTGAAATGCCACTGAATGTAAAAAAAAAAACAAAGAAATCTTAACGATTTCAATTCAAAAATTAGGAAATTGAAATAATTCATACTATAATTCGTTTAAAAATTTAAAAAAAAATGGTGTCGTGGGACACCAGGTAGGAACGAAGTTCCTTCGGCTAATGTAAAAAAAAAAAACAAAAAAGTGCTCAATTTTATGTAATCGTAATTCAAATTATCAATTAAAATAACAAAATATGTCTCTTTATTTTTGTTTGATAACATAAAATTACATAGAAATAGAAATAATTACAAAAAAGGAGAAAGAGAAAGGTATTATACACTACTCGCTTGTGTATACGACTGTCGCGCCTGCGCACGTCTTTATTCCACGTACTTTTCGTTACGGTTTTACTATCACATTTTTTTCAGTTCGGTCGCGCAACAAAATTCCTATCTCCTCCAAGCCTTTTTTTTAACGAGGGGAAGATCCTGCATGGGATACACCTCACGCCGCCGGGGGACAGCGTGAGGGTTATGTCGGACTCCTACCGACTAAAAACCCCTCGGCCGCTGAACGCGAATGTGAACCAGGGTGCGGGGAGACGATTAGCAGAACTCCGCTGCCCTGATCACGCGCTTGGGTCGCCCGTGGATGGTGAAAAAACGGGGACCCACGTCTCAGAAAGAATCCTCCCTCTGCTCCTCACTTCGAGCGGCGGCAATATGCCGTGCTCTATCCACACGGGCCTTCATTTACCGGTGACCGACACCCCCGCGTCCGCCACCTGAAGGTTTGTTAGGGAGGCATGGGATGGAATACGCCTGCACCTCTTCGTCGCCCACGGCTCGCATGTCCTCGCCGTATAGCTGAGGCGTCGGGCTCCCTCTCTCGCAATCTTTCCGCCTCCTCTTTCTGGTGGATGACGGTTTCGGAGAATGCGACCACAGCTATCCATGCCCTCTCGCTACGGACCATTGATAAGATCAGGGCCGACAGCGAGAGGTCATTACTCACCACGGCAGTAAGTCCGGCGCGTTCTACCACCCACGCAGGACACTCTTCCACTGTGTGTTGTACGGTATCTACGTCACATTCGGCGCAGTGGTGACATCTCGGAGACACCTCCCTTCTGGCAATTTGGTTCAGGTACTTGCCAAAACAGCCGTGTCCAGTAAGTACCTGAACCAACCGGAACGTCAGTGCCCCGTGCTTTCTGTCCAACCACTCCGTTAGGACAGGACGGATGGCCTCGATTGTCCTGATGCCCGCGCGGGGAGCGGAAAGCCTTTCAGTCCAAATCTCCAGCATCAACCTTCTCAAATATGACCTATATGCCTCTTCCTCTCTAGGTGCGATGGTCTCACCTCGATCCAACTTTCCGATGCGCCACGAGTACATATCAGCATGCATGTGTGCCATCAGATCCCATGGTGGGGAGCTCGCTAGTAGGCACGCCGCCTCGTACGATACGGTACGGTATCCGCGGATGGCCCTGATGGCCATCATCCTGTGTAACTTCCGCAGTACCACAGAACTAGTGGCCGTCAGGGCCTCGTGCCATACCGGAGCCCCGTACATGACCATAGATCTGATGACACTAAGATACAGGGAGCGGCAGCCCATCCCCGCACCACCAACGTTAGGCAGAAGTCTTGCCAGATCTCCTCCAAGCCTGCCGTAAGGAACTTCGTTCCAATAAAGAATACAGTTTTCCATTGTTTTGAGATATTACTTCTATCTGCAGTCCTTATAAATACCTCGACTTTAAAAAAAAATTATTAATGGTAAAAACAAACAGTTTTTTACATAAAATTAAGAAACAGCTTACACGCAACTTTGTTATTCTATAGTTTCTAGAATATTATTGACGTAAGGAGCGTGCATGAAACTTCTATGTAAAGGCTTCGACTCGTGTATGTTATATCTATATCCAAATATTAAAAACAGTAAAGTTCATCTGATAAACAAAAAAACGGTCGATTAAGAGACGAGAAAACTATACTATACTATTCTATATTACCCTATTTATATACGAATGTTTATCAAGTGTTGTAGTAAATATACTTCAATCGAAATAATATTGTTAATTTTAAATTATACCTTAAAGGTGAAAATCAAAATAATCGATCGATTTAATTCTAATCATCGAAATTAAATTTGGTTCCATACTTTTATACTAGGTTTCATGATAGAAAATAACTTTTTACAGCAATATGTTTCAACACTTCTTTTTGTGCAGGCTGGAGCAAACTCTGTCCCGGGGCGTATGCTAGGGATATGGAGTACCTATACATGACTTACGTGGTAAATAACTCAGTCTTGTTTAGACTGTTTTAAATATAAATAACTAATTCAAATTGTAGCTAATGCACTCGAAACATGTGTATACATACATAACTAGCTTATAACGGTTTTCTTGTACTATAAAACAATATCGGTTATGTAATAAAGAAGTAGAGAACGTTTAAAAGAAACTATTTACGATTAGTTTTCTAAATTATTTTCCTAACATTTCTAATAAAGATTAAGAATTGTTTTCTACAAAATAAGCATTGATTTTAAATTTTTTTTAAATATCATATAGGAGGCAAACGAGCATGCGGGTCACCTGTTGTTAAGCGATCATTGCCGTCCACGGACACTAGCAACCCCAGAGGAGTCGCAAGTGCGTTGTCACCCTGTGTTTGGGGCAATGGAGAGAAAAGAAAAGGAGAAGTGAGAGGAGAGGGGGGCGGAGGTGGATCTCCGGCGCTCTCACTGACCCAACGAAATGCAACAATGCAAGCACTGTTACTTCACATTGGTTTTCTGTGAGAGGGTGGTGCTACCCCGGACTAGCCGATCCATTCATGCTGAAACCAATAATAACTTCGGCGTGGCTCTACCACCTACTAAACATTACATTTATGATATTACTAGCTTTTGCGGCTTCGATCGCATTCACGTAGATTTAAACTTACTTCTCGGAATCAGTACTTTTTTCTGGATTAAAGGCACTCTATTTCCTTTACTGTATCCTTGACGACGTGAATATAAAATTTTATGTTCAGTTAATGCAAGAGCGCTTAATATACAAAATCACATTCGCATTTACAATATTAGTAAGGATGTTGGAACTACAGATTGTTAAACGAATAAAATGAAATAAATCGAATTATAATGGAGAACCATAGTAATAGTACATCTACAATCTTTATATTCGACATTCATTATTCTTAAAAACCTCAAAATGTTTTGTATGCGGTGTATCATTATTTACACACATAAATAATGTTTCCCAGGTAAGAAATATGTAGAAAAAATTTCAAAAAGAACTACAATGCGCTCTGCTAAATCCGCAAAACAATAGTTACCCGAGCTGCGACAATCCCACATTTCATTTCGTGAAATGAAATGAAATAAACAAAAGGAATATAAAGATATTTTATCTAACCGTTATTCCATCACGAATATGTTAAACAATGCTACCAGCTACCACAGTATTACAGTAATTTCCCGCCTCACTGTCTGAATGGAAGCTCCAATCGCGTCGATCGCCTCACAGTATCGAATTTCATAGGAATGACCCCACTGTGTTGAGATCGATGCGCTCATAAAAAAGGAGCAGTCAACACTACATTTATATTAATGTATTATTTTTAAAAATTTTACATATTACGTTCAGTACAAACTTAATACCCAGCTATAGGTTGAAAGAAAAGAATTGAAAAGTTCGTTTAAAAATCTCTCCCAAACACTTTCGGTGTTATTCCAAAAAAGTTAAATACGTAATACGTATTTAAAAAGGTTTTGTTTTCAATGCACTGCGCTCGCTGAATGTTCGCCATCTTGCTCTTTTGTCTCGCTTTAGTTAGATTAGGTTGGACTTGCGAAAAAGGATAACGCGAATTTGCCTCGAGCGAACGCGGTCCATTTAATACGAAACCTTTTTAAAGCAAGGGTTCAATACGTATTTAACTTATTTATAACAACACCGTTTATTTCTTCAATAAATCAACTGTAGTTAGTTCCAGTCTTTCCCTAACATTTTTTTTATATGTCTTAACAACTATTTCACTTGATGCTAAATAACAATATGGTCTAAGATCGTAAACACAGTAAATCATAAGACGGACATGCTTTGATAGCAGCGGCCGAAAGATACCTATAGGAGCTTGAAAACAGATTGAATTAGAAATAACCATACCACTGTCCTATGGTTTCATCATGAGGCTTTTCATCACTGAAAGCTTCGGCTCATTCAAAAGAATTAAGCCTAAGTTGGACGATTCGATATCTAAGTATACTAACTACTGAATTATCGCATTATTTCCCTTAAATGAACTACTGTCCTTATATTAAAGCAAATCGACTCAATTTATCCGGAAGGTATAAAGAAACAATTCATGATCATTAGCACTAATAAGCTCCTAATAAAAATATATTATTAGAAATGAATTCGTAATGAAATCAATCTGCCAGACTACGCGTTTTATACTTAACTAACGTACCTACATAACAGTCCTTTGAACCCTCCCTCTGTGGGAAACGAAAAGCTGCGGAAAAGACGGATGGAAACGACTTATCCCGTCGTTCGCGGTCGTGGGGTGTAAACGATGAGATTTGACTAATATTAGCAATCCATTACCGAACCCGCTTGGTAAAGTACCTATCAATCTTCGATTAGATCTATAGTATTACTTACATTTCGGCCATTATGAATGGTAACTTGATTTTAAAATACTTACAAATACACGCGTATTATATTTTGACTATTTTTTATATATTACATTCATAAAAAAACATATAGTTACACTTTGGTACACCTTACATAAACATTTGTAAAAGCTATAATATTGCTATTTTTAAAACAGGTCATAATAGACCGCTGCCTCTGATTTTTTAGTGGAAACGTTTTGTATGCAAGTGTGTTGTCATCCACATTCATTATATTAACACAGTCATATCAACATATTGGAATGAAGGCTGTTAATTTGTATTTAAAATCGATGCGACCCAATCGTACAGTTTCTACCGTTAAATACTCATAAAGCTTAAGCTGTAAGTAACTATGACTTTTGGTAATATCATAACATTGGTATATTTTAATTTTTAACAGTATTATAATCAGTGTTAATTATAATTGATTTTTAATGTAAATAATTAATTTATTACAGGATCTATAACATTTTAATAAAACTTTCTGAGGAGGTTGGTATAGTACTATATAAAATCAGTAAAAGATTATTAAAGAGGTATGTGAAATGTAATGACTCTAGTTTCACTAAGTCACTATAACTAGTTTCACTAAGTTACTATCAAAAGTCTAAATAAGAAAAACCAATTCACAGACGACAACTACTCAAAATGAGTACCTAAGAAAAAGAAGATGTCTAATAGACGCATTTGCACTAATATTTTTCGTAATTACGACTGCCTTTATGGACAATACGAGCTTTGTTTGGAGTTTCTCTTTACGATCTTCAGTATAGTGAAAATTAAAGTAACCGATGTTTTTCTTAAAGTTCCAGCTTACCGCTATACAAAATTTAATTACGAACGGTTGAGAGGTATGTGAGGGTCACTAATATACTATCTTTTTATTGATAATATCAGACAGGATATCGTAAGTAATTCTTTAACGGTTTCATAGTTTTATATTGTTTATGAAAACGTTGCGTCATGTGCAAGCTAAACTACAAATATAAACAAACAATCCTTAAGAAGTCGAACAAAGTTTACGAATCACACTTGTCGCATCTTCGCCGTGACCAATAAATGTGGCAATAAAACCCCACAATCCTTCCCATACAGGACATTTTACGAGTTCCCCGCCTGAGTAATGAAACGAAAGCAAACTAATAAATTGCGGTTTGGGCACAAAGTGCCCAAGTTTACCGTTGTACGGAACGAGGGATTTTATCGTAACAACAGATCGGTAAAACTTCAGAAATATAAATAGAAATAAACCTTACTAAGCCCTATTGGTTTGTTACTGCGATACTCTATTATCACGTAACTGACTACGTAAAACAATAATAGATCGTGTATAATTATAATTTAAGAAATTTCAATGATTAGGATTAATTAGAGTTTGTCACAATTACAAAATTAATAAAGCATTTGATATGTAAGTAAGAGGAAATAATAGCTTTTAGAAAGAAGTGAAGTTTGTTTGTAGATGGTAATTAATCTATTGAACTACTGACTTAATTCTGAAAAATATTTCACTGATATGAATGTGTGTTCAAATCGAGTCGAATACACTATATTTGATTGTAATATAATTAACTCATACGAAGTTACAACCGGTCGCTAGTATTTAATCAAAGTGAATTTTAATGTAATGTACATAATTTATAATATTACTAATACATTTGATAACTTTTATCACTTTGTTTTTTGTAATGTTATTTGTAATTCTGTACATGTTTGTTTAGAATTAATTAATATTACTTTTATTTATGCAATAATAAAACAGTAGAACCATCGTGTTTATAATTTGTGGTTATTTGAGAAAAAAGTAATTGATATAAGTAGTTTAACGGAGTACAAACAACCTATTTTAAAGGTCTTTTCCGTTTCAAAACACTAATTTCCACGAGCACAAGATAAATTTTCATGAAACACTTACAGATGATTTAAGCGCTGCTTGGAGCAACATGTAGGCTTAATTTCATAAAAAGCAACTCATAAATAAAAGATATCTTGATTTATAATTTTTATAGTCCGCTTAACGTAGTACACTATGTAGGAAAGTCAAAGTATTGCTTCTTTGATTGATTTGAAGATATTACGAACCATTGACCTTAGCGTCAATTGCTTTTTATATAGCTAGGTAGCTGTACGTATATGGCTTTCTTCCGTATTCGTGAAATAAGCAATCTATTTGTTCATATTATCAATAAACTTCAAGCAATTTATACTAATACGTCTACGAAGCAGTAGCCACAATAATATAGCTAGTAGTAGAACTAAGCCAATATCATATGTAGTTAACGATAAATATGATTAAATGATATGATCGGAACGATTCAAGGGAAATTGAAAAACTATCTCGATTAAAGTGAAAATGGAATGGAAATACGATCATTATCAAATTCAGTTACCATACCACTGATGCGTATGAACTGCAAAACTAGATATATCAAAAGTTACGTTGTTTTATGTGTACAATATAAATATATATAAACTTATAAATATACATATATTCTACTAAATTTTACTTATACGATAATGAAGCCAAATGGTATATCAAACGTGAGCTCGCAAAATGTTACGAAAACAAAGCTGTGTCTGACAAGGGTTAATTAGAAAATCAAATATTCATTTATGCAAGAATACGTTGGTTGTATGCGAAGGGTTGCCGGTAACTACGTTAATCGGTGAAAAGAATCGTCATTTGGCTATTTTTAAAACAAAAGCTAAGTTTTATTACACGGATTTTCTAAAGCATAAAAACATATAAGCTATATTTGTTACAATATTATACATTTATATTATTATGCGTACGTACTTTTTATATGCTTTCTACAGTATTCAGTATATCTTCACACACGTATATGGAAGTAATGCTAAAATATGTTGTAAGGAGAATCAGACGAGTTCCAAAGATGGTATTTTTTAATTAAAGACCTCCTTAATCTTGTTTGGTCTTCATTATCTTGTACTGCCGAGTAGACCATGCACCATGCTTCTCCACAATTAAACTACAATAACGCATTCAGTAGTAAAATATTTTTGGAAAATGTTTTTTTTTATAATAAATAATAATACATTAAAATAGATAGAGTAGAAAAATAAATAAAATTGAAGGAGTCAATTTTGATAAGATTACTTGCAGATAGAGGGCTATTTTTTTTCGAACTGACTACGCTATTGACCCAGCAAGGTCTTAACAGCTTCACCGGACTACCAAGGCGAACGCTTGCGGCACTCGGCCGATTTTATTTGGGCAACTAGCTCAAGGGTGCACGGCACACCTCGGCCTGGGCTGCTGCCCGACACGTGCAATTCGCGACCTATCTGAACTGACCTAAGCTAACTATTCGTACATATATGAGTTGTTGAAGCATATATGTGTATCAAGCATACATACCTCAACAACTCCTGTATATATTTCGTATCGGATAATTTTCCAAACTATTTCAGTTCGATAAGGGAAAGAATCAAAACCCTTCCACTTTCATGTGTAGGCGTATATGCGTGCACGTGCGTGGGGGTGATATGTGTACTGTTGTTGCAGTGATGTAACATTTTGTGTCACTGTATCGCGCGAGCACCGCACTCAAGGGCTCCACGCCGAGGAAACGGACCTAGGCTTGAGCCGCTGCCGAGGGGTGCCTAATCTGGGCTATTCATTGACTCATTGTCTTATGTAAC
The DNA here is from genome assembly GCA_014332785.1 of Antheraea mylitta. Lineage (NCBI taxonomy): Eukaryota > Metazoa > Arthropoda > Insecta > Lepidoptera > Saturniidae > Antheraea > Antheraea mylitta. The sequence continues at coordinate 3,297,384 of JACEII010000057.1, read as the reverse complement.
CTATTATAATATTCCATTTGCGTGGCCCCTAACTATTTTAAATAAAAGTAGCCTAGGATACTTATATCACCAGCTATCTGTCAGTGAAAGTCCCATCATAATCGGTCCAGTCGTAATCTCTAAAAGATTGGCCAGAGCCAGCGGATAGAGAAAAATTGATTTTTTTTTGTTATAAGCGCTGTATATATTTCACATTCTTTTAGTAAAAAGTTGTTATTTTGACATTATAAACAGATGTGTAAGTAGCTTTTGCTCAAGACTTCGATTTATGAATAGTTTTGGATAAGAAGTGACTCATTCTCTTTTTTCTAAAAATGTCTACGCAAAATTTCATAATGTAAAGAAATAGATCATTTTAATTGAGTAGGTAGTTAAGGAGTACAACGCATATTCTCATTTGTAATATTAGGATATTGAAATATCTATTGTTATGTGCGGGTTAATCTCCAAGTATATTTTATTGATTTGCATCTTATAAATTAACGTTTATTTTTGCATTAATTTACCTTTAATTGTTTAACAAAAAAATAGAAATAATAATAAATAAACATACTACCGCGTAAGAACATATATAATCTTAACGTTTGTTCGACAAATGAAACGACATGGCTCTAAAGGTAAGCCGGGACTAATTGCGGACCGCTTTCAGGCTGCGTCTCTGCAGACAAACTAAAAAGACTGAAAGGCTGGAGTGCGGCGCGCCAGACGACCGGCAATTGTTTGACGAATCCAAGCCTCTGTGACGTTCACTTTAAACGAGCAGTCTACCATAGCCTTACAGTTTCAATACACTCTGAAGCGATATTACTTACAACTTATATTAAAAACTTGATCAAAGCATTTAAATTGAAAAGCTCTAAATACCCAACCATGACAAATTGATAAAGTATTGTGATCAAGTATTAGCTTAGCAACAACAAAGGTTTTTATAAATAATATTACATGATCTAAGCATTTGTTCGAACTTAATCCATAAAATGCAAGATTATTTTTTTAAATATTATAGAACTAATTGATGTCCGTACTTTGATTTCATAGCAAAGTGTTTCACTATTCTATCTCGAATAGTACTGGACTGTCTTTTTTTTAACTATAACTTCAAAACCATTTTACCGATTCCAAGTTACCTCAGTTTAATTTTATTACTTCTATAATATCTATGGAATGGCATAATGATACGTGACCTAGGTTATATACTGAAAAGGCCTCTGTCTATCTGTAGTAGTCTCGCTAAATTCGGTTGAGCCGAATGTAAGATAGTTTCCCTCCTTAACTGCTCAGGCGATCATTATGAAATTTTGTATAGACGTCATTGATATATAAAATGTAAAAACCCATATGCCATTTCTACACGTTATTAATACACATGTGCCGACTAGTCGGTAAAACCGACTATCCGGCTACTACTGTAGTCGACGATTAGTCGGCAAAAAACGCCGACTATCCGGCTTTTAACTTTTTATGTATTTCCCAGTAAAAAGTATGTAGAGAGAATTACATTCAATAAAAACCTTGACTGTTAATTAATATTTTTATTGTGTAATTAGTCTTACACATTATTAAATGTAAAGCAAAGTAACCTTTCCTCTAAACTAAGTGTCAAGGATACCCCGAAAAGTGATCGGCTCGTCAGATTAGTCAGCCTTTTTTATCCCCGACTAATCGGCTAATCGGCCAAAGTCGTAATCAGCACATCTCTAGTTATTAGAGGTACAGAAAAGGGCACGTGGTACCTTTCATCCACAATATAATTACTCATAAATAGACGTTGCAAGCAAAACCTGCTTATAGATTATATGCAGATTTCAAACTTATTTTTACTTATTAATTATTGTGCAATACCGTTACTACAGTCGAGTTCGATAATTTAAACGATATAATATTAAAATTCTATGAAGTTCATATTGATTGTAATATTGTTGAAGATTGATGAACTCATGACAGTAGCATGAGAATATATCATTTATCATCAATCAAAAATTTATACGTACATTGACCGACGTTTTAACGGTAATAATAAAAAAGTAAGATTCTTATAAGTTATTTTTCTATTTAACTTATTTTGCTGACATGAAAAATTACTTAACTTTTATAGTGAGAAAATTCTTGACACATCGTTGACTGATGTTCGCGTGTACGTCATGGCATGATGAATCGACGTGTCGTTTTAGGCGACATATAATAAGTGAAATATAATAAATATATACAATAAACCAATTATATTGTAATTTTGTACTACTTTGTTAATGTACTAAGAAATAAAACAATTATATTCAATAAACACATTTTGAAAAAAAAAAAACTATAATATGTTTTTCATTAGATAAGAAAATTATGTTCTAGTATAACAATCCATATATTGATTTAAAAGAATCAGAATATTGCTTTTTTAAAACTATAGGGATTTGCTATTTAAATACTTAGCACTATTAGTTATTCAATTTATAAAATTAATTGTACAAAAAAAAAACATTTGAAGCCTTTGTTGCTCAGTAATTTGAACTTACCACAGCCCTTCAAGTGTATTTACATGGAAATCTCTCACAGGGGCAGTGGGCTATCGAACGAACCACTCATTTGTTACTGTGCGTCGGGAAGGCTCCGCCGGAATATAGATCCACGTGCGGAAATTATCAATTATACGCATTGGATTTTGAATAAAATCATGTGTTATACTATACGGGGATAACTTGTTATGATGTATTAATTAGATTTATGTACTTACAGGGGCGCGCGGTGATTAATAGATGGAATGCGTTGTAGATGGATGCGAAGTAACATGCCGAGTAGATACGGCGTGACGCGGCTCTCGCCGACGGCCGACTGACGTGCTTCCGGACGCACGCGCGCCCGCCCTTCGAACTAGACTACGCGGCTACAAGCTACGGAGGGCGCGTTTGCACCGTACAAACAATACATTTAATCTTTCAATAAACCTTTTTGTTAATTACAAATTATACCTTCAAATACTTTAATGTGAAGCCATATATGCTCGAGGTGAGGCCAAATGATGTATGTGTCGTATATTATAAAGTGAAACAAAAACCGCCCGTTTTATTATCATTTATAATATCTCAAGTATAAATAAGAAAATCATCAAGATTCAAATTTAAAAAGTAATAAATAAAATAATTTGGTTCTGGCATATTGCCAAGGTATCCTAATATAACCGCTATGGAATATATTTTTTTACTCTATTTTGATAAATTGAATGCTTGTTAATTTTCCTTTATACATTTATATGTACTAAAATTATTAACAGGTACAGCAAGTACTTGTAGTACTGTTTTGAGAAAGGCTATGACGTATTGGCGTACGTATACATACGCAACTCTCTCTGTGATACGTAGAAACCTTGATAATAAATATTGATGAATACTTATACGTGTATATGCGATCACCAATAATTAATTAATTGTAACAGTGATTAATCATCTCTACTTACCATGGTAACATTAGATTTATTTCATATCAAAGACATAAATAGAAATGTATATGTGCAATGTTTGAGTTTGGATGTGTTTAAAACATCCTCTTTTTATTATACTAGATACCAGCTACGTACGATTTTGATGACATTAAATTACAAAAAAATCTTAATATCATAAAATATAGCCTAGTGCAACCTCATGATGAGTTATAGTAAAAATAATAACATAAGAACATTTTCTATAAGGACACAGGTGTGCCACTCTTCATGTTGTTCAGTAAAATGGTCTTGTGGTTTATTGATCACAGCTAATATACCTGCCAAAAGAAGAAGAAGGTAACTAAATAAGTATAAACATGTAACTTGACATCTGCATTTAACAATAGAGATCTGTTTTCATAAATAAATGTATATCAATATGTGCATAGATAACAAAAGTTATCCAGCGGCAAAGTAGCAGACTTCATTACTAGAAGCGCCACTGTTTTGTTCAAAAAAGCATTTTTTTTTTTCGAAATGTCTACGCTATTGACCCAGCAAGGTCTTAACAGCTTCACCGGACTACAAAATAGCAATAATGCAAAAAGCAAAAAAAAGCAATAATGGTCGGCTTGTTCTATTCTAGTTTGTATGGTTGGTAACACGTACTAACACGTGAATCATTTCAGCTTAACCCACGGAAGCACCACATATATTAGTGACTAGTACTGTATAGAACTGAAATTCTGTTTCAAATCGATTTGCTTTTTATTTTCTACATTTGTTTAGGAAAGTACATTAATCTTGATCTTTATCTTAGCAACCAACCATCGTTACTAAAGATTGGTATAGACATTATCAGGTGAGTAATTATTTTGTATTATATTTACTGGTAACTTCGATAACAAAATGGTGGCGTTATTATTAATCCTCATCAGTTGTGTCATTTCTTAAACTATATACGCCATAGATAATTCCTATCTTCTATCTATGCATATATATAAATGAATGTTGGCTTCAATTTCTCACAGGTTCACCAAACTAAAAAGCTTCCTGGACTAATATTAGTATACATGAGTTCGATAAATTCCAGCACCGTTTGACCGGTCACGAGATTTTTTTATTCATAGAAAAAGTCTTTATGCTATCCATTACACATAACATGGGTAGGTGATCTGCGGTACAACAATATATATACCGTCCAAGCGATTAGAATATTAACACAATATACATTTTAAGCCTAACATTTAATACAACAAATATTAAAACAAAAAATAATAAACTCGTACGGAAACTTCTGCAGTCTAGTATGATATCTATACTAATATTATAAAGAGGTAAAGTTTGTGAGTTTGTGACGTTGTGAATTGTGACTTTGTAAGGGATAATCTCAGGAACTACTGGTCCGATTTGAAAAATTCTTTCATTTTTATATAGCTCATTTATCGAGAATGGTTATAGGCTATATATCATTACACTAAGAACAATACGAGCGGAGCAACAATGAAGAATGTTTAAAAATCGAGATGTTTTTTCCTCTTGAGAGCTTTTGCTGCATACCTATTAGTTAGCCCAAATTAACTATGTCCACGCGAAGGAAGTCGCGGGCAGAGGCTAGTATAATATAAGGTCAAATAACGAATATTTTTAATAAATAAATAAGTAAAGATCGTACATACCAGGTTAAGATTACTAAAAAAACAAAAACCTCATTCAACATCTCAGATAAATACATTTTCATTAATTGTCTTTAAATAACGTCTTAATCTTGGCTATAATATTTATTTTATAATCATTGTAAAGCAACAAGACATCGGTGTAATATACGAAAAACGGTAGGCGATGGTTAAAACTCTCATGACGGCCATTAACTTAATGTTCAAGGGTAGATTTGTGCGATAAAAATAAACATTTTCCCGCCAGTCCGCGGGGACAACAACTCTTAAGCGACTAAACGACGTTTCCCTTGTAACGCTTATAAACAATTATCGTTTAGTCGAAACATTACATTTCAACTCTGTAGACTTACAAGAGTATACGGTTAAAGGAAACATAAATTTATTCTCAAAATAAAGAAAGTTATTGCGTTGTCTACATATTTGTGTTAATACTTACTCTTTATAAAGTACATTGCAATATATTTGAAGTATTATATATTTTTTAACTTTATTTTTAGCAATCAATCTTTCAGATTATTACTGCCATTGTCACGTAGTAGTAATATTACAAGCGTCGTACGATCATTTCAATATTATGCGTCGTGTGAATCAATATTCTAACAAGATGGTGGATCCCTTGTTGGAAACTTCCAGGGAGTTTCTGTGGCATATCAGAATTTCATGCTTCATGGTATTATTTTCAATTCACTTCACTGATGCACAATAAACCAAATAGATTACGCAAAACAACACCAAATTTACAAAATATAGAGTCAAATAATACAAGTTTTGGAATAAAATATAAAGTCCACTACATGACAGACTAAAATCCCGCCAAAAACTGCAAGTATTATATTCTTCTTCTTCTTGTTGTTGTTTTGGCTCCGCAAAAGCACTTGCGAGTGTCAATGTTTTCTTTCAATAGATAGTAAATGATATTACAAGCATCGTGTGATTATTTCAATATTCTAACAAGATGGTGGATCCCTTGTTAGAACCTTCCAGGGAGTTTTTGTGGCATCTCAGAATTTCATGCTTCGTGGTATTATTTTCCATTCACTTCACCTATGCACAATAAACTAACGATATTACGTAAAACACCACCAAATTTACAAAATATAGAGTCAAATAACACAAGATTATGAATAAAATATAAAATCCACTACATGACAGACTAAGATCCGGCCAAAAACTCTCAAGTATTATGTTATAAGTATTATATAATAGTATAATTTATATAGTATATAAATAAGTATCATATTTTTCCAAGATATTAAAAAAGGATACATATGCTATATACCCGTATATCAAAGTTTAAATAAAATATATTTGTAGGTTTTCTATATACATAGGAATATTTCATTTTATTTTCAAGCTATATTCTTTTTTCAATTATTTAGACAATGACAACATTTTAACGTAAATCGATTTGTACATATTTTAATTAATACCTGGGCGACCGAGCCTAGCTCGGTTCTTTAAAAACATTTCTAATTTAAAATAAACTGTTAGGTTTGCCTCATAAAATTAACATTTATTTGCAATATATACATATATATATGTATAAAATAAAATATTTTTTCTGTTATCACTCGGATTTGAACTGAGGTTACACGGATTTTCGAAGTAACCGAAGCAAATAGTGCTGTACACTGTTTGATTTATACTCATAATTTATCAGCTTCTAGTTTTTTATTATATCCGCTACTACATATAGGTTTCCAAAAAGTAGTAGACTTAAGACATTTCCAGATGTTTGGTGTATTGTATAATTTCCATTGAAACATCTTGTACTATACTGTACGGTGAGTATTTGAGAAAACTCTACATAAATTTCCCTACATACGAGCATAAGAGATAACTGTATAAACATAAGAATAACCACAGATCCTAGATCGAAGAACCTAATGAACTATTAAGATAACTGTAATAATCAGCATATTGGTATGAAAGTATTTAGAGTTGCAATGAGGTCTAGACCTGAATATTTTAAGTGAGAACAAAAATAATATATTCCAATGATTCATACTGCGTTGTTCAAACAAGTCTGCGAATAATATAATACACTAGACTATGATTCACATTTTGTTATTGCTTCTGATCTCTATATCCTTTTATGGATAAAAGTTCAAAAGTAGTGAAATCATTTTTTTTTCTCTCTTTATTATGGGCTTTGTCGCGTATCGACTATAACGCCCCGTAAGAACACCACCTAAACATTAGATACTACTACAATCACATTTACTTAAGTTTTAAAAGCTAAACTTGCAATTTTGTACAGCCTTTTTGCACTCTGAGACAGTGGGTCTGACAGCACCGAATTACAAATGCCTACATCCATGGATCGGGTAACATTTAAAATATTCCTACACCCTTGGTATTGAACACATTCCATCAAAATGTGATGAACATCCTCAACCACCCCACAAACCGTGCAATTAGGTGATGCTCATTTTTTTATAAGATACAGGAACTTATTTGATGGAATGTGTCCTAAGCGAAGTCGGAGGGCTATTATTAGGTTAGATCTACTTAATAAATTTTGGCCTATCCATGGAACATCGAAATGAGGTTGCGGTTGAATGGTCTTGTACCAGATTCCTTTTACTAGTGATCTCTTATCAAAATATAGCTTCCACATATCTTTACAATAACATTTCACCTGAGACAAGTAGTCAGTATACATTGGAGTGATATGGAAAGGAATTCCGTCATATGCAGCTTGGTTTGCCAATGAATCAACTTGATCATTTCCAGGTAACTTAACATGAGATGGAATCCATTGGAATATAACTGTTTTCCCGCTACATTGGAATCTATAGATTGCTTTTAATACAGAATAGGCTATCGGAATACCTCGTATTGACGAGGTGCACCGAGCCAAGTGTTGTAAAGCGCTTTTTGAATCAGACATAATTACAAACTTTTGACCTTGTAACGATTCAATGTACAATAAGGGTTCATTAATGGCTATTAGTTTAGTGAAATCGAAAGGGATGGCAATGTTAACTGTATTTTTTTTTTATTTGAATAGTCTAAATAAAGGCAGTATCTAGAGAAATATAAGAAAGTATAGGTATTTATGGTTGAAATGTAATTTTTGTAGTTTTCTGCAGTATTCAGGTTGGCTAGATTTGATTAACTTCTTTCATTGTTATGGAGTCGTGGTGGTAGCGTAGATTATCCGATGAAATAGCAATTTAATTTAAAATCAAATATGGGTTTCAGGTTCAAACCCAACTGATGGCTTTTTCGGAATTTGCGTACATTTACTATTTAAACAGGTAACACTATCGGCTGACGGCAAATGAAAACACCGTAAGGAAACCTGATCCTGAAAAACCTTCTTGTAGTAGTACTGTATGCGGGAATACTTAGAACCGTGGATTTGTCAAAGCGTGAAATCGTCAAATTTATTAAATTTTTTAGAGTCATTTGTTTATTGTTTTTGACCTTAGCTTATTTGATCGTTTGTAAGTAAAACATAAATTAATATTATAATTAGGAAAATTAAAACAATTATTTGTTAGATATCTACATAAACCAACACCAAAAAATGATACAATTACGAGAAACATAAGAGTTAATATATTTATTATAATTTAGGAACAGAATTAAAAAAAAACCAAGGTAATTTTTTTACTTTACTTTTATATGCATGATTGGGGTTTTGTAAGTGAAACCAGGTAAGTTGTATTAACTTTACTGGTAACATCTATAACATAATTGTCAACTGTCAGGAGTAGGGACACGGTATCGAATAGAAAGTATCGATACTGTACTCATGAGTAGTATCGAAAAAAAAAGTATCGTACTCATAAAAGTACTATAAGATAATTCAAAGTATCGAGTACTTTTCGTGGGGCCTAATTAATTACACGGTAGCAAGTAGAAAGTATCGATAATGTACTCATGAGTAAAGTATCTTACTCATAAAAGTATCGAGTACTTTTTATAGGGCCTAATACTTATACGTCCGGACGTCAATATCACTCAGTAAATAGCTTCAGTAGATAATAACATAAATAAACAAATAGTATTGGTAAATACATTTATTACAATAATAAAAAAATAATGGTAACGGCAAAAATTAAAAATATTATTTTACAAAATGAAACTTTTTATTACTTTGTTCCCATTCCTCCTCCGGAGAATAGCTTAAAATTGTAAGTTTATCGAGCCGTATTGATGACTAGCGATTTCAGATTTTTGATATGTGACTTGCTGCTTTAGAAAATAATGTTTTTTTTTTAAACTTCAATATTCAATCATATTATTATTAGAACGACGAACTAGTGAAATGAATGAAAGAAAGGATAGGAACTCAACGTATATGCACGAATGTAACAATTTTGAGCTCAATGTTTTAGAAAGTTCAGTACGATTGAACTAGATGGCGTCACCATAAACATGAACCGCAAAATCAAGTTTAAAAATTTTCTGTAATGCTTTCGATACGATACCTGACAAAAAGTACTCATTGAGTAAAAGTATCGAATACAAAGTATCGAGTACAAAAGTATTGGTATTGAAAGGAAATGTACTCGATTCCATAAAGTATCGATACTTTTTTCGTTTCCCTAGTCAGGAGAAGTTACAAGTTTATGCGAAAGAAATAACTTATTTTTTATTACAATTTCTATTCATTTAATCTTCCACTTTCACTTTTTTACTATTTTCATAGTAGCGAGCACGTATAGTTTAAACAATTATCCACTAGATGCTAATTTGCAAAAACATTTTCCAATGAGTTTTGTGCGTGTAAATAGGCGTCTGAATACAATGAAATTGCATTTAAAATAACTTGAAGTCGTCGAAGTGTGAAAGAAATAGTGTGTTAGTGCACTTTGCAGGCGTATAGTGGTTTTAGTGTGTGAAATGGCAGACGGAGGTGCTTTCGTCTCGAAGCCGGCTCGAGGTTGGCTTCACCCAGACTCTGTGCTTGCTAGTGACGGTGTCACGTATGCAGTGAGGGTAAGCTGCCTTTATAACAAACGTTTTATATTTATACTATATACATACACTTTACTAAGGACTCTATAGCTTCAATAAGAATACTGGGCCGAGAGGACCCCTAATATTACAAATATACACACTTACATACATGGTAACAACAAGTAAGTATATAATAGGCTTTTATTGAATTTGTTTTCAGGGACTTATACCCATAATTTTATATTATTCAATCTTCCGAATAGTGTCCAGTATTTTGTTTTACTCATAAATTCAATATGCTTCCGGGCTTACATCAGAGATTAGCCTTAAACCCTTATTTGTTTGTTATTGTCATGGATGCATTAACATCAGATATAACTTGGAAGTATTTACCAGTGATATTCTTATTGGACAAAAATGCTATTGAAGTTCAAAGTAAGCTATGAAGATGGAAGAAAAACAAGAGAATATTAAACTACAGCCTAATAGAATGTAATTTAACATTAGTCTGTGACTTTCATGATCCTACAAGTTTTTCTCATATAACCTTACCAGCCTGATCTCATTCTTTGTGTTAATTGGTGTGGCTCATTGATAAACACAACAGAACAGTGACAAAGACTAGTATGAGAGGAACAGTATAAAAATACTATGATAAAATTGTGACAGATCTCAGAGTTCAAATGTAATCCACAAGTACCCCTGAATGTTAAGGAAAAACTGTAAAACTCTTATAGAATTGTGGTGATACATTGATTTAAGTTCTAGACCAGAAAATAGGCACATGATAGAGATGTAAATATTAAGTCAAGTATTTAGCCTAACTAAAATGGGTAAGATTAGTAATGACTATGTCAGAGGAAGTATGATAATAGCAACACTTTAAAATCATTTATTAGTGTGGTACAGGAGAGTCAGAAAGAGCAATGAAATTTATATAACTTAAAGAGTTAGTATGAATATAGGAATAGAGGGGAAAGGAGAGGGTGTGGATAGATTATGTGAAGAATGCTATGGGTATGAAGGTGGTGGATTCTAACTTGGCAGATTATAGACGAGAAAGAAAAAGGAAGCAATGTTGTGGCAACCTTACTTATGAGGAATAAGGACAAGATAATTATTGTAACAAGTCAGATTTTGATTTTAAATAATAAAATTGACTCAGTGGTGTCACAAGAAGCTTGCAGAAAGATGAAGGAACATTTGTGGTATTTAAATGACGAGTTGGCCACAATCTCATAATTTGATGACAATGTTCTGAACTATATTAAAAAGAAAATGCTTTATGCCATTAACACTGGAGAAGGCTTTACATTAATAGAGCAGCGATATCATGTAGAAGATGTAAATTTAAAATCGTTATTAGATAACGATTTAAGTGACTTTGTTTCGAAAAACTCATTAGAGCTATTTAAAAAATTTGATTTACCCTCTGATTTCCTAGAAGAAGTTATTTCTACATAGCCCAATGATGACAGCTACAAAACATGTCTGGAATTTTTCAAAACATTGAAAGTAATGTATGATGTTGCTGAATCGATGTTGCATTAATTGATGAATCTAACTGCTGCCTAACTAAAGATGAAGAACAGTTGCAGTATTTATTGCAGGTTGTTCGAGGCCATCAACAACGTTTTCCAAATTGTTATAAAAAATCACTTCAATCATAAATATTTAATATAAATAATTAGGAATTTTTAAAACAAAACTTATTCATAAGATGAATGTGAACATAATAATAGAATAAACTTGTTTATTTTTTTATTTATTGCAAAAAAGCATCATATTTATTTGATTGAATAAAAAAAATTATTGGTCAAAATTTATCAGAAGTCTATTTTATGTTTGACAAAAAAATTGATCCTTATTTTGACACTGAAACCAACAGTTTCGGTGTAATTTATAAAATTCAATCCAATTTTTGAAAAATTGAACTTTAATCTTGAATAACTTTTGAATGCGTTGACAAATCAAAAAATGTTATCAGACCTTTTATGTAGAGCGTTCAATTTTCTATAAAGATTGGATCAGCGATTTATCAGTCAACCACTCATTTGAATGGTACAAAAATCAGAAGAAGCAAAAAAATTTTTCCCATATTATTGTTATGGGAATTTAAAAAATCCGATGAGGACAATCTTAATATCAATATTAAGGGCTCATCTTTTCACAGAAATTGTTTACACCCAAAAGAAACTTTGAGCCTGTTTGGAAAATTCCACCGAAAATACTTGTTCAGTGAGATTCCTAGAATTTTATTTGCTACAAACTAATTCTGCTTTATCTAGATGATAATATAAATATACCTACTTTATATTTTTATTACATTTGTATACTTTAGCAATATTCTATTTTCAGTACATTGGTTGTATGGAAGTATCAACTTCTATGAAGAAACTGGATTTTGAAACAAGATCACAAGTTGCAAAGTGAGTTATATATATTTTGACAAAATTTTATGCTTTCTAATGCTGACATGTCATCCTATGTAAATAAAAGTTAGAAATTCTTATTAGATGGTGATGAAAGAACATACTAAGCTTAGGCTGGAGTTTAAGACTACTTCAGGTCAGCTGTAGGAATATTTTATACTAGTTTTTGCCTGCTGTTTTGCTAGTTTCTATCTAGATTTCAGTGAACTTGTAGAAGGGGTATTATTTTTCTTATTGCTATCCTATATCCTTTCCTTTAACTCTAACAATTTGTATTTAAAATTTCATGATATTTTTTTTAGTAATTAGATTGTGTAAGTGTAACAAACTCACATTCCCATTTATAATATTAGTTAAGATATTGACAAAGAAATACATATTATATTACATTCAAAAGTAATTGTATAACACAGGGACAATATATATTGTCTATAATTTACTTTCGTCAATTTCAACTGAGCTTTTTGTGGATTTTATACTTATGTTCTTATTCTGTGAGTAATAATCAGTATGTATATTAAAAATATTTACAGAGAATGCATCGCTCGAGTTTGTGCAGCAGCAGGTTTAAGATCAGCAGATAAAAAACGACGAATCTGTCAAGCAGCATCCAGAGCACTCATAGCCAAGCCACGCATGTCACACTCTGGCACCAATGTTGCCCTAACTATATCATCTAGAGCTATAAATCTATCGTCTTTGGAAGGTGGCGATACGATAGCGCGGCACGAAATGCCAAGAGTATCTTTTGCATCTGGAGGTGATGCAGACTCTTTAGATTTTGTGGCATATGTCGGCAAGTCAGCACCACCAACAGAATGGAGGGCATGTTATGTGTTAGAATGTGGTGGTAGACTGGCACAAGATGTGATAGCAACTATAGGACAAGCTTTTGAACTCCGTTTTAAAGAATTCTTAACGAAACCTTCATCGTAAGTATTGTCAATTTAATTAAACATTATATTTTCTTTGTAGAATTTCTTCAAAACTATTACAGATGCAATTCCCTATTCAAAGTAGGCGTATTCTGTGCTACACGAGAGCTTATACTAAACGAGACATTGGATCTCTATGTTTTACATTTTCATTTGTACAATGAAGAATATTCTGTAGATCTTCTGGAAATGGTGCCTTCAATGTCATTTTAAATTCGCACCTTTCCACCTGTGGCTGGTTGTTCATCCCCACCTTTAAAGCCTAACAAATCAGTGACAACCATAAGGTTTTCCAGAACTTTCATTATGCATACACTAGCTTTGTAGAATGGGTGTAACCGGAACGATGTTCCTCAGGGTTATGACATGGGTCTCTTCAAGAAGGGATTGAAACATTCTCGTCAAGACTGGCAATGCAACATTGTTCCTCTGGTGTTGCAGTTGTCCATAGACGAAGGTAACCGTTTACCATCAGATAGGCCGTCATACTGTTTGTTGCCCTTTGGCATAAAAAAAACTTCAATCCTGTTTATACACATTGTGATACCAGTATTATAAAGCAGGAGTACGTCAAAAAATAGTATAAGGTTTCAAAATATAAAACAATTTTGATTATATCTCGATAACAAGTTTAACAACAATTTCTTTAAATTAGTAGTTTAAAAAATGCAGTTTTTTTATAGCAGCATTTCACGATACATTTGTGCCAGATTGATACACGCGAGAATATAAAATATGACAAAAATGTACCTCAACCATGATGAACATGTTGGTGATTCATGCGAACATATTCATTCCAGTTATATGTATTTACCTATTTTCCTTACAGGAAACTGTATCTATAACAGTAACACTATTATTCGCCAAGCTGGCGTAGTTTTATAAATCGTGTCACTGTCATCTGATAGTCCGTAATATTTGCATTGATTAAATACATATAAATAAATTCATATGTTAGGAAAAGGATTCGTTTTCTTTCGAGATAACATTACAGCAAAAGCCTTACAAATTTATTTTGTAAAAATTTTGTGTATAAAAATCTTAATTTTATGTTTTCATATAGATTTAGGTGGTTAGGATTTTTTTTTTAGTCCCAACTTAATATGACTTATTTTACGTTCGGTGCACCTGTAATTAATCACATATGCCTTTGATGGAGACGAAAATCTTATAACAATGTTTGAAACTGTCCACTGAACTCTTGAATTCTTGTAATTATGTTTCCATTAAGGTAAAATTATATGGTCGAGAACTAAACCTGGATTTAGACCTTAATAAAATCTGTTTTGTTCTTTTAACCCCAATTTTGTATATGTACAGGTTACAATATAACATTTATTAATTTTGCTACTAATAGTAGTAATTTATGATTAAAAAGTGTCATAGATATTCAAGAAAGCAGAAACTTATTGCATAATAATAACCTTGTTCTGCGCATCTATATTTCTTGAATAGTGTAAAAGATTGGCATGGAATGTACTACCGTGCTATGGTTTCATCAAATCTTTTCGTTCACTAAAAGTATTTAGACTTGTTGTCCGAATATGCGACCATTGAGCCATAATTGTTTTAAAACTAAGGGTTTTCATGGTACACAGGTTAAAGCTGAACGGGTCACGGGCGCTGTGCGAGAGCTCCACCGCGGCTGGTCTGGAGGAGCGAGAATATTACAACGATATGCCGGACAAGAGTCCACCGGACATCCCACCGACGCACCGGCACCCTCCACCACCACCACTCGGCTCACTCGCTCCCATATCACTGTTAGTCGACTCTATAACTTTTTATATGCGATAGATAAACAAATAAATACATACATCATTTTTAGAACAAAATTCCTTTACGCAGCTCATAATAAAGTTGACTGATGAAAATCGTCACGTAAGGAAAATGCGTTACACCTCCTCCATGAGACGTTTTCTCTCTCTCTCTCTCTCTCTCGCTATTGTATACAGGATTATGTGTGCTTGCGAGTATCGAAATTCGAGTAGGCTAGCATTATCCGCTGTCGTTTGTGTAACCTCAACATTAAACTGGTAGAAATTGGTGAAGCATAACGCTTTTTCATTACGTGACGAGAATATAAAAAACAAATTGAGCTGTCGAGAAACGCCTGGCAGATGTGGAACATCGAAATTGTTTTGTATAAGTTACATGCATAAAAGAACAGATTACGACAGGAATCTGCTATAACATAATGAAAAGATAAAGCATTACAAATTTGTGTCATAAAATAATGACTATTTATTTATTTTATTACATAAATATTAATTCTTATTAAATACAAAAATTCAACTAGGCGCAGGCTCGGTATTTTTGGCGGCATTTATCAAAGAGCGCTAGGTTGTCGTCGCGTGCCGTGTAACATTAGTAAAAAGAATAGCCGACAAATCAATCTGAATCTTATGTGTATACAGAAGGATAGGTTATAATACATAAGTTGCATTGTCAGGCAAGTTCTGAAATCTCGATTTATTTTTTTGCATTGTTACAAACTTTCTTCGTGTTGTGAAACGTGTTTGAACTAAATTAAGTTGAATATCGATAATATACTATTATAGGTGTGAAGAAAATATTCGACACTACGTGAATCAAACTCCTCCCCCGCGCACACCTCCCACAGCACAACTGACCAATCACCATACAGACATATTTGATATGCGTAAGTAAAAAATATAGCATAAAAACTAGACTACTTATTATTAAAACTAGTCTTAGTTAAACTCTGATAAATACACTACATCGATCATAGTCCCTAAGTCGTTTCTTTTAATTCTCTTACAGATCACGTGTACAGTTAGTTATACAATGTTAATTTTTGTTTATTTTTTCAAACTGACTTCGCTATTAACCTAGCAAGGTCTTAACAGTTTCACCGGACTACAAGTGTTAACTGCTGTCAATAGGTTTTTATAACTGAGGAACTATTAAGGTTATTAAAAATACTTTTACCAAGTCTTGCTTCTGGACTGGGATATAGTAGTCCGAAGATTATTATTTTGCAACAGAACTAGATTTAATGATGATACTTTTCCAGTGAAACTGCGTACAAGTTCTTCGACTCTTTGAGTTAGATTGAAAGACTAGAAAAGCCTGTACAAGGATCGACTACGGGATCGTCACTGACATACCTATTTCTACCGCAAAGCGATACTATGTTACATTTTTTTTTATATACTTAATCGGTGTTATTACAAAAAAGTTTAATAACTTGCTTTAAAAACGTTGGAAATGCACCGTGATAGCTGAATGTTAGCCATATGGCTCTTTTGTCTCGCTTTGGTTAGGTTAGACTTGCGAAAAACGAGAACGAAGTTTTAGTAGTCCGGTGAAGCTGTTAAGACCTTGATGGGTCAATAGCGTAGTCATTTCGAGAAAAAAAAAAAAGAACGAAGTTCAAATTTTGCTTTCCACGAGCTTTTTAGATATTTTATGATCTTCATATTTAAGATGTAAAAAATCTTGAAAAATATCATAAAATATTAGGAAGGATTAAAATTGGATTTATCTCATTTTCATGTTCCGGCTGAGCGTTCGGTGCAAGTGAGAGCGTAGACCAAACGATAGAGAGCCGCGTTTAGCTTGTAACCCATCTATCTACATACGTAATAATTCAATTCATAGAAATATACAATTTTTGAACAATGTTTTCTTATGAGGTGATCACGTGAAATTATCGTCCGTAAACCGACTTTAGAGACATTTTTGAAGTAACATTTCTTTAGGCACGACTAGTAAGTAACTGGACGACAATGCAACGGAAGTCCGTTACGCCAATATAGTGTCACGTTTCTTTACCATCCAGTTTTCAAATATTTTTGATTTTGTCAATATACAATAGTTTGTCAACAAATCAATCGTTTTTTTTTTTGAAAATTGAATAATAATAAAAATCATACAATAGAATCAATTATGTATAAATAGGCGTGCGACCGTGCTACCATCTGGTTTCAGTGTAAATAAGTAACAAATTAAATCAAATCTTCATTATCTGTAGTGCCATCTATCAGCTAATTCGGAACTTAAGAAGTTTTACTTCAATCGCGTGTCACGGTTATACGCAATCATTTTTTTTTATGAATATAAATGTTATAAAAAATGGTGTAGTCCGATGAAGCTGTAAAGGCCAAAAAATAAATGCCAATAGCGTAGTCAGTTCCAGAAAAAAAAGTTGTAACGTTCCAGAACCGTTCACCGCAGCGCCGGTGCTGGTGTCGCCGATTGCGTCGTCCTCGTCCACGGCGTCGGGCAGCGTGGACGCCGATCCGGACCCGGACCCGCTGTCGGCGGAGGCTCAGGCCGCGCTGCTGGCCCGCGAACCCTGGTTCCACGGACCCATATCTAGAACTACTGCTGAGAAGGTACCCTCACCATCATTACGTATCACACATTCATTTTTACATCACACATAGTCATCTACCATCAATCCTCAAATTAATATTTTTTTTTATGTATTTTATGACAGACATCGTCGGACAGTGCAACAAGTTAAAATAAAAGTTGCTTGTCGAATGTATGTAAGTCCATCATTTCATGACTGTTGAACCTATTTGGTATGTTCTTGTTGGTTGTGTTGTACTCAAAATGTATAAGGAAAGGAGAAAATTTGGTAAAAAAATCCACGCAAAGAAGTGAGTGATTATAGTGTGATAGAAAACAGTACTGAGATCATAAAAAATAGTAACAAATTAATGTTCAGTCGTCCAGTTGATATTTTATTTCATTATATGGTAATTAAATAAATATTTCGTAAGTGAATCGATTTGGTGTCATTATGTTCGTTAATACAGCCGTGCGAAGCCGGGGTGGAGTGTTAGATAAGGATAAAAGTATAGTACCGCGTGGAATTCCGTCGACCGGGTGGAACTCCGTTGTTCCATACTGCGACGCAGTTATGCTCGCTAAGGATGTGGCCGGGAGGGAGAGGGAGCAAACTACCAGGCTCCTCTCCCGCGTCCGACGAACACGGCGGGGCCGGGTCGGAGATGATTTAAGGCCGCTGTAAAGGGCCTGTGGGCAACGTGACGCGGGCACGTCCGTCGCCCAGCACTACAGTGCGACTCCCAGAGTTCGTCAGGAGGGGTTTAACACCCGCCCCTCCCTGAGGGTTCGTCTATCTTGACCCCTCTTGTGAGCAGCGGCAGTGCCGTAAACAGTTCTTGCTTCCTGGTCAAACAGGTAGTGTAAGGAGGCACCATGGGGTTTTAGTCCGTGCAAGTCGGACATACCCCACCGTCAGCTGCCCAGGTAGGGTGGGAGTCCGTAGGGATTTCCCCATGTAAAAAAAAGGATAAAAGTATAATAAACTAACTTTTCTTCGAGGCTTCACTCGTTTTAATATATATTTGTATACACAATACGCATGGAGACTACTAACGCTTTTTCCTTACGTGACGATATCTACCAGTTGACTCCTACAGCAAGCCATCCGATATAATTTTAGTTGGTGGTGACTGACGGCGAGTTCTTGGTGCGCGAGTCAACCGCATGCACGGGACAGTTCGTACTGACCGGAGCGAGGTGCGGTGTACACAAACATTTGTTGCTCGTCGACCCTAATGGAGTGGTATGATTTTTTTTTTAATTAAGTTATCAAAGCATCTTTATTTTCCTTAGCAGAAATTAGTAAATTATGAATGTGAATGTTATAAATGTTTATACACAACACAAAAGTTTTTTCAATCGGTAAGAGTGTCCACTGTTGAGTAAAACTGCCATCCCGAAGGCAAAAAAGACAAGTATGGACTACTTTATCACAACGTTTGCCTATTATATAGTGGTGATTTCAACCACCAATAAAGCTATTGTTCTATAGATTTTCTCATACAGTTATCATTATGAAATTATTACTCTAGCATTCAGGTTTCCTCATGATAGTAATACCAAAAAAATGGGCAAATGGACGTGAATAAAAAAATAACAGCATAAGCCATGAGACTCGTCTTCTTCATTCAAATGAGGTTGCAATATTTGTTAACCGATTTATTTTAAGTAGTTGTCTTCAGATGGTCGACCATAAGGGCTATACAATTTTTGTTATGTGTAAATATACTGATATTATTGTTGTTATAGCAATATATATATATATAAAATTTGGGCTCCTTGACAGTATGAAAATAAGCTCGTTAATAACTATTGAAGAAAAAAAAAAATGATTAACAATGTTTAGATTTTACAGGTACCATTCATGTTTGAATCTCCAAATGGGATCAATCGAAGTTGGTAGGCAAGAAAAATAGTAGGCATATAAACGGGCAAGAATGGGATGTAGCTCATTGCGCACGAGTGGCTTAAACAAATTTTTACACTAAACACTATTTCAAAAGTATTAAACGATGTAATTTTAAACTTTAGGTTCGAACGAAGGACCGTGTATTTGAAAGCGTCCCTCATTTAATCAATTTCCACTGCACCAACGAGCTGCCCATCGTCTCTGCAGATTCGGCACTTCTCTTGCGGAAACCCGTGATAAGATCCGGTGCATCCTGAGGCCGGATCAACTGAAGGTAACCCCCTGTACCTCTCCATTCACCCCTCTTCCCCAATAACCTACTCCCTTCGCTCTACCCCTGCCCCAATCACCACAACTCCTTTCTCTCCACCTCCCCCTCGATCCACACAGCTGCCCTCTAGATCCTCACAACTTCCCTCTCAATCCCCACAACTCTCTCCAATCCCCCACATCTCCCCTCTTCCCCACTACTCCCCTCCAATCCCCACCACTCTTTTCCCTCCATCCATCCCCCCACGGGAATCACAAATCGCGTCTCACCGAGTGAGATACACGACTTTTACCATTCCTTGTTTATAAACATGTGAGAATATGTCTGATTTCGGCTGATGTGATAAATTACATGGCGATTAAATTAGCATTTAAAATTATATATTATACTAGCGGCGACCCGCGACCTCGTTCGCGTTAATCACAAGATAAAATTTAATATTAATTATAACTGGCCTATAGCACTTATGGAATTGTATTAGTACTTTCGTAAATTACCCGCCACAAACATATTCGCATATTACATTTCTTTATAGTAGTACATAGATAACGCAAATGTAATTTTTTTTTTATTAAATTTTAATTTATTTTTCATGCATAATATTAATCTTGTTAAATTTATTTGTTTTGCATTATTTAGTTTGAAATTTTATGTTACATTATTGGATAATATACGTAACAAACAGTTTATTGCGTTGACACTAGGAATTGAAAAAAAAAAACAAACCTTTTTTTTTGTAATTTTATATTGATTGTAGAAAGATACAAACAATATTTTTATATATAAAAGACATACAGCATAAATACCGGCCAGTATTTACGTAAAGCTTTTGCATATTTTAGATTATATACTAAATAGTCATAGTACTCCTGAAAACAGTGTAAAAAAATGTAAAATAATAAATACTAAATTCAAAACAATTTTATTGGACAGAAATGATGATACTGTATGCGACTTTCAATGTCATTAGAAACGTATTTGAATTTTATAATACATGAATATGAATCGTAGATAAATTCTCTTTTTACCCAAACATTTTTGTGAATTATAAACGAATGTACAATTTAAAAGACGTATAATTAATGGCAAAATGTAAAACAAATGGGATTTACAATTTTAAATATATATCGTACATACTGTTTGCAATATGACATATATTAGTCGTATAAAATCAAAGTAGAGGCTTAGTAGGAGAAGAATGGGATGGTAAAAATTAATTTAAATATTTGAAAATAACTTTTTTTGTGAATATTATCGATTTTAAAAATGTGATTGTAAAATATCCAATATAATGATCTATAAGTAAAAAAAGTTTTTCAATATTTTTTTTAATTGCAAAATTATTGGACTTATTTTATACGACTCATAAAGTTTTATATGTAATGTTAGTATCTCATTTATGTCCCATTATAGTGCAAAGCTTGCTCTCCGTATGTTATAGATTATATTATAGAGATATAAAAAAGGCATTAAAAATAACTGATAGGTGCTATCAAAGCTTACTTAAATAATTTTAAATTCAATGTATAATAATGAAATGTAGATAGATCATCACAAAACTATACAATATTTGTTAAGATTTTATCTCTAGAATCGATTTAATTATATTATTTTAGGCTGCACTAAGTCGTAAACCAAAATTTTGATTATTAACGCTTTAATATCCTTCGACTACTCGGATATAAATATAAGTTAGTTATTGACTTTACTGTGAATGCACATAAGATATGTTTTATCGTATATTTATAGCGTAAATGACTTGCATGTTATATTGACCTTCATGTGATTTATGCAAATATAAGTTATATCGATGCATTTTAAAAATAAATACTATATTTGAATTACCTTGTGTTTTAATTGTAGTATTGCTTAATTTCGTAAAAATGCATTATTGACCATCCAAATATTCATAAAACTAGTAACAGTTTTTTTAGGTGTTATAATGTCAAGTGTAACAAGAAAGTCCCAGAGAACTTTACCGATTTGTCTGGTAGTAACTTAAACATCGTGTCAAGCTATAGGGTGGATCATTATGTGAACGATTGTAATGTCTGGAAATAACACCTCTCTTTATACATTCACTGAAAATAGATAAAACTATAATAGTTCGTTATAAAAATAAAACAGTTGGAATTTCTTGCCGGTTCATTTAATTATTTTTTCATACAGCTGGAATTTTCTCATATCTAAAATTTTAATCATTCTTAACTCGATGCTCTGACGAAAAAAATGATATATGGCCACGAGGACGCATAAGAAAACCAATAGAAACATTTTAAATCCCATAAATGTCGCCCTATATACCTTTGGGACAACAGATATTTCATCAACATCAGCTATTACATTCACAAATAACTGCGCACCTTTCCAAATAAAGAACACATTTTATTGGTAAACATAACATATACATACTATATGCAAACATTGTAACTATCGCTGGCTTTTTCATTTGATAATATATTTTTAAACAGAAAGTACGAGCAAATTGATATTTTATCGCGTCATCATTAGAGTCCAGAAAAGAGTTTTATGACAGGTTACCTACAAAAATATAGTTCACAATATCTGAATACTTTCTATATTCTAATTGTAATATAGTTTTAGATAATTTTTGCAAACCTTTCCTCGTTACTTTTCTAAAACAATTATTGTAGCAATACTGTGTAGAAATATACTATGAATTAACTCTTCAATAGCAACATTTTCTTATTATTATTGCACAAGTAGGCTTTAAAATTTATCTGTCTTTTAGGAGAAAAAAGTATGTATAAAATAAATTAGATCAAAAACAATCACTCGTAATTCTTCACACTTCAAATAGGACTTCTTCACACTTACCACCGCGAAAATTGCACCGGAATTGCTGGTAGGTACTAGTCGAATAACTTTGGTAACGCTAAGAATTAATTTTGGGCCGGGATTGGGCTGCACAGACCGCGGTCCGTGGTCCATGTATGTGATGACCGTCGGACTAGTGAAAAAGAAAAGGATCGACATTTTGCTGCTCGAATTTATACTCCAGATATAAACTAAGATTTTATTAATTTGTTCTAAATTATAGTTGCCCGCTTTTAGCGGATAATCTGTCAGGGTGGCCCCTAGTTCCAAGACAGTGACAATTCTGGCTTAGATTTTCCTGTTTTGTTGCCAGTTTTAATTATATTTGTATATCTAACACTTATAAATTATGTTAAGGGGTAACTCCATATAGAAGCCTAAAAATCGGTCATTTTTAAGATTTTTTTTAAGGTGATAAAATAATTTAATTGTTTTTAAACTTTAACACAATTTTATTCAATCTTTATAGAGTACAAATTTTTTTCTTTCAAAATGGCGGCTCAGGATCAATTTTTGTCTGATGCCTCCGACGCGAGGTCCCAAACTGCTGCATTTATCATTCATCAACCATTGATATGAAACAAAAAAATTTAAGTGTTTTCTTCTTAGGACATATTAATGCGAAGGATAAACTTATAAAATTAAAAAAAGTACAAAATTCAATTTAAAATAGGCCTTTAAAAAAAAAGTTAAAATTTAGGGCTATTTTTTGACATTTTGACCCCAAAAAACACTTTATAATAAATACTGATACCTGAAATATTTAAAGTTTTAGGTTTATCCTTCCGAGAGTATTTACTGTAGAGAAATTCCGCATGCCACGAGTGCGGCGCTGAGACGGACACCGCGCAGCACACTCTCGGGGCCCCCCATCTCCTCGTTGCACGGGTGAGGCTGACGAGGGGAGGCTGCTGGTAGTGTACCCAGTAGCCTCTCTAAAGTAGGGCGAAGCCTGGCGTTCACTCGCCGGGCTGCCGCGGGGGCAGTTTCAGGTCAGTGAGCATGCTCGAACCCTGGCTGTCCCTATCATGCGGCGGACGGTACGCCGTGGGGTTTTAGTCCGTGCGAATCGGACATAACCTACTCTCTCCCCCGGGAGGGTAGCGTATCCGTTAGGGATTTCCCCACGTTAATAAAAAGAGAAATTCCTCACCACATTTCAAATAAATCGGTCGATAACTTCTTGAGTTACAACACGAGCAGTTTTTAAAAATAGGTTCGAGATAATCGCGTTTAAAATTTTAGTACAAGAAAATTACCAGTTTTAGTGACTTACCGATTAATCTGCAATCCCAGGTCCATACAATAGTCCTTCCTTATTTTTATGTTTCAACATCAACTATGGTAAACACCACGAATTCTCCAGCTGAGCTAACTATATTTCTTGACAAACCTTTATGTGTATAGCAATATTACACGTGTATAGGACCATATATATATATTTCGGCGATCACGGCAGGCACGAGCGTGGGCGGGTGGTCAAATAACTCTCGCCAGCGGACATAACATAATATCAAGAATGTCCCAAACTAGTCTTCACTAATTAACTCCCTGAGTCACCCACTATAATAATACTGCCATAATTAACACATTCAAAAATCCTTTATTCAATGCTACCACCGGTTCGGAAAATATCAGTCATCGAGAAGAACCGACAAGAAACTCGATCTGGTTAATCTTTTCATATTTTTACAAAATATTGATATCGTAATAATTAACTCACTAAACCCCCATTATATCAATATCGTCAGAGATCCCACAATAATAGTATCGTCAGAAATAACCCATAATAATAGTAACGTCAGAAACCTCCCAAAATAATAATTAATTACTATTAACCCAAACTATCACCCATTATTGTAACTAAGTAAATAGCTACAAATAACTAATTCGTTAGCACAAGTTAATTATCCTGAGTCTAGATTAAACGACTCGCAACGTACGTATGTACCGCGTGCCGCCAGAGCCAAGAGTGTTAAACAGCTTTTTTTTTCTCCAACTGACTACGCTATTAACCTAGCAAGGTTTTAACAGCTTCACCGGACTACTAAGGCGAGCGCTTAAGGCACTCAGCCGATTTTATATTGGCAACCAACTCAAGGGTGCACGGCACACCTCGGCTTGGCTGTTGCCCATTGCATGCAAAAAACGCGACCTATCTTAGCAAACCTAGCTAACTATTCATATATGTTTGAGTTGTTGAAACGTATATGTGTACCAAGCATATACGCCTTAACAACTCCTCCCTATATTTTTTTATCGAAAAATTCAGAGTTTTTTCAGTTCGATAAGGGAAAAAAGTAAACCCTTCCACCAAAATGTGTAGCGTGTAGGCGTGCACGTGTGTGGGGGTGATCATGTAGTGTTGTAGCAATGATGTATATTGGTGTGTCACCGTATCGCGCAAGCAATGCACTCAAGGGCTCCCTACCGAGGGATCGAACCTAGGCTTGAGCCGCTGCCGTGGGAGGCCTAATCGGGTGTGCGGGAGCAAAGTTACAAACCAGACCACGGCGGTGCGATCTGTCGATACGCGGGCGTGGGCGTGAGCACGCTCTGTTTCGAGGGACAAGCTGGTACTGATCGTTCGCTGACGCGATTAAATCAGGAGGGTTGGTAAAAATGGCAGACGTCTTTACATAGCCCAGCGTTGGGTACGGGTTCGTAGTTTGCGGCGGATACCACTAACGGACTGGGATGATTCGCGGCTCGCTCGAAATAACTACTCGTAAGTGATTTTATATACACCCAGATGGACAGCATCTCCAGGTCCCTGTGGAGATCCGCATTCCTGACGTACCATGGGGCACCGATGATTTTACGCAGAACACGGTTCTACAGAATCTTTAAATCTTCAAAATTTTTCGCGTGAGCAAAGAGCGGACAACTATACGTCATTATCGGACGGATATAAGGCTTATATAATGTGAGCTTATGCCTGAGGGACATTTTGCTCTTCTGGCAAAGTAAATAATGGAGGCGACCCAAGACCATAGCGGCTTTGTTTCGCACTCTCTTTACATGAGGATCAAATTTTAAGTGTATGTCTAATGTGACGCCGAGATACTTGACCTCGGTGGTCCAGAGTATCTCGGTTTTGTATAGCCTTATGGGCTTTAAATTATTATCGCAATTTGTTAGACGGCGGTCGCTCCGCTCCTTTTATACCGAGGTCGAGTAATAGGGAGAGTGGCGTAATCGATTGACGCAATTAATGCGGGTAGGCACCGATACGGCCATCCTGCTTGCACACGTTCTCGTGTGACTAGTTACCCTGCGAATAAATAGTCCCCAAGTTTGTTCCACTCGGCCACTCCTGACCAAACTAATTTCTACGCGTACAAATATTGGAACTCAGTTTTATTTCAACGAAATCTTACTCTTTAATCAAACAAAGGAACATTGGAAATAAACCACCAACCAGGCCATGCACCTCAATCTTCAAAATCAAACTAACAAAATAATAAAACCGCAAAAATACTCCAAAAAGCCTCGAGTAAAGCCTCTAACGCCACGGCTCCTCAGCCGACTAGCAATCACATTGCTCTCACACATCCAGCGCATGGATCAAAAACTGCATATCCATCAAGTGGATCGCCCGTGTGTATCACCTACTGACTACACACTACGGCCTCTTAAGACCCCGACCTCCGTCAGAGTTAAACGCGCATCGCACACCCACGGACTACTTGAATTGCCTCAAGAGATACCGATTTCTACCGGGCTACGACTACGTAATAACCACTGGTACGGTCGAACAATACGGCCGATAGAACACTTTACTCGACCTTCTATCACAACTTAAAGCTTGCTTATCATCATTTAAATCACTACTATCTTCAACAGCAACTGGTATTTTCCTTAGCCTATCGTGTGCATATTTGAAAGTACGCTTAGAAGCAAAACACAAAACCGCTTACCATCGTCAAACTGAACCATTACCTTCGCTCCATCAAATCGAGTGGAGGCGCTCAATATTTTCTGAAGCATGCTCGTAAACCCTTTCCACGTCTACATACCTACATACCCCTATCACGTCTACGTCAATCTCCGTCTACGTACACACCACACAATGCACACAACCGTCCCGACCAATAATATCAGAGGCGAAGCCTTCACATCTCGCCTCATTCTATTCATGACGCTTGGGTCCCTCAATACCGCTCAAACCCTCCAAAAATCCAAGAATAAAGCTAGCCGCGATGTGTACCTCTGCCATAACCACCCGGGCGATACCCAGTAACAGCATTAGCTAATCGTACTCACTACAAAACGTAAGAACAATGAGTAACTACTCTCACCACATCTTTCGAGGAAACAAAGCGTAATCGATATTTACATATTTACTCGAATATATATGAGTATTTCCGGTTATAGGGTGAAAGAAATATTTTGCTGTTGTAATGGAAGGGACAACTTTTCACAGAAGCGCTGACAATACGCACTCGGGCCCGCTCCATTATATTAATATAACTGCGTTAATATTCGAGATTTTTTTCCTCGTCAGTACACGCTCAATATACTATAGTTTCAGATTATAGAAGAAAAAAAAACGTTGTTTTTAAAATTCTATATGGACTTCCCCCCTTAAGTAACTACTACATTTCCAGGCAAATTCGTGAAATGCTGCACTATCACAATGTGACACTAAAATGTCTATACCATGATGTGAATGTGTATGTTTAAACAGTAGCTAATATTTATGAAGAACACTCTACACTCGATTCTTGTTCTAAACCAATTAAAAATAGGTGCTCAACATTTGACCTAATACTCTAGAAACATACAAAAATGATACTCAATCATCTAAGCATCTATGTGAAAGCAGTGTCATTAATACCGTTATCTTATTATCAAAAGTTATTAATTCCGGGTCACATGTCATTAATCAACCTAGGATTATTTAAGTTATTGTCTATACTTTTGAAATTCTTAGAACATACTTTACCTAAGATTTTCTTTGTTGCCTATTAGTATTTGTTTTGATTTATTCTATTAGTATTCTGTGTTAAATGTGATCATAAACTGTCATATCCCAAAATACTGAGAGTCCTTTCACCTGATATATCGTAATAAAGATTTATATTAACTGTTCATGAGGGTTTTTGTCAACTTGCACGCATACAAATGTGCTAGGGAAGTGGAGAAACATTCAGGAACTTTATTAAAAACAAAGATGAATTTAAAATAATAGTCAAAGTATAATCCTTATATTGTTTATTAAAAACGTTACAGTATAAACAGTAAGGTCGTACATGGCAGTGATGTTATATTATTAGGTACTTATAAATTAATATATCCGCATTCGCTATACACATTAACACTTCCACATTCCCAATATTCTATGATTCGACCTTTGACACTACAAAGAAATACAGTCAACATTGAAATCTCACAACACATTAATAAAACTTCAAGAAACAACAAACACTAGTGTCAAAAGTGAATCTTACCACTTTACTGCTAACACTGAACTTACTTCGACCTATAATCCATTCTAATGTCATCTAATTAAAAAAAAAAAAACAAATATCTAATTATGAAAAATTTATTATAATCCAAATGCATCAAACGAAAAAAAAAATTTCATTATAATATAATTAATTTATATGTCAAATCCCAAACATGAATAAACTACACAAGTATAGAAAATGCGTTTTATTAATGGATCATTTGTACATTTCCAATAGCAACTTGCCTACACGAGTATAACATTCTTTGGGACAATGCAGCACATCTCACCGGATCCTGCTAAAACGTAGGACCTCATCCGTGCATCAGACTTACAAACTAGTATTCGCTAAACTGTCTAGAAAATCAAACTATAGTCACAGTACGATAAAAATAAATAAATATGCTTCTATACAAAAATAACACATTTATCATGGTGAACACGTGAGCACTTGAGACCTCGGCAGTCCAACCAACCAACCAAACTAACCAACCACACCACATCCCCTCATCCTCCGACACCTTCACTCCACTATTCCACTACATGCCTATCGAATATAAATACACACATCGAATCTCTCGCCGACACCAAACGTTTCCATTTTATTTATTTAATTCTTATATATACAACCCGTCGCTGACAATTGACTTGTTACTATTATCAGAATATCTCACGTAACGTATAAAATTGATTAAAGGTAGTGTTTATCATTACAAAATTACATTTTATCACAAAAAATATTCAACAATTTTAAATTCACTCGTCGTGTAGTAAAATAGATCTTATTAATCTGCTAGTTTTAAATTTAATTATTTTGGTCGAAAACGACATCACAACGACGGCTGCGATCAAACCCTCCGATCGGGCAGCGTTCAATAATGAACTTTAATATCGCCGCAAGATCTGTTCGCTCTTTCAACTAACGTGGAAGTCAAGGCACTGCCTGTTATCGAAACGAATACGATTAACGGTAAAGATAAAAGAAACTTCACTGTAAATGTGATCGTCAACACCATAACACGAAACATAAGTACCTGGAGCTCCTCGACTGAACCCAGACTCGAGGTGTAAGTGAGAGCCGCGAGGTACTCTGCGACGCGGCCGGCGTCTCTCCGCGAGTTGAGCTCTCGGGACCATCAGTCCGGCGTCGAGACCAGCGCACTGCTCACGGGAGGAGGCGCACTCGGTAACGCGGACAGTGACGTCATCGCGGACACCAGGGGCGCAGACAACGGAGCCGACATCGGCGCAGCGAGCGGAGCCGACATCGGTGCGGCGAGCGGCGCCGCGAGGGGCGGAGGTGCCGGCCGGTGCAGAGTGAACGCGTCGTAAACCTGCGCCAACTCGTCCATGTGATGCTCTTCGAGACAGAGGAAACCCTGCAGCGCGGGGCTGGCGCGGCGCGCACACGCGAGGCAGTGCACGACGTGGCGGCGCTCGTGCTCGCGGACGAGAAGCGCGTGCCACACCTCGCGCTCGCACGCACCACAGTAGTGCGAGGCCTCGCCGCGCGCGCGCCCGTGGAACCGCACGGGGACGCCGCGCGCGCGCACCACCTGCAGCGTGCCCGCCGCCGCGCGTAACGTCTGCAGTAAGCACGTGCGCATCGTGCGATGTAGCCTCGGATCCGACACGCGAATGTTCCGCGCCAGGTTCCACGTCAGGTGCACCATGGGTACTATCGACTTGAAGTTTTGCACCTTGTTCCACTCGTACCGTTCTAGCGCGAGCGAATACTGCCGCGCCGTCAGCGGCCCGACGTTCCACGCGATATTGTTACACCAGCCGGTAGCCTGGACCCAGTGCACGCATCCCGCATTCACCCACACCAGATCGCCGGGACGTTGTGTGAACCGATACACTGGGACACCGTGCGCGCGCAGCTCCTCAGGATCCGGCCACCACGAACCGTGAAGGTACGAGAGGCCGTGCCTTTCGCAGAGGTCGCGAACTCCTCCCCAGTAGGCATCCGGGACGCCGAACCACTCGCAGTCGCCCGGTCCTATGTTGATGTTGATCGAGCAAAAATTGTTGTTCTCCTGGTGACCGGGAGTCCTACTACCGGGCACTTTCATGTAAAGCTGCACCGTGTTCATGCCGAGGATGACGTGCCCGACGTGCGACAGCATGTTGGCGGCGGAGGCAACGCGAGTGAACGCCGGTAGCTTCTGCAGTTCAGCGAGTTGCGGCCGCCACTTGCGCTCGTCCGA
>JACEII010000057.1:3131056-3267002 GCA_014332785.1 Antheraea mylitta | reverse complement strand
AGTTGGACCAAATTATATGAAGGTCATGAAGGTCGATTAGAAGATATTATTAGTCGGCCGAAGTAGTTTCAGAGTTCATCGTGGACAAATATCATGATACTGGATTTTTATAAATCTAATACCTTTAAACGAGCAATGCTTGTATATTGTTATATATTCAGGATCTAGGAAACGGCGTCTGCGATTTCAGGTTTCCCCTTTTTTAATTTTTTTTTATGATTATTTTGTGAGGCAAACGTAACAGTTTATTTTAATGAAATAAATAATTTTATTGTTATAATTATAAGAGAGATACATTTTTTTATATTTTTTTTGTGATAAAAATGCTAATTTTTTGAGGCTAACCTAACAGTTTATTTTAATTTAAAAATGGTTTTTAAGGAACCGAGCTAGGCTCGGTAGGTCAAGTACTTAATATTTATTATTATAAATGAAAAAAAAAACAATGCTTTTTTGTCGGCTCTTGCTAATAAAAAGTACATCTTTAGAAGTTTAAATACATACTATAACACTTACCATTAACAGGCTCCTTCTTAATATCCGGCTGTGAATCCGTGAACTTCTTCAACAGATCTTCGGCGAGCGACTCCGTGCTGTCGCTGCCGGTCGCGCTACTACTACCTTCGTTTTTTGTCACCTGAGAAGAAAAATATATATTATCATTAGATATGTACATTTGTTGGAAAATACGGAACCCTAAAAACCTGCCGCCTGGGAATATAGAAACGTTTAATTGCGTTAAAACGTTAAAGTACGAACCGTACGCGTTCTCGCCGCTTGCGTTTGGCGATACTGTGCCAGTAGTTGCTGCATCAATGCCTGAAAACAAAATATAATTAAATATATTTTATAGACGATAGATATATCGAAACCACTATAAATCGTATAGAAAATTCGGCTCGAAGGACCAATATGATAGAGATCCCGACTAATCAGCAGGCAATCTTATAACAGAATACTAAATAATAGGGTAAAAAAGGTCGGTCCAAATTACAATACAACCTTTATTTTCCAAGTTAATAGTAAATCACGAGTCACAGTACGTTTTACCAACCAGACTTTTCGTACCGAGACATAAAAAAACTACTACTCTACGGTAAAAGTAGTTATGAATGCGGTGTTCCAGCAATCGAACCAAGTTCTAAGGTTTCTTAACAAAAAAAGTGTACTTGTACTGGATTCGAAAATAAAGCCCATAACTATTCGAACCGACATTTTTAACGCGGCAAACCAACATTCGGCGATAAAAACTAAGAATTGGTTATAGTCTATTTCGCAAATAATCTCAGTTATTTTCTTCGTTAATTAGTTATTATTAAATTATTATTTTTAATCAACAATCACGCCGAATTCTTTTGTGACATAGTATTTTGTTCCCGATAACAGTCTGAATTTTTCTACATCAATCGTTAGAATCTTCTGTAAATAAATCTGTCAAATGTACAGCACAACAATAAAACAGTGTCCAGAAGTATAATAGATACATCATTACTTAAGGCAATGAGATTTTAAATCATTTGAATGTAGAATATTTTACAATATGTTCTTGGTAAAACTTATATTGGGTGAAGATAATACAAATATAAATATTAATCATTTAATTAACTTATAACTCATTAATTACATTTGAGTATTCATAAATAATTCATCAAATTCCGGCAAGAGACGTATACCGGGTGAATCATTACGAAAAATGAAAATAACGTTATAGATTAATTATAAATTTGGTTTGTGGCAGTTTTAATGCTCTCATTAGGTATGACCATTATATCAATTCGACTGAGGTTAGTTTTAACTTCTTTAATTAGTCATTATCCTATTAGTTGTTAGTTTTAACCGATATAAAAATGTAGCTTTTTCTCACTACCTACCTTATTATTAGGACATTATTATTACTATATAAATTATTTACATATTTTAATTCGAGTAAATTAAAATTATAAAGAAATAAAATACACATATGATAGAAAGTAAGTAAAGGAAATGGCATCCAATAACTTCGTTCTCAGTGTATAAAAACTGGAAATCACTAAACAGATATTATAAAACAAAGACTTCTTCCACGTCTGTCTATCTGTCTGTTTGTGATAAACTTAAAAATTACTCAATGGAATTTCATACAGTTTTCACCAGTAGATAAAATGATTCCTGAGGAAGGTTTAGGTATACAATTTGTCAAGGTTTTTATATTATCAGGGCGGAATAACGTCCAACAGGCCCGCTAGTAAAATGATAAAAACTTACTAGTTTGTGATTTATTCCTTTATATTCACCCAACTACCTATCTGGATGCCAATTTTTAGGTCATGTGAAACTGGGTTAGAATTTTGATCTATAGAATTTTTTTGACGTCAATATCGAAATAACTAGGTGTTTTTATAAAATTGGACCACGTATGTATCTCTCATACATATATATGTGCCAAATTCGACATGTTTATGTGAAATCGTTTTTGAGTTATGAGAGAGTCAAAAGTTGGTCCAAATGGTTCGTGAAATAATATTACGGAACCACTCGCCATTCCGTTAGCATGAACTTGGCTTATCACGTGTCTAGATTTAGGTGATTTAGAAATGTGACGGAGTCATTTATTTATGAATACTAGATGTGATCGCGACTACGTTCGCGTAAAATTTCAATTATAAACAATGATTAGGATTGTATTGTGTATTGATACTCGACATCGGCGATTTAACTGACCTCACCCTTTGTGAACGATTTTGTTTTACGAGACGCAGCGTGGCACTACAGCATCTAGGTATACACCGTATACCTATTTGAGAAACTTTATAGCTACATTCATTTTTGACGGATGCACGTCAGAAGACATCAAAATTGTTCACATACTAAACCACTGTATAATAAGCCTTCTTCGTTGTCTTATAAGGTATAAAAAAAATATACTAATGTGTTTTATATGTAAAACATGTCCTGTATCTTATACCGGTGTATACTATTACCGTACGAAATTTCGACAAAATTCATTCAGTGCTTTTTGTATGAATCCCGTACAAACGACAGACAGACGAAAATTTTAAAAATCATGGAAATGTGTTCTGTCATTGATTCTAAGTCACGACGGAGAGTTTTTCTCTTTAAATTGTTTTAGTGTACAGATTCCGTCCCGTTAGCCTTTTATTATGTACTAGCCTTTGCCCGCGACTTCGTTCGCGTGGGATATTTATTTCGGGCTAACACTAACACGCAGCGGAAGCTCGCAAGAAGTAAAAAACCCCGATTTTTAAACATTCTTCATTGGTGCTACGCTCCTATTGATCTTAGCGTGATGATATATAGCCTATAACCATCCTCGATAACAGAACTATATATCCCTGAGATTACTAACGTCACAACGTCACAAACTTTACCTCTTTATAATATTAGTATAAGAGTATAGATTTGTGTAGATATAGATGTATAGATACTTGTTGATGAGGCGAGAGGTTGTGCGAGTTCTTCTGGAGATAGTGCAGGGTTTGCAGCTGGTGGTGGGAGAGAGGAGCCGGCTCGTCGCGCTTGCCGGGCGGAGCTCCCCCCGCGCCGGGGTAGGGCGGCGGCGCGGCCTTCGGGGCACGCGACGACATCTCCGCAGAGATCGGCAGGTTCCACGCCTCCTCGATCGACGGCAGCGGACGTCGTCTGATCAGAAAAAAAAACATCACATACTTACACTATACCAGTGGTGGATTTGCCCTAAGGCCCTGATGTCCCGGTCCTAGAGCGGCCAGATAGTAGGGGCGGCCAATCGTGACAGAAAATTCACTGACACAGGAATGGCTGGTATTTACAACATCGCCTGCGGCCTAGGGCGGCCAAGACTGTAAATCCGCCACTGCACTATACGACTTTACTCAGACTTAATAATCGTTCTACCAGAAACGTAGCAAATGAACAGTCGTATACATATGAGCTGTGGATGTTAGGAAAGACGTGCAACTACGAACTTACGAATACCTCGCCTCGCGACGAAATTACCGACGGCATATTAACGTGCGTCAAAATAAATAAAAACCTACAGAAGTACACACAACGACATGAAAATCGTATATATATTATGCTATATTAATGTTACATGATGTTTTATACCTTATTTATACACATTTAATAGTAACTAGACTAAGATTATAATTCATCATCATCATTACGCTTATCTCACCTAAGTAGGGTCGGCACATGTTTTCTTTGTCTACTCTCTGCTATCAAATGTCATCTCAGTATTCACACTAAGATTATAATTATAATATATAAAAATCCGGTGTCATGATTTTTGTTCACAATGAACTACGAAATTACACTACAGCAATATTCATTAAAGTTGGTATCTATGTATAATTTAGTCTAATATGAGAGATAGAATAATTTATATTTCGATTAATAGCGTCAACCTTTTTTTATTACAAATTAAAGTATTGTCGATGTTGATTATTGTTAATAATTATAAGTTTCATTCGTCTCGAATAGATGACGCTTTAAACTAATTTGTTGACAGGAAACTGTAGGACCGACTGTTATAGATATCCCATAGATGGCGCCACATTATAATTTTAAGCTTCTTTTTTTTAATACAATATGTAATGACTGAGCCACAACAACGCATGACCGGATAAAAATAATATTCTACGTTGGCCTATAAAATGTTGAAATACGCAGCATTCTCGAAACTCCAATTAATTGACCTCTATAATTTAAATATTTATTCCCAAAATTATACATTTTGTTCAGTATCAATGTCGATTTCATAGAAGTATACAACAAACAGCTATACAAAACTTTATATTTTTTATCATATCAACGGAAAGTGCAAAAAGCATAACATTTTAACATTTAACTTTTGCTATTTAATTATTTAGTTTATAGGAAGATCAACAGCACTTAGTATACAAGAATCGCTATGGAAAATAATCAACAAAAAACAATTAACAGGTCTCCATGAATAAAATAGAAGTTTAGTAAGACATATCAATATAACACATGATTAATAAAAATAGTCGGCAAGTTTGTAGTTTTTACAGGAAAATAATTGAGATATCCCCATTTTTTGCTATATTCGAAACAAATCTGCTCATTTTTATTAACAAATGTCAACCTCGCACTTAACTTCGATTCCATAAAGTCATAAATAATACGTGATAAACGCACATAACCTGCAAATTACTATACCAATTTATGTTTATTTTTCACACTGACATAAGGTCAAACCTAACGAAAGATTTAGGTTGTGTATAAGGTTTTTAATGAAAGACTAGGTAGTATCGATGAAATTTCCAATTTTAATACTGCAGGTAATCTCAAAAAGTATTTCCACGTAATTTTGAGTACTTTTATTCAATACCATTAATGACACATTTTTTTACAAGATGTAATCGATTTTCATTATTTATTATATTTTTATATTATTAATCATACAACATTTTAATTACATTTTGACAATGGCAATAATCAACATCAACAATAATCAATATCAACAGTAGGAACTATTTACTTCACTGCTAATAATAATATTTTCCGTTTCATTTAAAAAGAAAATTTAAATGTACACATAAAAAATTGAATTAATTGTTGTTTTTCTGAGCTATTCTTTGAAACGGTTAACGAGATTTTTGAAAATATATGTATGTATGTTGAAAATTAAAGGCTTTCTTGGTTACATATCATAACACTTTTCTATAGAGGTTGGACAGTAATTATAAAATTTAACAAAAGCAAGTTAAGCAGAAAGGATAAAATTCCTAAAATTAATAGAATACAATCCACAATAAATGAGACGAACGGAACAAGTTTCGAGAAATGATTAGTCTATTCATATAAATTAAAATAAACAGATCGGAGAAGAAACTAAACCAGTTTCTTCTTATTAAAATTCCCATAAAACTCCCCTTTGCTCGTACACACAACGGACATCATTTGAAATTAGAGGACACTAGTTAAATCCAAATTCAATAGATTATTTTTACTTCACACGGTATGCAAATGAAAGCTGATCAAAGAGAGCACATATCCTCTTTGAATGGCGTAACAAAATTCATTGGAATTAAAAGGGGGATCGAGTAAGCACTAGCCGAACCTAAATATCTAACTAGTCGTCCCCTATTTAATTTTATCGTATATAAGGGTCGTATATAAGGGTATAATCGAGGGCTCTTATTTAAGACCCAGCTATGAAGCATTAATACCTATTTCTGGCAAAGATACAACACAATAATAATACACAATGTTTTCTAACATTTTCATTACTGAAACTTCAATAGGTACGATAATTTTCTGATTCTCAAAATGTTTAGTATAATACGCCTATGATCTTGGTGATTGTATATTTTTCGAAATCTGTTAATACAGATCACGATGTTCAAAAAAAAATTAAAACAGTTTGCTGAAAATGTTTTCGTTTTTTTATATAATATAGGAGGCAAACGAACAGACGGGTCACCTGTCATTAAGTGATCACCGCTGTCCACAGACACTAGCAACCCCAAAGGAGTCGCAAGTTCGTTACTAGCCTGTGTTAGGGGGAATGGAAAGAAAGGGAGAGGAGTTAGAGGAGAGGGGAGGGGAGACGGGTCTCCGACGTTCTCACTGACCGAAAGAAACGCAACAATGCAAGCAATGTTAATTTACGTCGGTTTTCTGTGAGGGGTGGTGCTACCCCGGACGAGCCGACCCATTTATGCTGAAACTAATAATAGCTTCAGCGTGGCCTTACCACCTACGGTATAAGTACATCAGTTAAGGTGCCTGCCCTTAAAAATCTATTTTTTATACATGAAGGTTTTACTGTTTGATCATAATCCTAACTGATTTTAAATGACGATGAGGTCTTAGACGGTATACACGCTAACCATAGAGGACGATTGGTTTTTATTTGCAGCTCCCGGAACAAACATATAGGTTCTTGGCAATAGATTTTCAACTTAAGGATAGTGATTACTTCATCATCACGGAGCACCAAGATGTATGTAATTGTATTGTAAAATGCAATGTATATTCTCGCCACGGGGAAGTAGGGCAAACGATGTGATGCGTATGAGCCGTAGGTAAGAAGAAAACGGAAATAGTTATTTATAAATATCTTTTGTAAGCAAAGTGTATATTTGCCTTCAGTTTTTTTATTGAATTCAAACTTCTTAAGGCTTTGAAATTCTAATCCAGAAACTATTTGTGTAACGAAAAGGCAAAAAAAGGTCGCTTGCATTCGAGTAATATACATTCTTCTCGCAGTTGGACTCGTATGTGTAGTGTGTGAACTACACACAATTTTTTTTCTTCTGTACATTAAATATACAGAAAAACTCATAAAAACGAAGACCTTAGTTGGTTTACCACAAAACATTGATATATCATCATCAATTATTATTTATTCTCTTCCCTCCGTTTAAACCAAAATTGTATATAACAAGAAAAAATATCCCTTGAAATTTGTTATAAAGAGTTTTTACATTGTATTAGTAAGGCAAATGGGACAAAGTCGCGGGTATCATGTAGTATAAGATATACTTACTTCCCGGTAACTGAAGGCATAGGTGCGTGCGCAAGATGAGCTTTCAAAAAGGAGAGCCTTTGCCTGAGTGCGGCATTGGATGCTGTCGCAGCGGTCCCGCCGTTAGTGTAGCAGGCGAACGCGTCTCTCGGCATCTGGCAGCTTTCGTACAGACTGCCCAGGTTGGTCCAGGCGGCCGAGTGCCCCTTGTCCAGCTGCACCGCACATATGTACGCCTGGAGAGCGTCCATCGGTTGATTCTGTTGCTGATATAATACACTGCAAAACAAAAACGTTTCAATTTTAGCAACCAATAATCTAGTATATTATTACAGCCATTGTCAAGAAAGTAATGCTATTTTTTTGGCAACTAATCTTCTAGATTATTACTGCCATTGTCAAGTAAGTAATGCTATTTTTGACGAATAAACTTCTAGGTTATTATTCCCATTGTCAATTAGGTAATGCTATTTTTGCCAACTTAACTTCTAGGTTATTAAAGCCATTGTCAATTAGGTAATACTATTTTTGGCAATTTAACTTCTAGGTTATTACTGCCATTGTCAAGTAGATAATGGTTTTTTTATTGGCAACTAATCTTCTAAATTAATACTGATGCAGTCAAGTAGGTAATGCTACTTTTTGGCAACTAATATTCTAGATTACTACTGCCATTGTAGAGTGGGTAATAATATTACAAATGCCTTGTGATCATTTCAATGTTCTAAAGAGATGGTGGCTCCCTTGTTAGAACTTTCTAGTGAGTTTTTGTAGCATCTCAGAATTCATGCTCCATGGTATTATTTCCCATCCACTACACTAAGAACAGAAGACTATGAATAAAATATAAATACTACATGATATACTAAAATCCCGTCAAAAACTCCGAGTAAGTAATGCTGTTACAAGTTTATTATCATTTCAACACACACACACACACTTGTTTTTTACATGATTTACAATAACCTATTTTAAATTTTATTATCGCATAGACCCTCTTGCAATAATATTGTAGCATAAGTTGCTCGATCTCCGGGTAAAAATCACGTCAAAATCTGTTCAGGCTTTTCGAAGTTTAAATCGCGCAAAAATAGAGAATTCAATATTATTTATATGTACACTTTTCAAAACATATTACTAAATTCGTAATGTTGAAGCTATTATGGTTCAATAGTTTTAGAGTACTCAGACAATGTTGAAGTCTTTATTGGTGAGATACATTCATCCAAATCTACTGCTAGATGATGAAAATCGTCAGTAAAAGGTTCCGAATGGATTCTGCACTTGAAAGACAGAGAAATAGGTACCAATTATTTAACACATCGACATTAAGTGTTAACGTGATCATAAAGCAGTCTTGTAAATTACACTATCTATATACCTCAGAACTATATATTAATGGCGAGACCTTGGTGCAAACGTAAGTAATAAACAGTAATGGATTTATAACATTACTAAGATTGAAGATGATAAAATTACCACAATGTATCAAGTAGTCTATTCTAGTCTATACGACCTTGTATATCAGTAGCCTGATAGTTTCATATACACATATTTTCACGTAGTATCTGAGTGACGTCATAAAAATTAACTTTCCGATCCTTATTTATTTTAGAATCGGGAATCGCAAACATTATTAGAAACTAAAAAACAAAACCTTTCCAAACTCGTACTATTCAATGACGTCATCAAATTTAGTTCTCACAAGTTTCTATGTACAATAAATTTAACCTCACGGCCAATTTTAAGACCCAGATGTCAAAATGGCAGATCACGTTTCTAATTTGACGACATCGTGAATTGGAAATTTTATGCTTTGGTAAAAAAAAAAACGTACAAATGAAAAAAATTGTTTAAAAACAAATTTTACATAAGAATTATGATTATACAGTACATAATTTGTAATTTTTCAAACTTCCATAATAAGTCAGGTATTTTTAAAACTTTATGCTGCCAAGAGTCTGTTGACTTGTGCCTTATGAGATCCGTATTCATTTGTATGGAGTTTTAAGCCTTTATGGTTTTGGACAGTACAAGGGTGAAAAAATCAAAGCGTATTACGTCATCGTTTACGATTAGGTACATAAAATCTTACCCTATCGAACACCAAGTGTCCGCGTTCCCCTCTGATTTCTCCACGGAATTCCTGTAGGCTATGAACGCGTCGTGAACCTTGCCCTGTGCGGCGAAACACCTGCCTAGTAGATAAAGTCCGGCACCCGATTCGGGTTCCGCGGCGACTGCTCGCTGGAGGCACCACACTGCAGCACGGGCCCGACCAGCGGCCTCTCCCAACGACACACATCGGTGATAAAGCCATCCTGTATCACAACATATAACATTCCCAAGTAGTCAAAAAATCACATCCAGTGAAGTATCAATCCCTTACCACGACTCTCCGACTTGCATCTTAATCGTGACTGACAAATCTTTGTGACTTTGTCTATTCGTTCATGCAACGCTTCAAGGGAAAGGAAGTGACTCGTATCAAATTGCGGTCACCCCTCTCTCCCTTTATATTGCTAGTTCAAAATACCTTTTGTGCGAAACCGCCAAAATGCGGTTACTATATAACATAAAAGAATATTCAAACGTAACATGGATTATCTATACTAGAATTATAAGGAGGCAAAAATTATGAATTTGTGGCGTTGTAGGGGGTAATCTCAGGAACTACTAGTCCGATTTGAAAAATTCTTTCAGTGTGATATAATTCATTTATCCAGGATAGTCATAGGTTATATTATCACACTAAGACCAGTAGGAACGGAGCACCAAAGAACAATTTTTCAAAATCGGGGTATTTTTCCTGAAGAGCTTCCGCTGCGTGTTAGCGTTAGCCCAAATTAACTATTCAACTAACTAACTAACGAACGAAGTCGCGGGCAGAGGCTAGTTCTACGTATAAACATTTATTACCTGGCCTT
The DNA here is from genome assembly GCA_014332785.1 of Antheraea mylitta. NCBI lineage: Eukaryota > Metazoa > Arthropoda > Insecta > Lepidoptera > Saturniidae > Antheraea > Antheraea mylitta. The sequence goes on along the minus strand of JACEII010000057.1, from coordinate 3,256,601 downwards.
TTGTTTTTTTTTTTTTTATTTGAGTCATTGTATACAGTATTTCAAAATGTACCTGATTTAATTTTAACCATTCATAAAAGATCTCAATTTTTTTTTTTAACTTTTTCAATTTATATACATCTTGTTCAAAGTTCAAATTTTACCGTTTATATGACTGTTAATTTTTTTAAACAATAAAACTTATGAAAGGCTAAAATTGGATTGACTCATTTTTAAATGTAATGATACATTTATTACGTAAACAATGGAATCAAATTTTATGCCCATACAGGACTAATAATTTAGATTAGGTAAAACATAACAAGATATTGGAAATAACTTTATGTCCATCTTATCTAATTTTAATCGAATAATTTATTCCATATACTGGTATAATAAAAATAGATTCGTAGTATTCGCGTTATAGAAACACTAACAGACTGCCAAATAAACAGATTTTAACTTTTAAACAATGTAAGAATCGGATATATATTAAAAAAATGGATTATTTTAAAATAATTATTTATTATTGACACTAATACTTCAAATACATAGGATTAAAGATTAAAAAAACAGAATCTTAACGAGGCACCGCGATGTCGGGAAACAAACAATGTGTATAATTAAATAAGCTACATAATATTAGCCAATGCCAAATGAGGACAACACCCGGATGATTTATAATGATACAATCATTAAAATTCTATACCTACCGTCACACAACTTGCAAGACCGTAAGAACGAGCAACGCTATATAACAATAGCTTATACCGAAGTAAAACTTGTTTGCCCGTAAAAATGTAAAAAAAAACCTTGTTTAAAAGTTTTATTCAAAGACACGTTTAGTTATTTGGGATGTATTTCATTACTTGTAATGTTTTTTTAACATTTCATATGTCATTTTTGTATTTACAGTATTTATTTATGTACGTTTCAAATTCGAAGTCGACGAGGTCTAGGTGTTTAACCGGTGAAAGTCCAATTCGATGTTCGCAAGTTCGAACCTCGTAATTACCAATGAAATTTTCAGAATTCGTATATACCATCTATACTATACTGATATTATAAAGAGGTAAAGTCTGTGAGTTTGTGACGTTGTGATGTTGTTGTAGGGGGTAATCTCAGGAACTACTGATCCGATTTGAATAATTGTTTCAATGTTATATAGCTCATTCATCGAGAATGGTTATAGGCTATATATCATCACGCTAATACCAATAGGAGCGGAGCACAGATGAAAAATGTTTCAAAACCGGGATGTTTTTTTTTCCTTTTAAGAACTGATGCGTGTTAGTGTTAGTGTATCTATTCCACGCGAACGAAGTCGCGGGCAGAGGCTAGTCTCTGTTCGCGATAAACTCAAAAACTACTGGACAGTTTTTCATACAGTTTTCACCAGTAGATAAAGTGAATAATCAGGAAGGTTTAGGTAATTTGTCATGATACTTTTAATTATGAGGGCAGAGTAACGTCCGCAGGGCCCGCTAGTATTTAGATGACGGTGAAAGAAAATATTGTGAGTAAACCTGAACCTGATAAATATTATAGTAATACCATCCATACATGAGAAAAATATATAGAACTGTGGATTTATCTGAGTTTGAAATCACAAATACGTCGTAGGCTGGCGTGGTGACCCTACCCATACTTTCCTTCGGGAAGAGGCCTATAATCCTGCAGTGGATCAGGAAAGGCTAACGATTTTGACACATTTCAAATTAGATGTACTCAGGCTTATTGCGTGATTTTATGTGTAACGAAGAGTCTTTCATAATTTTGTAATACGCCAACGTTATTACATAAGTACACAGAGATTTAAATAAAGCCTAGTGACGACAACACAACAACAACGCTGAAAACAAAACTTGAAAGATACCGTATAACGTAAGAGTTGGAACAATATTAAAGCATTTATTTCTTATTTCACCCGTCCTAGACCTTGAACTTAACAACGGTATAAATTAAAACGGTGTTACCTCTGTTTCCTTTACGCAATAATATTCTATAGTTAGTTACATTGTAAACTAATTTAAAAAAGCAAGTGATGTTAGATTGATTTCATGGAGAATTATTACGACATTAAAGAAATACGGATTACTATTAAATTGATTACCAAACTTATACTGGACTTTTTATTGGTATATTCTGAAAGTAAATTATATATCTATCTTTACAGTATAAATATAGGCGACAGAAGAGAGGTTTCAACAAATTTTGATAAAAATGTGAGATGAATACGTATTCAAATATTACTAGTGTTCTCGCTCTTCAGTCGCGTTCCTATATTTTCCACCTATTCCACGGGAACAGTACAATTTTCTGCACTCCTGGCATCATATATGCAAAATTGCATTATTATCAGTTGCATAATTAAGTTATAAAAGCGTTTACAAACAAACTCACATTTGAATTTATAATAGTTAAGATTTCTTGGATAATAATTTTTAAAACGATGTCTGACACTTCATGTTACCAATGTAAAAATAAACACTCACCTAATTGTCTGCAGACGTCGGCTTTCAGTGATGAAGAGAGTTGGGGTTCCTTTAGGAGTCTTTCATATGCGTCCCTGGCCGCTCTGCGAAGTCCGCGCGCTTCCAACAGGTGTGCGGCGTGAAAACTCAGCTCGAGTCGAGTAAAAGTGGCATCCTGGTGAGGCGCGAGCCGCGAACGCCTAAAGTGCACAGCCGCTGCGGCCCAATGCCGACGAGCCTTGAACATGAGCGCCAGCCGCAGGTGCGCGTCCGCCGCACGTGTGAACCCGGGCGACACGTACAGTGCCATTTGCAACGCCTTCGTCGCCCTACCAATCCAAACAGTCACCAAACATTCCAACAATAAAACATATCCTTTATTTACGATTGTTACGTATCCTGTTTTGTTTAGAAAAGGTTCCGAGCAATAAAACGGTTTATTCAAGGAACCCCATATCAGACATTGTTTAATAGGATGCCGACGGGAAAACAATGACAAATTTACGATCTGAACTTGACTGGGCGATAAGGTCAGACAAGTTGTAAATAATAGTGTACACGGAGGCGGATAGTTGTTGTCACAATAAGACATTGTACGATGCTACGAAATAGGCAAAAGTACAAAAAAGAATCCAATTCAATACCAGAATTTTTTTGCGCCGTAAAATTTTACAAAAGCAAGGGCCGCTATGGTATAGAAATTTTTATGATTTCAATCTATTTCTTCCGAAAATTTAAACCGGTCGCTTTTGTTAAAGCCTTCAACTGAGATTGCATTACGCGCTATGGATTCAATGAATAAGCAGTCTTTGATCACAAAAGGTAAAGTAAAAAATATAATATAGAAATGTAGAAACTGAATTTGAAAAGAGATAATACCGAACCGTCCGCGTCCGAGCGATCAACGCGGGCTAGAAGAATGCAGAGTGGTCGTCAAAGTGGCTATGTTACAAGAGTCGAAATGGAATCGTAATATCCGTAAGGTTATTGAGGTGCGCATCACCGGAGCGTAACGTCACCGATGCGCCCGCGAGTTCGACGACCTCTTGAGGTTGGTTCGTGCAATCGATCGGACGATGCAACCCAACGTCTAGACAATGATCACAGTCCGAAAACGATGCCTATAACGCCTTTATTTAGATGACCTCCGTTGACATTTGCAAAACCGCCGAAACAAAGGAGCGAGACAGGTGCTGTCCGAAGTACGCCCACCGCGCCAGCGGCCGACCGACCGCCGACGGCTAAAATTAAATGACGAGCACACACACGCACACACATAAAGTATCCCTCGATGTAGCGAGCCGTGGAAAGCTTTCACCGTGCATGTCGCTTGTACCGATGCTTGACATACATAATAATATTATACTGAATTACTTCTTATTCATTGTTCTACAGAACGATTTGATTAGGTGCCGTCACGCAACTTTCAAAAGTCCGTGCACCCTAACGAGGCGTTCGCTCGAATGCATTTTGCAGTATGTTAGGATCACTTAACGCGTATCTGATGTAAAACTTTGACTACATATGTTACGATAATTATATTGGAATTGTGATCGGTCGCGACTTCGTACGTATTATGCAACGCACTAATATGGTGCCACAAATGTTTTACTATTAAAATTTTAGGGCTTTGATATTTACAGTTCAACATAATCATAGAAACTAAGCTACGTAAGAAGCTTAACACAACCGTCTTTATTTTTATTACGCGTACTTTCCAATCTTTGGTATCTTCGAAGAAAAGTAATTGTAAAGGCCAATTTCGATCTACATAAAGTTTTTTACGTAACTTAAAAACATTGTTTTGATAGGGATGTAATGATCGATTTGTTATGTAATGATATCGATTTGTGAACGAAAATAACGGCGTCACTACTGGGACGCTGTTGGAGAGAACTTCCCTAACGGAGCGTGGGGACGCGCTATGCGGTTGTCTTGGGTTGTTGATTTATGTTAGTTAAGTAGAAGAATTAATATTAGATCGTCAATGTCATAGATAATACATATATATACTGAATGTCAATGTTTTAAATCAGTGTAAATTATACCTGTGAATCAATACACTATTATAAAAGTATACTATGTCCAGTTTCATTATAGGGATTTAATACCATATTCATCTCTAAATTCTAGGTCCGTTCCCTCGGTGTGGAGCCCTTGAGTGCGCTGGTCGCGCGATACAGTGACACAAAAATTTACATCACTGGTACAACACTACACGATCACCCCCACACACGTGCACGCCTACACGCTTACACATGGAAGTGGAAGGGTTTTATTTTTTTCCGTTATCGAACTGAAAAAACTCTAATTTTCCGATAAAAAAATATATGGAGGGGTTGTTGAGGCGTGTATGCTTGGTACACATATGCGTCTCAACAACTCAAACATATATGAATAGTTAGCTGGGTTAGCTAAGTTAGGTCGCGAGTTTGCATGTAACAGGCAACAGCCAAGCCGAGGTGTGCCGCACCCTTGAGCTAGTTGCCCAAATAAAATCGGCTGAGGCCTTAAGCGCTCGCCTTAGTAGTTCGGTGAAGTTCTTAAGACCTTGCTAGGTCAATAGCGTAGTCAGTTCGAAAAAAAAAAAGGAAAAACATCTCTAAATTATAGCATCGCAAATAACGAATCATTTCTAAATAATTTGTAAAAGATAAAGATGGGTTCCTGTGGGTTGTTATCCTTAGGTAATAAATAACAAGATGGGAATACACCATCCGCACTTTTTTGTACACATATTTCGGACTGTAATTTTCAGTTAGCATTCATAACAATGCAAGAAGTTTTATTTATGTATTTTCGAGTAAACATCCTAATCTTTGCGAAAGTGTTTGTTTATTTCGCTTTCATACTACTCCACTGATCAACATGAAATTTAACATACAAATTGTCCGGGGAAAGAAAAGAATATTGGGTACTTTTAATCCGAATGTAATTTAATTAAATTTTCCACCAAAATATAATTTAAAAATTGTGGTAGACCAAATCTACATTAATACGAGCAAAGCCAAGAACATCTCGATCGATAATTTTTATAATAAGAGTTCAACAAACATTATTTTCAAATATTAGCCAAATGTCATTGTGTAGCCATGAAGGTATAAATTCATTAGTCAATTTTGTTCGGACAATCTCAATAACGTCCGTATGACACAGAAGTCATACGTGAGTCATAAAAGTGTATTAACTCTTTACATCCGTAGAAAATGTTCACAGGGACCAGTGAAAGTTTGCATGAATCATTATAAAATGAAAATGAATACATCATAGTAGAGGTATTTGCAAGCCAAAGGCATTACTACTATAAAAGCATACTGATTACACATCCATTAATTTAAGCAAAACTATTTTTAATATATATTATATATTGCTAAATTAATACCATAGTTATAAATTTTAATAAATTTAGAATAATCATTCATTATTTACTTAATATTACGTCAATACGATTTATAAGGAAAAAAGCATTACTCATTTAAGAGTTGAATGGTCAGGTTTTGTCCGTTATTATCCCTGTCTCGTAGCACTTATATGAATTTCAGTTCATTTCATAGTTATATAGTTAAATGAATGTTATAGGCGTTAATTAAACGATATGCTTATAGAATGGTTTATTAAATGTTACGCCCGTAGCCCGATATATTGGATTTTATTTTTGGAAGGATTTTAATATGTATATAGGCCAAAGGGCACCGAGCAGCGTCGGTCATGTTCCTATAGTAAGGTTAAGTCGGGAACGAACGTCTTATCTTTTAAAGTCAAAATTATTTAATACACTATCGTTTAATATATTTGAAAATAATTTTACAATATCTAGTATATTAATTTTATGTATATATGAAATATTGAACGGAAATATCGAACCGGGCAAGCGAATGCATCCCTTTGCTGATAACGCAATGGTCTTTGTCTGATATCATCGACTAGGTTTATGGTTCACTTCACACCCACACGACGATAACGCAACGCGCATGTGACCATGAATTCGCGATAACATAAACAAAATATTGATTATTGTGTTTTAGTTTATTTAAAAACTAGCTGACCCTTTGCCTACTTCATTGGGCAGTAAACATTTATAAGAAAAAACTACTTTTTGTGGCTTAAATACATAAAATTAGACTTATGCTATAGCTAACTTATTTCTATCATTATTAAACTTTACAGCTTTTCTCTAGAACTCAATCATATATCTCTCATCGTTAAGGCGGCGTTCGTGAGAAACGTTTTCGTTCGACCGTTTTTTCACCGACTTTGCAAATCCGACTACCACAAAATAGTTTTTTTTAATTATTCGGGTTAATATACAAGGGTTGCAAGAAAAATACATACGAATAATTAGAAAAGTATACACAGCGAGAACAGCACAGGTTAAACTTGAAACGACAGGTAACGAATTTCTTATTAAAAGAGGTCTACGCAAGGGAATCCTATATCACCAAAATTATTTTCAGCAGTGCTGAAGATGATATTCAGAAATCTAGACTGGACAAAAATTGGCCTCAATATAAATGGCGAAAATCTTAACCATTTACGCTTTGCAGATGATTTGATTTTGTTCTCAGAGGACGCAGGAACCCTGGGACTAATGATGCAACAACTATCCGATGAAAGTGCTAAGGCCGGCCTGACAATGAACTTAACTAAAACTAAAATTATGACAAATTCTAAACAAGCTATCAACGAACAAATAACAGTAAATAATGAACACATAGTAAATGTAAATGAATGTAAATGAATATATTTGGGCCAACTTATATCTACAGAGGACTGTATGAATAAAGAGATAGAAAGAAGGATAAGTAATACATGGAAGCGGTTTTAGTCTCTGAGGAAAATAATGAAGGATAAAGATATGCCAATGAAGGGAAAAAAGAAAATATACGAAGTATGTATATGCCAGGCTTACTATACGGATGCCAGACATGGGTGTTAATAGAACTACAAGAAAGTAAATTAAAAATCTGCCAAAATTCAATAGAAAGAAGTATTTTAGGTATAAAAAGAAGAAATAGAGTGAAATTACAAGAAATTAAAAAGAAAACACAATTTAAAAATGCACACAGCCTACATGTCACTTAAATGGCGTTAGGCGGGACACATGTTAAGGGAAAGTATAGAAAAATGGTCCAAGTTAGTAACTGAATGGTATCCAAGAGATAGCAAAAGAAATAGAGGTAGACAAACCAAAAGGTGGGAAGACGACTTTAAAAAAATAACTGGTCCGGTATGGACTCGTCTAGCAAGAGACAGAAATACGTGGAAATCTTTAGAGGAGGCCTTTGTCGACAGACAAGCTGTTCTACACAAACATCCAGTAGCCGATCATTCACATAGTCGATTAAATTAAATTAGGTTTTAGTTTTTAGCAAGTAGGCATACAATAATTGTAAGTAAAAAAAACAGCAATAAATTTTATTTTTACTTTATTTTATTATATAGCCTATGACACTCGCAAATAACGCGACTTTCTATTGGTAAAAAATTTTTAATATCGGTTTAGTAGTTCTTAAAGATTGACTCCTACACACTCACAAACATTACCTCTTTATAATATTAGTATAGGTACTGTTTTGTAACTCTTTATCAACGTCGTTCGTTAGAACTAAAAACTTTCTATAACGTGGAAATTAGTTCTATTTAGGTGGTTTACTAAAACTAAAATATAAAGAGACATAACAACAACTTTATTCGTTTCACTTTTAAAAGGATTACATTGAATTTTGTGATATTTGTTTGACACACGGAGATAAACGGATTAGAATGAAAAAAACCTAGGATAACATTTTAACTAAAATTATATTTCCTACTTTATTTTACCCAATAAGTCAAAAATCCACAATTAGATGCTTTCCACATCGTTGTACTACGGGTTGGTAATGAAACCCGTAACACGTTTTGATAAATAAGTATGATAATGTAATAGAATGTAAGTCACGATTTGACTCATAAGCATCAAAAAATCTCACTCTTTCTAACATCATGAACATTATTACACTACTTAATAACCAAAATATACAGCTCAAGTTATTTTAGAAAGTTCAAATAATTCTCGTCAATATCAAGGGTACATCTAAAAATAAATATTCAGATTACGAGCCGGGATCGACTACAATAAGGTTTGCTACCTGCCCGAGCCCGACTTTCGGTGGTATTATCATCGCTTCGCTCAGGTAAGGCTATTGTGTACACAAAAAGAACCCCACTTTAATTTAAACAAACTAAATCCTCGGCGTTATTCATACATTGCTCGTCTATTTCATTGAATGAACATCTGGCGAGCCAGACGTCGAAGACGTCAGATAAAGCTGCAAGCGGTTTAGAGAAATTTTAGAAATATTATGTAAGGCTCATTCCGCTCATTCGAGAATCAACAGCTAACATCGCCAGAAATCAAATTACGACTGAAAATTGTACTGAAAACTATAACGTGTTCGGATAACACTAATTAAATAATTAATCTATAATTATAATACTCTTACAATGTAACCCATGAAATTTAAATTAGGTCCCAAAATTAGCGTGTGTATACAAAAACGCGGGCAGTTTGACCTGACCGAATTCTTCTATTCACATCAGCTCAAGGGCGGATCGATCGCTATTTATAGAGTTCATTTGTTGGTCATCATAGCACCACACTCACTTTACATAACTGAAGCAAGCGGTCACTAGGTGCGCGCCGAGGCACGTGATCTGCCGGGTACACACAGCTCGAGACTTTCCCACGCAACAACACGGCAACCAAAGGAAACGAACAAATTAAACTCCGTAATAACAACACGGTTACTATTAATACTAAGGAAGATTCAGATTAAAATTTGGCATGTGGTGTCTGTGGAAACGAGGTCAAAGTCGTTCAATTTTTTTTTTAACTACGCTCGAAAGTATCCTGCCGGAAGTTATTTTTCAATACCAGATGTCGCTAAACAAGTTACAACTTAATGACGTCAGAAATTATCGTTATAATATGTTAAGACACACATAAATTATGAGTACACACGCTACTAGTATATTGATAAAAATGGAATAAAGTACTCGCAGTAGTGGCCACGTAACGCGCTGCATACAACATAAACCTATTATTCACCTGGCTATATATTGCATCACGGCCTTGGCTTCACGGCAACTGAATGCAACACAAACAATGCAATTTAATGCACCACATAGTAAGCACTGAGTACAATTTATATCTAAAAAAGAATAAAGCATGGCTCATACCAGTTCTCTATCAATTAACACAATATAGGAAATGAGATATTTAAGCGCAAACACAAAGTATACTTCAAAATTGATAATGAACGAGGGCCGTTTATCGTTGGCGTCATACTAGTTGACCCACTTTCATTCCATTCGATAGCACTTATAGAGTAACCTACACAAATGTTCTCATGGACGCTATATTTCACATATGTAATGTGTTGGGATATTTTCAGTACCGGTGTACTTCACTATTCAGAATTAGAATAAAGTGCTCATAAAACAGGCGATACGTTTTCTATATTATGTCTTGTTCAAGAGTCATCATTTATTCCTAGAAAACAAAACCGTTCTAATTCTTCTCTCTGAGAGAATGGGATCAAATACATTTTACATTTTCTTTAGGATATTAATTTTCCTAGAATCCGTGTAATCTGTACACGTTTCTAAGATATAATCCTTGACACGACACGAACATATATATAAAGTGCAACGCGCACGAATCGCAGTTAACAGAATCTATAAATTAATATCGGGCATCTGCGTTTTATCCTTATTAATTACTATTATATTATCATTACTGTCCACTTTGGGCAGGGAGAAATATCTGTGATAATTGAAAGTGGTCTCGTCGCCTAACGTTGTTAAAACTATTCGCAGCCAGTAATTTAAATGAAAAAAAAAAGTCTTTTATTTCATGCCACATATTTAGTTTATACACTATAAAAAAGTTAAAAATAACTTTGAGAATTTGAAATAAGCACGAACCACTCGTGTGAGAGTGAAGGCCTCCAAACCAATCAAACGGTTTCTATCTGTCGCTTCTGTTACCTAGTTTTTCCCTACGACATATCTTATGTCATCTTCCTAATTTGCTTTAGGTCTTTCTCTTTTTCTGGCATCTTTTGGACCTGTGTGTTGGACCTTTAGTTATCTGTTTCGTCCATCGATCGCCACTCATTATATCGACACGTCCTGCCCATTGCCACTGCAGTTTTAATGAATACGTAAGAGCATCAATCACATTTTTTTAGTTCCTTATTATGTTATGGCGTATTTTTTAAATTCTCTTAATGTTAACTTATACCAGTAATTTAGCAAAACATAAAATAAATAAAATATTATTGTAGTTATTACACCGTGTTGGTTCCGATATTACGTTATCGTTGGTAGTTTCATAACATACACATATATTACAATTGACCTCAACGAACTCTATCAACCGCAACAAATAAATATATTTATGTTATTCGTTTATATTACAGAAAAGCTTCATACGTAAAATTTGCATTTTTTTACATTAAATATATACGTAAACATGAAACATTACAATAAAGATGAATAAATTTAAGCATGTGTTAACAGCTTTAACAGTATTCAATCTTCGGATAAAAGCATTTAGCTAGAGGTTGATAAACATGAGAATTATGCGTATCTCTAGCCAAGATATCTACGGTAGAACAGTAAAGTCAAAAGAATCTTAATCACTACGAAATTATAAAACAAAGTTCACCGCCGCGTCTGTCTGTGTATTTGCGATAAAGTCAAAAACAACTGAGCGGATTTTCCTGAGATTGTCATTAATAGAGTGATTCACGAGAAAGGTATATGTATATAATTTGTCACGATTTTTTGTAAACTGGTTGAAAGATAACGATAATTGTTGGAAGTATCGAAAAGTGTCAAGCAACCTGGGAACTTTTGTAGAAAACGCTACCTAATCCCTTTGAGATATAACAAAGCGAATGAAATACACAGACGAAATCACAAGAAACAGCCAGATTAAAATAAAAACAATATATACAGAACACATGTTCGTATACATATATTCTACATAGTATAAAGTAGATAGAGCTACACAAAGAGGAGTATAAACACGGAAGGAATGGTCGATGACAGCTGCACGGTCACAAGTTATTCTGAGTGCATAGCCATTGCATTGCCAAGACGATATAATATACTAATAAAAAAACAAATACGCATCGACTCGGCCACAATACGCAGCTAAGATTATGCGAATTCATCAACAAACAGGTTCACATTGAGACTTATTTACGCACAATGTGTAATATAACAAGTAACTGAATGATTTATACGTCATAATATTGCATGTACTTCTAGTTCCTTGGGAGAATAAATCTTTTATAGAAAATTATCACTTGAAAAAAAAACCTTTCATAAACATTATAGACATTATTCTTCGGCAAAGACAACAAAGATAAAAATAAATACGCACCATAATTTACGAAAGCGTAAATTTCGATACTTGATATGATTTAGGTTCCCGACAAAATGTTAAAAAAATATATCACAATTAATTTAAAAAATATGTTTTTTATAGTAGGGAGGACTCTTGAACATTGTAGAAACAAATTAAGTCGTAATAAAAGAATGAAGAATACTCATTCGGAAGAAATCTTCACAGTAACTCAAAATACATCTATCTAGGTTTACAAATGGCCTGACATCGAATAGCAATTCGATTGAGCAACGAACAACAAATGAAGGTCGAGATATCTATAATATTTTCTCTAATTATTTCAATACTGTATATAAAGTTATAGATAATTCCAATACAACTCAGGGTGCCCTTGCTATTTCATGCAGTATTTAGGCATTGAGAAATGTGAACCTGAAGTAACCACAGTTTTATGTAATCTATATATTAATAAAGAAACAGTACTAGATGGTGTTGCACCAACGCCACGAAAACTACGTGAGAAAAAGTTATACACTGGGCACTATTTAATAATTAAACATTAAATATTTTTTTTCGAATTAGTGGTGATATATCAAATATACCCAATATGTAAAAAGGTGATTTTTCGAAGGATTAAATTCCACCCAGTATCCAATTCTTTCTGTTTTGAATAGTATATAAATCATTAGTCATTAAAAAATAGTATGATATACAGTTGTTTCACCATGAACTACGAAGTCATCTATCTAAAAAGTCGACTATACTTTACTAATGACGTTGCAAAAAATAGAGTACAGAAGTATAAGCAATATAAATACGTCGCTTAACAAAGTTTGTACCAGCCTTAACCAATCTTTATCATATGAAAAATTGAATATGGGTATACACGGTTCTTTACGACACTGGTGTTAATCAGACTTAACAAAACCATTCCCAAATGGTAACAATGGTAATAACAAATGCATGATAATAGGACTTTTTCTAACCCTGTCTAGCTAACTATCACTCTGAAGATGAAAATCTTTCGCCAATCACCTATAGCTTTGTTTCGACAGCTGTATTTAAAAGCTAGTCCTTCCTTCGATTTAGCATATTTACCGTCTTAGACAACATCGTTCTTTAGTTGCGATCAAATGCTAAAACCTATAAAGTACAAAAAACCCTTACTTATTTCTAAACTCCTTATATGATATTAGGTTAATACAAATGAACAACAAAACCTTTTAAACATAGCAATTACAAAAAAATTGCTATATTAAAATTTTCTTATAGATTAAATGTATTTTATAAGTCACTTGAGAGTAAAAATCGACCGTCATTTACATTTTTCTATTCAGATTGATGAGATAGTACGTAGCTGATTTATCAGTTTTTATCTCAAGATAGTTTAACATTCTTTAGAGGCTCAGAATTCGTAAAACGTATAAATCATTGTAAATCCCTTTCGGGAATATGAATGCCAAGTTAAAGCTCCATGTTACGAGATACATATAAATAAAATGAAACGTGCAAGAGCTTTATATCATTTGCTTTATTTTTTACAATAAATGTAATCCATCAAAACTAAGACTTGACTTTGTCACCCTGTTGTAGAAACTGGACGATAGTTTAGTTAGTACAAACACTGTGTAGTCAACAGAAAACTTTTATAATACCACGTTGCAGAAATGTTGCTGGAGTACACTCGGTTCTTTATGGAGCATGAGGATACAACTCTACAAATATGTCAAATAAGTGAGTTTACTAATATTTTAACATTCATTTTTGTTTTTGTTTAGTTATGTTCACTGTTTCGAAGCATAAACCACAAAATATTTATTTTTAATTGTCTTAAATATCACATACTGTATTCACTATGACGTCTGGTTTGTGGGTTAAATAAAGATAATAAGTTCAAGCTAGAATTAGCATTGTGAATAATTTCCAAACTAAACGTAGTCTATCCATTGGACGTATTATCTAAATTCTAAATGCGAAATATAAAATTATACGGAACGAATTTTCAACATAGGGGAAGTTACCAGAGAACAGAGCATTTTGCGCTGTTATTATATTACATTACATCGGAGTGCCCTACACGATTCCTGGCTCACAAGTGTCCTGATAAGTTCAATACTTATTTACATGCAGAACAGAATTAAAAACTGAGCCACATCCCTAACATCGGTAGTCAGAAGGGTTGGACCCTTTGTGAACGCAACTTTTTTATGTTTATTGTCGACGTCACAGTTGTTCGCCCGACAATGACGAACGCTTCACAGTATATACATGTACGATTGATAGATTCGCGGAATTAAAATTCATACACACGAAACGCATTCGGATTTAAGCTACCTTGATAGACTGCGGGGCAAAGAGATGAAGCGAGAAGCCCGGAGACGAGTTACAGTGACGTAACAGCATCTCGCAAGCACCGAACCCTTTCCACTAGTCCCTTTTTGCGGTCACCGGCCGCTTTCTAATGCCCATTGTGCGTACAAAGTGACGCGGCCGGCTAGATTGTAAGTACAAATCGACATCCGTGAGAACCGCTTCATCGTTTAATAACTATGTGTACACTTATACATAAGTAGAGTGTTATTATTCCTAACGTATACACATCAATTTAACGACTCTTTGTTAAGATTTTAGGCAATGACTTTGAAATATGTCATACAGTTTTCAATTCTCGCTCAAGGGAAATTTATAAAAAATTAAACGAATATGTTAAATATGAAATTATTGACGCACGCATCGTTTATGTAACGGTGTTAACCATCACTATGCTATAATCATATCTCTATGTACACGAAACTTTTAGTGCGTGTTACAAACATGCTAATTTACCAAATTTGCGCAGTATTTTGCAAGTATATAATACGTGATCACCATACACAGCGATTACAAACAATGTTCCATTTAAAGGGAAAAACCGGTAGCACTGTATATTTCCAAGAACTTTAAATTTATTAAAACGCCTACTGAATTTATGCATTATTTGTTAGTATCGTAGCATACACGAGTATAGAAGTTTAATGAACGAAAACTATATGTGATAAGTATACGTACTTATAAATAGAAACAGATTTGTTCTAAAATAAATATCGGCTATTAAGTAACCTATTTTTTAATAATCTCCATAGTATGGTACGTAACCGTATTAGGTGGTACAGTTGAGGTCGGAAACGTAAACAATAAGCTCTAGTTGCTTACTCATCCGCGGCCTTGCGCGTGTGACGTTACGCCGCGCTACGCCGCGCCCGCTCCCTCGCTGACGTTTCGTGACGTATGGCTTTTTTCGCGGAAATTCCAGCGCGGCCGTCGCTTTGTTGCGATCAACGGACAAGTTCCTTCGAATACATATGATATTGCAACTACTTTATTATGTCATTTTTACCCGAGACAGCTGATCGAATGCCTTAAATGTTTATTATTTGAATGCTTCATTCATATGGCCATTGTTTTCTTAACTTTTTATAAACTATACTTTCGCCATTTGTTTTATAAAACAAATGTATTAAAGCACAAATAAATACAAAACGTTTTTTAATGAAAATATTGTATGATAAAATCGTATCATAACTGAATAAATGCAAAACATGTTATTTAAATATTAACTCTTCTTAAAAATGAAATTTACTACTCTTTTTCGTTTCGTAAAAAACCTTTTCTTTGTAAAACATACAAACTAAAGTGTAAAAACTAGGGCAATCTGCTTGACATAGTTCATGCCCTGCGTGGGTGGGTGCCCTACAGACGTGGGTGGGTGGGTTTACTTTACGTAAGTTAAACAAGGCTGAAGGGCGCCCGCTTGCCACAGAACCTTTCGCAACGTTCGCTCTACGACTATTGTTAGTTGAACATTCATGATGGTGAAATTATTAATCCATTTTATCGATCGTTTCGAACATACACTCAGTTATTGTTGCGACACACGACCCTATAAGACGTATAGTAAAGTTGAGAAGACGAGGTCATTGACTGAGAGGCGGGTGGCACGGATGCAGCGAGTGCAGCGAGCGAGTTCCGGTGCACTACGACGCAGGTATAAATAGCGATCCGTTAGTGTCGACGACCGCGCCTCGTCACCACCACGTTCACCCTCCTCTCAGGTCTCAAAGCCCTGACCTAGATTTGACAAAAATGTTACGATTACATCAGAGTTCATGTATTAAAAAGTCGACATAACCCCTGCGGCAAAGCTGACACGAAAGCGTAGAGCCTCAAAGGTCGGAAATATAGGGCGATAACAGAGTCGAGTTGAGGGAGAGAGAAGCTAATAATGCATACGCCCTTCATCTATTCGATAAAGGTTTGAGTGCGCGCGCGGGTTCTTACTGCTGCGGGATGCGTCCCTCCCTGTGCGTACGTGACGTGACGCACATTTTAGAGCGGAGGGTGAGGAGGTTACGCCCTCTGCTTTGGTAAGATGCATTCTTCGATTATAATATAAACGAAAATCAATCTGTTGACCGCTCAAAAATCGCTTGTTCTATTCCACGATAAGATTAACCTAGAGTACCGTTATTTTCCTCTATATAACTCCGTTTATTACGACTAGAGGCGTAAAGTACTATAAAATTCCGGTTTCACCGCTACTCTGTTGCTAAGCGGCATTCCTCACTCGGCTAGACTTGGCATGTTATAAATAATAGCATCGCTATTGTGACGTAACATTTTAAAGCCGGACAAAAACATTGCTCACTGTACCCAAGTATGTTGTATTAAGAAAAGCATTGTATTATACTCGTGTTGAAGTCGACAGATTTCACTAAAATAGGCTCATTCATTATTTAGTCCGTAACATAGAATTAAAAATTGTTTATAATACTGTTCAAGATCATACGGAAAGTAATTGACGTCGTAAACATAATGTAAATATGTTTTATTTATAAGAATATGTTTCAATGTTTAGAGTATACTAATATATTATAATAAATTTGTATTAAATTTTCAATATAATATTTGCGAACGGTTATACATTCTGGAACACAGTCAATGCCAATACTGTATGTTTATAAAAAAAGCACGAAGTCAACGAAAGCACGAATCACAACGTTATTAAAATCTTCCATATTTCATAATCATGTATGATTTTAAGTAGGTAACATTTTAGGGATACCTGCGACAAGCCCCTGCACTGGTACGAGACGAAAAGCGGTTAACTTCGGTAATATGGTTTGCTTACCTTACGAATGGAAATTCCGAGCGGGAAAATGTATAGTTTTATACCTGAAGAATATTATGTTCGTGGTAATAACATAGTAGATAACGCCAGTCGATTTGTTTTAGAATAGGATTTAAAATATTATCGCGTTTGCAAAAATCTACAAATATACATATATTCATCAGTACGATTAAATCAAAATAGAATTAACAGTATTACACACAGTTTCATGGCTGTTATAACATTTATCAATTCTACATACAACCACTAGCCAGTATGAATAACAATCAACATACATCCGGAGATACCGGTTCGAAACGTTAACGTTAATGGAGCTCCGTAAGTAATTCTGAAGTATTGGGTGTCCGTAGACAATATAGAAAGACAAAGGTAAGCGACTTGAAGGAGCAGCTGATGTCGTGGCAGGTGTGGTAGCAGCCGGCTTGCACCTGCCTCCTGGCACACGCTACCGCAAGCTGCTCTAATAATTACATGTCACCAATTACCTATTACCATCGCATCGATAATCCACTAACATGACATTGGCTTTCCACATAGTCCAGTAGCTGACTCGATATATTCGGAATAAATTACACAACTTGCGAAACACTATAGTATCCATGACTGAGTCTAAAAAAAGAACGTTACGAGAAAATTATTACGATGAACGTAAGAACGGTCCACCTTGAATAGTAATGCGGATAACAATTCGCTCGTCGTTTTATATGCCGAGAAATCTTAGCTTCGATTACTAGACTACTCCAAATATAAGAATAAATGAATAAAAATTGTTAGCTGTACAAACTAACAATTTTATTATCACACAAGCTCATGCTTGCGACTCTGTTCTCGTGAAAATCGTGTTGATATCTCAAGATATCTACATGTTTATAAAAATATTATAAAGAGGTAAAGTTTGGGAGTCACAAATGTTGTAGGGGATAATTTCAGGAACTACTGGTCCGATTTCTTTCTGTGTTATATAGCTAATTTATCGAGGAAGATATAAGGCTATATATCATCAAGCTAAGACCAATAGGAGCGGAGCACAAATGAAGAATGTTTCAAAATCGGGGTTTATTTTACTCTTGAGAGTTTCCGCTAGTCCAGAATAACTATTCCACGCGAACGAAGTCGCGGGCAGAGGCTAGTGTGTATATAAATTAACTAAGAATTGCACTTTTTTTTGTTTTAATTTTGACCTTACGATTTAGTCCCTACGACTCTTACGATTTTATATTATTTTTAGATTTTATTATTACAGTTTGATCAATGGTAATAAGCGAAATTATATGTAATCTCGATAACACTATGAGAAGTTCTCTATCTACCAATAAGTCTCGTTAAAATCAGCTCAACCGTGTCAGAGATTAAAGCGGACAAACAAAAAGTACATCAGTTTTATTTGTATGAATTATATTTTAGCTGTCTTTATTAGAGGATGTTTCGGACGTGTGCGAATTGTACCTGATGCCGCGCCGGTTATTGTGGAAACGGCATTTCCGCTTTAGATATACAAAAAAGGAGTCGGCGAGCATATTAACGGGCGAGTTTGCGAAACGGGCCAAGCGAGTCTAGTAACTGCCCTCCAAGACTCCAGAGAGTTGAATACCGTTACTAAAAGCTGTTAGTTGAAGTTGCGTAGGTAATATACGAACCGGTCTAGGACCGATAGCGATGTACTTCACGATTATCATAACCACTGGTGATAGCGTAGTTACTACACGCACAATAATTTACGTGTGACATACGTCATGCTTATATAATAACATCTCTGAGAATTCTAATGATAAAGTGCTCTATTCGCAAATTATCACGCCTATTCTAATTTCTACAACTTTTGTACTATAATAGAATTGTTTTTTTTTATGTATGAATTTTCTAACAAATATTTGAAGTCCTTGAACTCACTGTACCCACTGTCGTGCTTAATTTCGTTTAGTATACTGTCATATACTAACATATAGCGTATACGACATCGATTAATTTTTTCATCTACTGTTTTGTTAAAAAAGAGGATTTTGTTGAAATACGTATTGGATTTATGTTTTTGATTCTATAAAAGAAAAAAACGGTTAATGTTTTTCAATTGGGATAAGTTCTCACCAAGAATTAGTTGTTGTCTGCATAGCAACACGATTGTGTCGATATCGTTTCAAACATACAATTTATGATAAGCTCTGTGGAATAACTCGTATGTCCATATTCGAAAACCAAACGACAGTGTTACAGGAAGTCAACTATAATTGAGTTTTCCTGTGCCGTGCAAAATACAATGATTAAACTGTAACCGAATGCGAGATCAAGTGGAACATGGCGTGGCACGGTTTTACCCAGCTTTACTGAATTAACTCTTTATCTCATTAAATTTCTGAATAACATCACCGCACTACCGGTCCAATGACCAATGACGCAAGATAAAAAATGCGCGAATTCCACCTGTTATGGACGTCTTACTTGGATCATATGACTCACAGATTTTCCTGTGACAACTCATGCGTACAATGTTAGTCAACTACTATTTCATGAATAACGTAAGAAACAATACGCTGAGGTTTATCAATCTATAATTAGAAATATAACCGGCTGTCTCAATATATTATACATAATTGTCATTAATAACGTTCAATTTAACATCTAAGTAACGTTAAACACTGGTAAAGAATGTAGAATATTCGTGAGTTGATTCCGAGACGTTAGCGGTTAGAATGTCCGTGTACTCGTGTACCGTTAGTAAAACGCGCATAACACGACGACATGCCTTCGTGTAACAATGAACTGATGCATTAGTTAATATACGTGCAATAAATGCAATTGGGCCCTGGTACCATAAGGACAAGGTAGGCATCGCGTGTTATACTCCATCGACCCACATTTTATGCGGCTCATTATTTACTAGTCGTAGTAACGCACGCTCGTACCACCCTTGTGATTTCATTACCCTTCACGATCCCGTCGTTGATTGTTCCACCATAAATTAAATTTACTTGCACGATGTGTGGAGATGTACATCCCGTGTCGGTTGTCTGTGAAAAAAAACCGCAAAAGACAAGCAAAAACCAACTTGCAAGGGAACAAAAACAGGACCTCTCGACGGGGCCAGCTCAGGGACCCGTCGACGTAGGTGTCTGCATTTTGGAAACAAAACATAATAGAAAGGGTCGCATGTGAGAGCGCGACACTGAGATTCAGGCGGCAGGTAGAGAGAAAGAGAGCGTTGGCACGAGGGCCGACGTAAACAAACCGCGATCGGGAGCTTCGACCGCACTCACCATTTCGGGGATCTTCGTATCCGCTACAGGCCGATGCGTCCGCAGCTGCCCCCGTAGTGGAGAGCGGGGACGTCGTAACAGCACAAGCACTCAATCACACAGGATTGTTCAGTTCACGCACTCGAAATATACGAACACTACACGTCCCGTCCCGTCCTACACTACGTTCGCGGCCCACGCCGATGCAGTTTACGTCACCGCATCCCGCTCCCGACTGACGGTACGCGACGCGAGCGAACGACGACCTCGCGCTGCAGCGTGCACCGTCCCGCGTCCCGCACGGTGCGCAACTTCGCTCGCCCCGCACCGCTCGCGTGCCCTACCGCCCCCCGCCCTACAGAGCTCGTCCTACGCCCTGTGATTCACGATGTTCACAGCGATGTCGACACAATAGAACAGTGTAACATTACGTGGTACTTGATCCGATACTATCAGTAGTTAAATGAATAACTATAAAGTGTGACATCCACTTTACCTAAAGATTCTGCCTGTGGTTATTAATTTCCTCAACTCTCATAGTTTTCCTTACCGTGTCAATTGATAACTATACTTTGTCACATTCGATAAAAATATGTCCTACCACTAACCCATAATATAAAACCTTTCGTAGTTTCATATTTAAGCAATAGAAAATTTCGGTCCGATACAATTTCATTTTTCTTCCTGGCAATGAAAATAAATTCGATTACGTTACACACGTGAGACAATAATCTATATTCCCTATTGTCTATGCATATACTTAATAAATTTTAGACCTTTTAGATATTTTAAGTAAAAGCTATAATTTATTTATTTTGCAAAACCGTGTCGTAATGATAATTGATATTACAAGTCTGGCATCATAAAAAAAGTTAAAGACATTCAAAACAGCGTAAACATAAAAATAATGTTTAACACCTAAATTTTCATAAGCCAGTCATGTTCTATATAAATAATTCTATGACATCAATTCTTAGACCCTTAGTTATTATTGGTAAAGGTAGTTTACCCTTAATGTAAAAAATATGTACATATAAAAACGTGAATTATACTATACGTAATAAAATAAAAATTAATTTTACAACTCAACTCAATTTTTGGTTAAATTTTAAATAAGAATAAACTAATTAACAAAAGAATAAATTTAAATATTTAACAGAAGCGGTGGACGAAGAGATCCTTGATATCGGTGGTTTTATTTTTTTATTTATCGCGTATTTTAAAAGTAAGGTCTTTTATAAAATATAAGTTTTTTTTAAACTGGCTACGCTATTGGCCTTCAGGCCTTTACAGCTTCATCAGACTACTAAAATAAAATTAATAAATACGATAATAAGCAGTCATATATAATAAGTATATAAGAAGTAGAAATAGAAGTAAGTAGCACATATTTTGGGTAAGTAATACGCATTGTATTTATTACATACAGAGTACTCTGTCATTTTCATATATTCTACTATAGATATAGATAATTTTCTGTTCTGTACCGTATTGCGAATTGTAACAATGACACGGTAATGTAATGAATGTTAGTAGTTCATATCGTAACTGTGTGTGAGCAACGTCAAATGCTCTCCCTATCACGCTCATTGCTTATTGCATAGTTTGTGCTTGTTTACACACCGACCAATCATTATTTATCTATCTTTATATATATATTTCTGTCCGTTTGTATGTGACTGGACTCTTCCTAAACGGCTGGAGAGATTTCGATGATTTTTTTTATGAGTGGTAAGGTGGATTTAAGAACGCTTTAGATTCACAATTGGATCCGGTAGGTAGCGAGGTGGTTGAATTTTGTTTTTTTTTTATTATCAAGGCAGGACGACGTCTGCCGGGCCCGCTAGTATATATACTAGATGACTATTTAAAGTTTAACCCCCTTCAATCCGTTAGTAGCTCGTGGTCACATTTACATATAAAATAATAACATCAAAACACATACTAATAAACAACCAAGAAAACCTAATTCTTTGTTCTGAAACTTTGAAAAGTATGGGAACGATACTTTTAATCGTAAAAAAAAACATCTAGGTTTAATAAACAGCAGTAAGGGGCGCTTTCAAGGTTAATCATTACGTAACTGTTTATCATCGGAACGCCACACAGTCAAACAAAGGGAAGCGGAGCCCGGGTTGAGGTAAGGATGCGGGCGGGACTCCACGGCACGGTGTGATTGATTGCTTTCCTTATTATTATCATTTTTGCGTAAATCTCCTAATGATAAGTTTATCTCAGTTTCGCGTTTTTCGAAATAATTAGGTCAAATATTAAGCACCTATTTTTGATGTGAAACATCCCTAAACGAGGGTAAAGCTGGTTGTTGGTGTGGCGACACGGGCCGTGAGTGAGACGTGGCGACGCGATACCTTGCGCAAGCGACTGTTTTATGGAACAAATTTGTAAAGCTTTATGTTTCATTATGCCGTATCTGATTCCTGACGTAATCTATTCTTTTAAGCATATAACTTCTACAAAACAATTTCGATGTTTCACATCTGATAGGCGTCCCATGACAGCTGTTTTTTACTGATTTAGAACGAGAATCGAGTAATGGTTATCCTGTAAAAATATTGCTGACGACTAACCAGTCGCGCTGTATATAAATAAAATGACAGATGTCAGTCGTGGAGCAGGCATCGTTGAATAGTAGAACATCCTTTTTAGTTTTACTAGTCCTCCTTAGTATCCTAACAAGATACTATCAAATTATCTTCACTTTAAAAAAAAAAATTAATCTTGTAGGTTCTCGTAAGTTACAAAGAAAAAACTAAAACGTCTGACATATTTACAATTAATATTATTAAAGTATCGAGTCTATTTGAAACTAAATTGTAATTTAATCAGACCTTCTGGCAAAAATAAATAATTTAAAACTAATAGTATTCATTTGCAATTATGTATGCATTAATTCTATAAAACTGGTTATTACTCTTTATTAACAACTACTAGTGCCCTTACACCGGCTTCACATGGGTGCACATACTAATGTGGAGTATATCATATATAAACGGTTTAGATCCATTTTTATTTAGCACTTTGATATGTACAGTTCATTAAAATCATAAAAGCTAAGACTCTTCACACAGACAATTTTTTTGTTGCGTGTTAGTTTAGACCTGTGATACCTTCAGATATGTTGTAGACACTACAGTTTGTTTATCTCACTACCAAGCTGTACACAAAAGATTCAAGCTTCGAAGATCGTAAGAGAGGTCAATTTCGCATAGTTAGGCCGCCAGCAGTGGTCAAAATAATGAAGGCGCGAATCCAACAAAATCTCTTGCTTAAGCAAACAATCTTAGCTTAAATGGGACTAAGCAAAACCACATTCAAATGCGTGTTAAATGAAGACCTGGGTAGTTATTAGCTTATCGTAAAAAGAACCGACATTATTTGAACGGGCGTTTAAACTAATTTAGTCTAGAACGACCCCGGGCTTTAATACATGTGAGAAAATAATACCGTGAAATTTTGTTTTCTTCTGAAAATATTTTTATAATCGAAGAAAGTTATAATAAATATAATGATAAGGTGTATGCCCACAGCAGTGGAGAAGAGAGCACAGGTATCCCGAGGGTGCAGTGAGGGCATGATCCTTCGTCCTTTATGATTTGATTTGGAATCTCATATTCAGGCTTAATTGAGGTGTTATTTTGTGAAAAAGTTGTGAAAACCAGTGCTGTTATGTACCGAAACATCGTCCTAACAAACATAGTAGGACCTCTTTCCCATACAATATTCAAAAGCAGACACTGGAAATTTATATACTGGATATAAAAATATTGACTAAAAAAACCTACAAATAGGCGTCATCTATCCGACACGCGTAAAAGAAACTTACCTAATGGAGAATAACTAAACTTTTATTCTAAATAGATGTCACTTTTTGAAGTTTCTTAACTAAATATTTTAACTGCTTTTTAAATGGAACAAAATGAGGCACTTTAATAGGTAAAAGATAATCATTTGTTAAGTTCGTGGAAATCTAAAAATTAAATGTCATTTAAAACAATTTTTCAGAGATCACGTGACGGGAGTAAAACTGCTGAGTACCAAATTTTTCGATAATGTCTATTGTATGGATGACCGTAATAGATTTAGAAATTCTTCTCTCCGCCTCTCGACAACGGCTCAAGACTAGATCCGTTACCTCGGCGTGGAGCCCTTGAGTGCGCTGCTCGCGCGATACAGTGACACAAAATCTTACATCACTGCAACAACAGTACACATATCACCTCCACGCACGTGCACGCATACACGCTTACACATGAAAGTGGAAGGGTTTTGTTTCTTTCCCTTATCGAACTGAAATAGTTTGGAAAATTATCCGATACGAAATATATATAAAAGTTGTTGAGGTATGTATGCTTGGTACACATATATGCTCCAACAACTCATATATGTATGAATAGTTAGCTTAGGTCAGCTCAGATAGATCGCGAATTGCACGTATCAGGCAACAGCCCAAATCGAGGTGTGCCGTGCACCCTTGAGCTAGTTGCCCAAATAGAATCGGCTGAGTGCCGCAAGCACGCGACTTAGTAGTCCGGTGAAGCTGTTAAAACCTTGCTGGATCAATAGCATAATCAGTTCGAAAAAAAAAAATCTTCTCTTTTCTTCTTACGGCAAAACTCAGAAGTTTAAGCTTTATAAGGTCTATACCAAATCAATTTAGAATAGTTTGCACTTATATATATTTTTTTTATTATATTATTTTGTAAATCATACCAACAACTCTTAGTTTTCGTTTTACTTATCACATCGTTTATTATTTCGTTTAAAATTAAATTAATGATTTTTAAGTCATCATAGCAATAAGTGAACATAACAATAATTCTCATCATTACTTGAAAAAAATATGCTTATAATGATAATAATATTAATTTTATTTTGAATAATAAACAACAATTAAATAAATAATATTACAAGAAACATTTAAAACGAATAATAGAAAATTTTTAAGTTATTTATTTAAAATTATTTACTTACCATTCAAAAGCATTGTAGTGGTAATAACACAGTCCCAATCCATAAAGAAATAACGGATCTTTCCAATTATCTCGCTCCAGGGCATAGAATTTTTGATATGCTGACATTGCTAGAACAATATCGTAAATCATAGAGTCCAGTCGAATATCATATTCCTAGATGGTTAAATTTAAGAACTTAAATGTTTAGTAAACTTTAATATTCATAACATTATTTTGAATTTGAAATTAAATGTATTAACTTAGAATTTACTATTATTTTAGTATTACTAAATAAATGTAATAACTACATAGTATAAAACAAAGTCCTCTGCCACGTCGGCCTGTCAGTTCGCTATAAACTCAAAAACTACTGCACGGATTTTCATGCGGTTCATTAATAATTGTATGTACCAGGCAACAGCCCAAGCTGAGGTGAGCCGTGCACCCTTGAGCTAGTTGCCCAAATAAAATCGGCTGAGTGCCACAAACGCTCGCCTTAGTAATCTGGTGCAGCTGTTAAGACCTTGCTAGGACAATAGTGTAGTCAGTTCGAAAAAAAAAGTTAGTAAAAGATAATCGGCGTTATTAAAAAAAAGTTAAGTACATATTAAATACTTGCTTTAAGAAGGTTTCATACTAAATGCACCGCACTCGCCCGAGGCAAGTTTGCGTCATCCTTTTTTCGCAACTCTGACATAACCTATAACAAAAGCGAGACAAAAGAGCAAGATAGCAAACATTCACCGAGGGCTGTGCATTTAATATATAACCTTTTTAAGTATTTAATACGTATTTAACTTTTTTTGTAATAATACCGCTAATGTCTCTAACAAACAGTTTAAAACAATAAGCCTTTGTAATTTGGACTAGGTAGTGGCATTTATTAGTTATGAAAAATGAAAATAAAAAGGTTTACATCAAGAATTTATGTGAAAATAAAAGCTAGAGCTAATATTCATTACTACTTCTATATCACATAGAAAAAGTACTGATTGCCGCCAGTCATGAAACTAGCTCAGATGCATGAGGGGTTTTATTAATGTTTAGAATGTGAGAAGGGTTAGCACTGTAACATGGTGTTCAATCATGTCTGCGAACCCAGTATGGATGTGGTGTACATCGAATTAAATTTAAATACAGACTAAATCTGTTATAACACCATCAAAGTGACTATTCATATTTAGTAATAAAAACTGATAGTTGTGACAAGCATTAATCTTTTCGAGCTACATTATTCAGCAGGGACTTTTGTTCTGGGTCAATCAATATAACTGTCATGTTGTTCTCAATGATGTCGCGATAACTAGTTTTGACTGTATTCATAATTAATGAATAATGTATTTACCTTTAGCATAATCTTCTAACAGTAAATGAAAATGACCCAACTTGCAATAGGTTTTGGGATCAATGCAGATGTCTCTTCTTGCTCCAGGGGAACAAGCTCTTTCCTCCTCCTGTAAAAAAAAAACAAAGAATAACAAATATTTCAAATGAAAAAAAAATGTTTTCTGTACATTTGTTCTAAATCAAAATTGCTTCTGTATAGTATAAACATTACTTAAGTGAAGTACAAAAAATTCAATTATAGGAATGATATTCCATGACTCATTTATTTTTCAATATAAAGTATTCAATCATTCTTAAAAAATCTTAATCTTAAAAATTAGTGATAAGTTAATGAAATCTTAACCTAGACAAGAACAAGCGGGGCATAAGATAAGTTCACATTACTATTATCACATTTTTAATAAGTTATCTTTTATATTCACATTTACACAAGCTCATAAAAATGAAATTAATGCTAATGTTCCAATCTGAATTTTGGCCCTTAATTATTTAACATAATATATGCAATAAGAACTGGCATATTACTTTATCTATTTTAAAATCTTGGTTCTAAAATGTAAGAGAACATTTATAAAGTATGTTATGCAAAATTTCGTAATTTTGAATATCTTCCACCTGACTTGTCACATATCACTATATTTTCTGCAACCCCATAATAAATATAAAGTCACAGAACCTAAACTTCCACTATAAATAATTTTCTACTCTGAATAAAAACCAAAAAAATTAAGAAAAAAATGGTTACTGTGATTTCTTTAGATTTTTATAATTCATCTAGAAAAACTAAACAATAGACTTCCTTCTCCCTATTTTCTTCCTTATACCCCATATTTTTCACTCCTGCATTTTGTATAAATCTTCAAATTACAACTTATCATAATGACATTATGTAAATATAATTTCAGCAGTAAGGATCTGTTACTTAAAATTTCTTTTTACAGTTTACTATAATAATCTAATAACAGTTTCGCTTTTTCTCTTTTTAATAATAAAAAATGCGAACTTTTTTTAAATCCTTTCTTTTACTGTACAAAAATCTATTTAATTACTTCTTAAGGAATAATCTACATTGGAATTACCTAGAGTAGTCTGGTGAAGCTGTTAAGACCTAGATTGGTCAATAGCGTAGTCAGATCGAAAAAAAAAACCTAGAATAACCATCTCAATTTACCTACAACTAATAATTTTACAGTAACTGTAACATTCTATTGTTTACCTTAACTTGCACCAACATCCCTTCCAAATATTTAACTGCTTTGAGGACAAGTGCCCGAGTTCTACCATGTTCAGTCCCTCTTAGCTTCAAAAAGCCAAACTGCCGACTGTAATAATAAAAAAAGTATTGTAATAAATAATATAATAACTGAAACATAAAGTGTGTAAATAAAATTAAGCTTTGCAGTCAAGACTTTCTTTATGCATAGATTATCAATTCCTAATAATATATTACTACTTATATTATCTATACTAATATTATAAAGAGGTAAAGTTTGTGAAAATGTAGGGGGTAATCTCAGGAATTACTGACCAGATTTGAAAAATTATTTCAATGTTATATTGCTCATTTATCAAAGAAGGTTATATAATATATCATCACTCTAAGACAAATAGGAGCAGAGCACTAATGAACTGTTTCAAAATTAGAGTTTTATTTCCTCTTAAGAGCTTCCGCTGTATTTTAGCATTAGCCCTAAATAACTATTCCACACAAACAAAGTCACGGGCAGAGGCTACATATCAATAATAAGTTATTACCAATAAGATTACATTTAAAATTTATCTCTAAGTTCATTATTTCATTCAAGAAGTAAATCAAAATACAACAATTTAATCCTATACGAAAATTTAAAGCTTTTGAAGGTATTTTATATAACCACTGTTCTAATCCTAACTTTTAATCCAGTACTAAAAATTCTTTAATATTTCAGACAAACTACATTATCCCTGAGTATTATATACATTTATGTTGCATTTAACACATACATACATTTGGCAATGTAAAAATGTGTAATTTTGAGATTACATGTGATAGATGTTATTTGAAGACAGTTGATAGCTATCCCTAATATTCCAATTTTAATATTCAACAAATGTATTACAGAAAAATGTTTCCAAAAATCTTGCTAACTCTCTAGCAACAGAAACTTTGCAATATAATTTTTAAACCACATTTTATTTGGGTAAGTCTATGCAGAATATAGAAACGAACTGCACAAATACTAATATATAATAAAAACACTTACAATATATAACATATTTTGTTTTCTGATAAACTACTCTATTCCTTAGGCAAACATTGATTGTGTAGTAATGCCATCATAATAAGGTTTGGTCTAACATTTGTATAAGTTTCTATTTATTACAGAATACATTTATTCTTTCGTATTTAATATTCATGTTACTGTTATATCAATAAATAGATACCTGTCAAGCTCTGACAATACTTGCAACTCCTGAGAGGTTAGATGCAACTCTTCTTTTTCGTCCATTTTCTTTGTAATTATGGCCACAATATAGTAAACATTAAAGTTTTGATACAGTTGACATTATTCCTTTGATAACAAATACAAATTATAAGCAATTCCACCAAAACAAGGCGCGGTTAAATATTTTCTTGTTTACGTTGGAAACAATTTTCCCAGTGTTGTCAGCAGCGAACTACCACAATTTTCAAGTTATAACATAAAAGTTACGAAATCTGTTCCAGGCTTTCAAAGATCCGCATTAGGACGAATGACAATTATTTGAAAAAGAGTCAGCAATTCTGACGTAAAAGATCTAACGTAAGTATGGCTACTATTAATAAATGTGTGAAACCAGCGTCATTTGCATATAAATAAAAATGATGCTGGCGAATATTTTTGCGATGTAAAATGAAACGTTAATTTTTTTACAGTCTTGTCATGTTGCTCTACCACTGTTGCCGTTTTAGCGACTTTGTCGCTAGATCTAGCGGATTTGAGACATGTATAACGATTTTCTTTATCAATTTAGCGACTTCAAAAAAATTAATGACTTCTAGTGACTAATTGAATATTGAAAATATCTAAGTATTTTGGTACTAATTTAATTGTAATTACTGGTAACAACATGAATTGCTGATGTTGTTTTTGGAATTTCCCTACCAGAATGACGTTCGATCTCAGAATGAAAACAGCAAGAAGAGTTATAACGTGTTAGTCACGTTAACAAGTTGCTATAATATCTAAGCCAACTAAAGCCTTTTCTTCGTTTTATCACAGTGAAATATTTGCAATATAGTATTTTAACCATATTTTTTACCAAGAAATATTATGAAACATTTAGCGATTTCTGGCGGATTTTTTAATCATGTATTTTCATTATCTAGCGACATTTTAATTGATGTCTGGAGACTTCTTTATATCTTAAACGGCAACACTGTGTTCTATCATGGCGCGCACTTGAAATAAATCCATTTTGAATGGTGTCGTGTTTTTCATCTTTTCTAAACGAATAATATCAGCAATAATTAAGCTATTTTATCGTATATCGTAAAAATAAATGGTAAAAAATGAGTTATCGTGACACGGTATGTACTTATTTCGTTGTAAAATATCAAATACAATAGTTTCTATAAATTTTATTAAATTATATATTGCAATAAGTATTTTAAGTTAATATTTACTCATTAATTATATGGATATGCTATTGATTATATAGGTATCTACATATTGCTTTTACTACATAATATATATCCCGTTCTATATTTGCATTTTTATTATTAGATTCAAGGTCATCAATAAGGTATATCGTTTTTCTTACAATGATGTTACACTTCAATTTAAAATAGATTTCAAA
This sequence comes from Antheraea mylitta, assembly GCA_014332785.1. Taxonomy (NCBI): domain Eukaryota; kingdom Metazoa; phylum Arthropoda; class Insecta; order Lepidoptera; family Saturniidae; genus Antheraea; species Antheraea mylitta. Next base: position 3,226,215 of record JACEII010000057.1, on the reverse strand, counting down.
ACTTTCTCGACCAACCAACCAGTATTTCGTAAAAAAGTAATAAGATGCGTTTTTTTCACAGTATTTATATCCCCGATGCTACCGTCGTCAAGTTCCTTACTATGATGTATGTTAAATTCCTAATTTTAATTAACCTTAGATTTGGGTAATGAATACTTTACCCCAAATATATGTATATATTGAGAATGTTTTATTTTTGATTCACAATGACATCATATCTAACAAATTTTTTTTTTTAATTTGATATGAGAATTGCTTATTTTATCTAAATGCTTGCAAATAAATACTTAATACTATCATTTGTAAAGATTAGATTTTATGTCGGCGGTTTAAAATAGTTTACATCACTTAAACAATTGTTGTGATCATTTACACTGTTAAACATGTCTGGGAAAGAGCTCATACACATTTTATAACATTTTTTTTATCTTTGAAAAGTCAATAACATATAAATTGTCTTAACGCTTCACAATAGAAACATAAAAGATATCATATAATATGAAACAGCAATACTACAATAAAAAAAAAATGTCTGTATATAGCAGTTTTAAGTTGCCCAAAAGGCATATTGGATATTCTGTATTAAAAAATCTCAAATATAAAAAAGGTACATTGTCTATATACATATTAAAAACTGAGTAAAAAGTATTTATAAATGGCATAGGTAACATCAATAAATTAATTTACATTATCAACAGTATACACTCTTTCCAAGATCTCATTCATACAGTGCTGTTAGTGAACAACTAATAGGCTCCTACCTAAAGACTTTGATGGTATTTATCATTTCTTGTGTTCATTGTGTTTTTAATTATAATCTCTTTACTTGTATAATGTATTTAATATTAATTAACCACTTCCTTACTTCACTCAGCACAGACTGAAATGGTTTTTGTTTTTAAAGGTGCATACTTATAGCTATAACTTAAATTACAATTGTAATAGCTCTTTAAGATCACTTAAGTCATCTCAAATAACACTTATCAAATATAATTACTACTTCAAATGTATATATCATTTTTATTTCCATTTCTTTGCCCTTAAATCTTGAGTTATATGTTTCCAGGGTTTTTAATTTGTGAATTGTAGTAAAGCTTAGATGAAGAAAAAATAGAATACTATACATAGAATATTTAAAATACATAGTCAATTTGATATTCTTACAATCAAAGTTATAATGATTATTTACCTTGTTGTATACATGTACATTTATAGATATGCATGCATTGTAAGACTTCATTGGATGTTGTAAAAATAACTTTTTTTTTCTGTAAATATACATACTTTTTGTTATTTATTAGTATTAGCAACTTCAAGTAGGTTTTAATTTGTTGATGTGTTATACTTATTATGTAAATACTTTAGAAGCGATGATGGCTTAGTTGATAGTGTGTTCAGACAACACTTTTTTTTTTCGAGATGACTACGCTATTGACGCAGCAAGGTCTTAACAGCTTCACCGGACTACACCACCCCAGACACCACATTGATTGATATAGGTGTAAATTCTAGCAACTGGGAAAGTTTGTAGTGATGAAAGAAACTGTGATTAGTATGCTGGTAGGACTTTTACTAAGTCCGGCGGGCTACCTACCATCCTCAAATTGAAAATTTGTTGCCTAGCACATGTTGGTGTATTCTGGCAGCTGCACTTGAGAGCCAGCTCCCTCTAGGTTTAGCCTGTTTACCCTCTTACTACCTAGTTATATTGAACATTAGACGAGATTGTGGTCAAACACTAAAACCTAAAAGTATAACATAGTGTAAAATGTTTTTTTTTATTATTCTTTCAACTGATGCCTTTTTATATTACTTAAACTTTGAAAATATAAACTTTTTTATATTATGAAGATATAAATATTGTCATGGTGAGTATGGATGTAAAAAAATAAAAACCTTAGCTTATATAATTTAATAAATTAATACTTAATAATATTAGGTTAATAATACCTATGCTTGCAGACTCATGTGTATATTGTTTATGCATAATTTTATTTTTATTAGTATTTTATGATTTCTAAAGATATTAAATTAAATATAACCTATCAACCTTAGAATTAAATGTATACAGATTTCAATAAAGTTAGTTGAGAATAAATATAGACTGAATTTGAGAATATGTCAACAATTTCTTGAGATATTGTTGATTATTTTTATAGAATATTCATAAGGGGATCATTAACTTCCTATATTTAGAATTGATTAAGCCATTCTTGAGTTGAATTTCAGGCTGATTAAAAGTTATAAAAAAATCTATGTATATATGCATGTGTAGGATATAAATTAAAAAAAATTAATACGAAATATATGTAAATATTATAGTGGATGTTACTTTGTGCTTTCGTTTGTAAAATTATTGGCTGCTACAATGCACTGGAATAGTGAGACTCGGTAGCGTCCAATCAATTTCAGGCGAAGGTGCAAAGTAACGTGCACTACATTAGAATGTAACAACATCCTCTTCAATCAAATAACTAAATATGCTAGTTGTAGATGTATTGTACAGAACCAGCAGTGCAACGGGCTTCAAATATTTTTAGTCTATCTGTACATATATGATTTATAAACTAATGTTTTGCAACTTAAAGTTCAGTGTCCGCCAGGTACGTCATTATGAATCGAATTAATTCTCCTTCAAGATTAGAACCGAACATCAAGGCCAAGGCGTCTCTTATCATTGAGTTGTAATCGACGCCGTCAATAGGATATAATATAAATCAGGACATTATCGCAATTTGACTCGGAGCATCTGTTGGACACTAAGCTCCAGGTTTTTTGCTTTTATGAAAATATTATACAAGCAGTTTGCATATTTCTTTTATAGCATTATTATTGGACGCTATAATTTTATTTTAATTGAACATTTAAGAGATATGATATATTTTAAATGTAAAGTAATGAACTTACTTTGGTCATAATTTTTAACTAATCTGACTTGACTGAAACATGATCTTGTTCAGTGTGCGTAAAAGTATTCCAGTTTGTACTTCAAAATATGAATAGTCTATTCTCTAATCTAAACGGAGCAGTGTTAGAGGTAACACGTAAACGAATATTCGAGATTTTGCATTTAGTTGTCGCGTTATAATCGCGCAATTTTTAACAAGTCGGGGACTATTACACTATGAGCAACCTCGTGCTACTTGCTTCGTATTATAGCAGACATTATTTTATTCATAATCCATTAACACTAAACGAACACGGATATTTAGACTCTAATATACCTGATTATCGTCACGTTCAGAGTCTGGGGTCTTCACCGTCCTCAGTGCGGAGTTCAATTGCCGCTAGTCATGCTCAGCCCAGCTACGAATTTAATATAGGGCCTAGCCCTGATGTCAACGAGGTCTATCCCGGATTATACGTTGGAGATGCGTATGTACCTTGTTTACTTATTTACATGTGATATATCTGTACATATTATATATATATTTTTTTTTTTTCGAAATGACTACGCTATTGACCCAGCAAGGTCTTAACAGCTTCACCGGACTACTAATGCGAGCGCTTAAGGCACTCAGCCGATTTTATTTTGGTAACCAGCTCAAGGGTGCAAAGCACACCTCGGCTTGGCTGTTGCCCGTTGCATGCAAAATCACGACCTACCTTAGCTAACCTAGCTACTAGCTATTCATATATGTATGAGTTGTTGAAACGTATATGTGTACCAAGCATGCACGCCTCAACAACGCCTCCATATATTTATTATCGGAAAATTGAAAGTTTTTCAGAAAAAAGTAAACCCTTCCACTTTCATGTGTAAGCGTGTAGGCGTGCACGTGTGTGGGGGTGATCGTGTAGTGTTGTAGCAGTGATATATATTTCGTGTGTCACCGTATCGCGCAAGCAACGCACTCAAGGGCTCCCTACCGAGGGATCGAACCTAGGCTTGAGCCGCTGCCGTGGGAGGCCTAATCGGGTAAATGTACATATTATAATAAGAATGTAAATCTAACGTGTTTGTAAAAAAAATTTTTTCTGGTGTCTAGGAATAAGTATACTTTATATTTCAGTCTATTTTAGAAATGTCTGTTTGTATATACGTATACGTAATACGCATCCTTGCTAAAATACTGTGTTCATGATAAAAACCTTTTCAAGAAAATCATATATCTTCGAGTAATATTTAGTCATTGTTTCATTAAAATCGATTTACTCTAATAATAGTTATTGTAATTTTTATGATGACGCGTCTTAATTACTAAAGAAAAGTAGCAACTAATATTAGATTTAATACATTCAGTTGTCTTTATTAGTAATTGTTTTGTACACCAGGTTCCACGCGGACGAAGTCGCGGGCATAGCTAGTTATTAATATTTTTGTACCCGACATAAAGATATGGATGTTAACAGTCACGTCAGTTACGGATTTGTTCAAAATAAATACACGTACAGTTAACTCTCCTCATTCACTGTTTCATACAGGCAACAGCTAAGCCAAGGTGTGCCGTGCACCCTTGAGCTAGTTGCCCGAATAAAATCGGCTGAGTGCCTTAAGCGCTCGCCTTAGTATTCCGGTAAAGCTGTAAAGGCCTTGCAAGGCCAATAGCGTACACAGTACGAAAAAAAAGACTGTTTCAATATTTGTGGATAAAACGATTGTGAGCATTTATGTAATTGCGGCTGAAGATACCATTGGTCATGGACTATTTTTTTTAAATATCACAAAATAAATGCCAAAAAAAAAGAAAAGAAGCCTATAGATCTTTGATAAGTGTCGCCGCCACGCAACTACAGAGTTACAAAAGTACCGCGTGTAGTTTAACTTAGGCTTTTAATACAATAAGTCACTGTGGTACGTAAATATGAAACTTATTTAAAAGGATCTTGACTTTAGGGGCTGTTCAAGTTTAGAACAATACTCTCGACTCCATGAGCTTAAAATTTGTACATCTGAAATTAAATTACCTATTATGCGATACATAAAATCAAAGATAAATAAATAATTTAATCCTTCGCTTATTCTAAACAAAAATATATATAGATAAATTACTAGCTGATACTTTTGACTCGGTCTGCTGTTTATTATCTTAAAAGCATATTTTTAACAGAAGAAAGAAACATACAAAATTGGAAGTAAAATATATTTTGCTTAAAAATATTCTTTAGCGTTTTCCAGTACTTATTAAGATTATAGTTTCTTAAAACTTTAATATATTTCTTTTAAGGCCAAGTGTCTAAGAACTAAAAATAATGATCACAATCTATCCAATCTTTTTTTTTTCTCGAACTGACTACGCTATTGACCTAGCAAGGTCTTACCAGCGTCACCGGACTAAATCTATCTATCTATCCAATCGTTTTAGAGTAATGTGCGCACAATGGCAAACCTCTTATCAATTGATTTATATTTAAGAGAAGATAAAATAGTGTTTTTTTTTTTCAATGAATTGATTTGTTATATATTGTTATTTAACCTTGAAACGCATCTTTTAATTCTTATACAAAATTCCTTTCCGCTTTCATGGTTATAATATGTAATGTATACATCTTCTTTATATATAAATTTCTTCTATACATGTGTATGTCACTGAACTGCTCCTGCTGCTGGACCGATTTTGATGAAAATTTGTGTGCGTGTTCCAGTGGATCCGAGAATGGTTTAGATTCAATTGGATGTCGTAGGTGGCGCTGCGGTTGACTTTTAGGATTTTTTTATTACCAAGGAAGAACTACGTCCGCCGGGCTCATTGTATATTTATAATTATGTAACCTATCTCTAACGAATAAGGAGAGTTTACTGTATCATATATGAGTGTTGACATTACATGAAATGTAATTTAATTTTAAATATGATAGTTAAAACTGTATGCTATTTAAAATAACGCAAATATATTTTTGAAGTTATACTTCTTTTGGCGCGTTAGGGAAAAATGATGAAAGCAAATTTTACTATACGCGCGCACCGTCACGAAAAACCGACACCTTGAAGTTAGCTATAGTCAACATTTTGTTTCTTTGTATTAAAACTTTCAATGTATTAAATACCTTTTTTCTATTGTTAGTGTCGTTTTTTCTACAAACGTAGGATAAGGCGAAAGATAACATTTTTGAAAAGCTTTTTATCTTGCTACGCCAAAGAAGTATAACTTCTAAGGCGTGTACATAAGTACACATACACGTTTTTTATCAGGGTTGCAGCTCAAAACAAAGCCTTTTTAAAACGCATGGGTATCAACTATGTTTTAAACACCGCTGAAGGTAAACGTTATACCCAAGTTGACACGGACCACCTTTACTATCGTGATGTTCCCGGACTTCGTTACAAAGGTTTTCAACTAATGGACCTTCCCACCACTGACATATCGAAGTATTTCCATATTGCGGCCAATTTCATTGACGAAGGGCTTTCTACAGGAGGTATGTTTTGTGATTATAATAATATACATTCATATTCATTACATATTCGCGATAAATATATGATTATATAAAAGTGTGAATCTTCGTGTTCTCGTCATTACCTAAGCTGACGTCGACGATATATATTTGATATTGTATTTTGCAATTTGGATGATATATTTATATTATTGTAAATAATAATCCGATTAACTATTAGATTAAGGTGAAGTAGTAGCTTTAAGTGAATATAGTAAGCGTAAACTGCAATGGAGTGTAAAACGCACTCTTCGTTGCTGAAATAAGTACAATATCTTTTCCTATTAAATAAAAATCGATTCCCAAATGTATGTAATCGCATCACTTAAAACGGCTGCACCTATTTGGCTGATTCTTTTTTGTTTTGTTTGTATGAAAGAAAATGTTATAAAATTGAATGGAGAAGTTAAAAGATTGAACTTAACCTTCTCGATACAAAAAGTGCGTGCGTGAGCGAAATTGTTGGGAAATCCTCAAAAATATTGTCAGAATTGACTTTCAGTTGTTTAGCTGTCAGTTTATTCAATCGCATGGTTAATACTATTAATATACTGTAAAGCTCGTGCTTCCCGGATGTTGGTTAAGACTAACCAATCTCTGGCCGCTGAACTGTTCCACATAAATTGAACCTCTCAGAGACAAATGGCGTAATTAATCAAAGGGCGATATTTAAAAGATGGATTTAAGGGTATTCTTTAAAAGATATGATACATTAAACAAAGTCGTATGAAAATCGTTGTGATGGTTTGCCCGGTGGAATATCATTTTAATGTCCACAGGTTCAAGCCCCAGCATGTACCAATAAATTTTAAGATATTTGCGTACATTTACTAATTTAAATTGGTAACACTATCGGTTGACGGTGAAGTAACAGTGCTTGCATTTCGTTCGGTCAGTGAGATCGCCGAAGATCCATCTCCTCTCCTTCCTCCCCCTTTCCCCATTCTTCTCAAACACAGGCTGGCAACGGAGTTGCGACTGCCTTGTATTGTTAGTGTCTATGAGCGGAGGTGATCACTTAACATCAGGTGACTTGCCTGGTTGCCTCCTATAACATAAAAAAAAGAAAAATATTGTGAGAAAACCTGAACTTGAGAGATGTTCTTGTAGCACCACCGTATGTGGGAAAACATAGAACCGTGAATTTCTTAGAGTTTGCAATTACCATTACGTCATAGACTGGTGTGGTGATTACGCCAACACACTTCTTCGGGAAGAGGATATGACTCCTGGATAGGGTTCTGCAGTCTATTACAGGCTGATAATTATGACATTAAGCTAAATATTTCTTCCAGGTCGTGTTCTTGTTCACTGTTTCATGGGGGTATCTCGTAGCGCCACGTGTGCTTTGGCTTTTCTAATGATAAAACGAGGTATGTCTCTCACAGAAGCGTTAGCCACCGTTAGGTCGCGTCGTGATATTCATCCTAATCCGGGTTTTCTTCGTCAACTTCAAGAGCTCGAGAGGGAGTTGCGTCCATTTCGGTTTCGTTAACATACCCATTACATCCGATATTTAAATACCATCCGATATATAAATGTTTTCGTTTATTCTCCTTGTTCTCGTTTGTAAGAGGGTGCAAGTAACTATATTGTTTCGTCTTTCTGTGAATTACATATATCGCTAAACTTTTAATTCGTTCGGAAGTTGCTACAAGTAGGTAAATTGTAAACAGAATAAATTAAACAAATCAATATGTCTTTCAACTATTGAGAAGACTTTGTCATAAATATTTATGGTGGATATAGTGGAAGGGTTTTCATCTTTTCTCTTATTTTCGAGCTGGCTTAATTGAGATTCTTCAATCAAATATTTTAGATTGTCTAATTGCGTAGTGGTCACAAACGAAATACACGTTTGAATTCGTGGGGATCACATGCCGGTACACGTGTGTGTCGCAAGAATTCTTATACGTGTAAATAGCTAGTTTAGTTTACACAGATTCTCGAAGTCGCACCCAAGGGAACAGCCCAAGCTGAGGTTCGGCCACTCTGGCACCCTTGAGCTTGTTGCCAAGCGGTTACGCCCCCCGCCTTACTCCGGGGAAGCTGTCAAGGCCCGTCACGCTAACAACGTAGTCAGTTCGAAAAATAAACCATTTTCAGTATACCTTTGCTAAAATATACGCGTTGCAACTTCAGAACGAACTATAAGTTTGTCGAGACCTATAACATAATATAAAATCTATATTTGATTATGTGTTCAATGATGTTATAATTTATATGTGAATTGAATGTTTAAATCATCCATAATATAAATTATGAATTATAGCTTTTATGTTATTCGTTCCAGTGGGTACATTTAGTACGTAACATTTTAGTGCATGGTACTTGCGTGTTTGTCTTGAACGGTCTGTGAGCGTAATAAGATAGAAGTGGCCTAGACTACGTTGTTCATTCGTTTCTCGACTAGCAAAGTTATAATATTATACGTAAAACAATGTAAATTGAGTAATAAGTAAATAAAAATATTTATTAAAATTAGTAGTAGCAAATAGAAAACGTTAAAGTTACAAGATTGGAACGTCTAAACGTCTACCCAAAGTTGTATTTGTCATAAAATTGAATAGGGTGCCTACGCTGTTGTTTGTTACGTAATGAAACAAAATGATTATAAATTACCTATTTCCAAATATAATTTAAAGTTTAACATTCAAGACAAAGCACCACGTAAAAAAAGAAAATATATTTTTTTATAAGTATACCTATAAAGTTCTTCTGAAGCAATGTTGTGATTTGTACAATATTTAATATACTCATAAAATAATATATAGAAAAAGTATTTATGTAATATCTGCGGAGACCATTAATTTGAACATAAGTGAAAGACTCCAGTTATTATGTAGTATGAACATTACTTTGAGGCAATTTGGCGTTTGTGTATTTTATCGAGCGATATTTAAAAAAAATCTGCGATCATTCTGCTTATGTAACTTAATTTCCTTGTTGCAAAAATGTCTTAATTGTAAGTCCATGTGAACTGTGTAAAAATTGCTGTAATCATTGTACTAAGTTGTTTTGTTTGAACGATTTATACCTACTTTGTAATTCACAGTTTTTATGATCCTGTCTTTTTTATGTAACGTCAGTTTTCGGGTGGGAATAAATCCCAACTATACCGCCCTCGTAAAATGTGTTTACTAGTAAGATGCTCATAAATAAACCGTTATAACATATTGGCAAATAATTCAACATAGGGATTTTGCTACATAATCACCATGCTCGCAGAACAAAGAGAAATTCAATAGAAGGTTAACTATGCATATATATAGTTTATAAGATGTTAAAACTTATTTTGTAACAAGTTACCAAATTATATCTTATTATAGTACAATGTATCTAGCCTTGTAATGTGATGAATTTGTCCTGTTAACATAAAAGCTTAATTTCCTTGGCAAGTTGTTTAAATGTTGTTTTTAAGACTGGCAGTTATACTACTGTGGTGTTTGTTGGTTCATAGTAGTAATAATTTAGCATCTATGTCATTGTCGCAGGTGGGTGTCACAGAGTATGAGCATTCTTTGTGCGTGAGATTTGCACTAGTTGCCAACAATTGTGACATTTGGCTGCACATATATGTCACTATTAAATTCTATTTTAAATGAAAATTATAATTCTAAGTAAATGCAAAGAGTTTTTGATTATATTTTTTTATGTTTTAGATGTAAAGGAATACATATATTTATTTTACCAGAGAAATATAATATTTATTGTCTTTATAGTATGGCTGATAAGTTATCTATTGTTAAATGCAATAATATTACTATATGTACCAAAGAAATGAATTGTGATATGGAACATGAAGGAAAATATAATTTTCTATAAGTATAAATATTACAAAGACTTTGTCTAAAAATAATTTTCAATTTAGCCTTACTAGAAGTCTATAATAATTACGTCTTATTTTTTTATAAGCTGCATAGAGGCTGTATACATAATAAGTATAGTGATGTACCTAATTCAACAAATGATTCGTGTAAATTCTTGTATTTACGAATAATATAGATAATGTTACTTTCACTGTTTAATAAACAAGATACCTTTTAATAGGTAACGAATACAATGTAAATGTTTTATTTTTAAACCATTCATAATATTGGGTAGTGCTATAATAGATAGGTTTACGTAAGTCACAAAAAAAAAGTTCCAGTATTAATAATTCACATGTTATCTTTTTTTATCTATACTTCTATACTAATATTATAAAGAGGTAAAGTTTGTGACGTTGTAGGGGGTAATCTCAGGAACTATGGTCCGATTTGAAAAATTCTTTCAATGTTATATAGCTCATTTATCGAGAATGGTTATAGGATATATCATCACGCTAAGACCATTAGGTACGGAGCTTCAATGAAGAATGTTTAAAACTCGGGCCTTTTTTCCTCTTGAGAGATTTCGCTGCGTGTTAGCATTAGCCCAAAGTAACTATTCCACGCGAATGAAGTCGCAGGCAGAGGCTAGTATATTATACATTTATTGTTAGACCACAATCTCACCTGATGCTACATAACGATGTGATTGAAGATGATAAACACAGCAAAACCTAATGAGACTGGCTCTCATGTGCACATGTGGGACTACAGGTGTTTGGGGACAGATTTTCAAATTCAGGGTGGTAGCTAGCCAGGTGAAGTTATATAAAGCCCTGGTACCATACTATGATTTCATCACGACATTGTCTTTTACCGTAAATTCTGACTCATTCACAAGGATGCGAAACTACGCCGGTGGACGCAATGTCTGAACATGCTAATCACTAAGCCATCATGATCATTTATTTCATTTTTTTTGTTTGCATTCAAACTTAGGCCAATTATTTATGTGATTCACAAACCATTGCTCTGAGTATTTATGTTCATGAAATCATCTGGCTATTATATTTCCTAGTTCAGTTGTCTTTTAACAAAAATAATGAGATACTGATTATAGGTATACTTAATAAGTTAGCCACGCTGAAGCTATTAACGGTTTCAGCATGAATAGGTTGGCTCTTCCGGAGTAGTACCACCCTCTCACAGAAAATAGACTTGAAATAATAGTGCTTGCATTGTTGCGCTCCGTTCGATCAGTGAGAGCACCGGAGGCCCACCCTCGTCCCTCTTGTCCCCCTTTCGCTTTCCCCACAAACACAGGCTGGCAACGTACTTGCGACTCCACTGGTATTGCAAATCTCTATGGATGGCGGTGATCACTTAACATCAGGTGACCCGTCTGTTTGTTTGCCTCCTATGACATAAAAAAATACATAGTTCTAAAATATCAAAAGATTTTTCACTTGACATTAGTCATAGATTGGTGCTGTAGATAATACAGTAAAAATACAAAACTCTTGTTCCCAAACCCTAAGACAAGTCCAAACCAAATGAGAAATAATTTGTAAACCAGAGACTTGTTGTTGAGAAAGTCTTGGGTTCTCTAGAAAACTGCCCAGGATTTTTTATGTTAACTATCTGTTTATTTACATATTTTACAATATAAAATTATTTACTAAAACTAGCACTAATAAGAAAAATAAAGTAGTAGTAGGGTGGAATAAATATGTCCGCGATGCTCACAGAGTGGCCAAGTTATACTATGAAACATGGGTATTACATGGTAAACCGAGGTTCGGAAAAATTTACGATAAGATGTGTCAAACTAGAAAAATATTTAAATCTAAATTGAATTGGTGTCTGCCTCGTACAGACCAGATTAAAATGGATATTTTAGCGTCTCATCACGCGAATAAAGATTTTAAACAGTTTCGGAAATCTACAAATAAATTAAATCCAAAACTTGGTCACCTGTGAGTATAGAGTGTATTGGTGAACCAAAGAACATAGTAGAATTATTTGAATCATTTTATGATAGAACCACCGTTAGAAGCAAAACCTGACATTAATAAAGTTGCCGTTTGTCAAGGTGAGAAACCTGTGCGATTCTCAGCGAAACAAGTAGCTCAGGTATTTAAAAATATGATCAAAGGCAAATCTCCCGGCCATGACAATCTTAGCATCGAACACCTGCAGTATGCGGGAGTACACTTGCCAAGAGTGTTAGGTATGTTTTTCTCTTTATGTATAGGACACAATCTTCCCGAAGATCTGATGAAAACGATTGTTGTACCAATCGTCAAGAATAAGACTGGTGACATATCTTTATTGAGTAATTATAGGCCTATATCACTGGCATCAATAATGGCTAAGGTATTAGATAGTTTGCTTAAGTCACAATTAACTAATTACATCAATCTTCATGATACACAGTTTGGGTTTCGAACTGGTCTATCTACTGAAACCGCTATTTTGACTTTGAAGCAAGTTGTGAGATATTACACGGATAGACGAACTCCAGTGTATGCATGTTTCTTGGACCTATCAAAAGCTTTTGATATGGTAAGTTATCAAGCATTATGGCAAAAGTTGCAAAACACTGGAATACCAAATGAACTATCTTTAGTTTTTGAGTATTGGTACAGCAATCAAATCAATCATATTCGATGGGATGGAACACTTTCTGAAGCATATAAACTTAAATGTGGGGTAAGACAGGGTGGTCTGACGTCACCAAATTTATTTCATTTGTACATAAATGACCTGATTCTGAAACTGAACAGCATGCATGTCGGTTGCTATATTGATGGTATAAATGTCAATAATATAAATTATGCCGATGACATGGTGCTGTTGAGTCCATAGATAGGTGGTCTTAGGAAATTATTACGAACATGTGAAACTTATGTTAACTTATACGGTCTTAAATACAATTGTAAGAAAAGCCATTATATGATATTTAATCCTCATGAGAAGGTTATCTATGGCAATCTACCTGTCAGTCTTAGTGGTAATGTTTTAGAAAGAGTTTCACAAGTTAAATATCTCGGATACTACATCACGGATAATATGAAGGATGATAAGGACATAGAAAGAGAGCACAGAGCATTATCGGTGAGAGGGAATATGCTGGTCCGGAGGTTTACTCATTGCACACCAAGTGTAAAAATAACATTATTTAAGGCCTACTGCCAGAACTTCTATACCAGCAATCTCTGGACCTCATATACACTGCTTGCATATAATGTGTTGCGTATACAGTATAACAATGTCTTCAGGGCATTGTTGGGGCTGCCTCGATATTGTAGTGCATCGGGCATGTTTGCTGAAGCTCGTGTGGATGATTTTTACGCAATCATTCGAAAGAAAGCAAACTCCCTGATGGGTCGAATGTGTGGCAGTTCAAATAATGTCTTGAGAATGTTATCAAGTAGGCCGGATAGTTTGTTTGTTCACAAATGGACAAAGTTGTTAAAAAGTGTGTGCACCTATACAATTTGATGACTTTTGCTTGTGTGGGTGAAAAACATATTTTTAATTGCACTAAAATATGCTGTATACCTCTAACATAGACTAAGCTTTACTAATAAAAAATGGATGTAATATCTGAATTTAATAAAAATTATTATTATTATTATTATAAAGAAGAATAAAAATCCCTATCGTGTAAGAATACCCAACAGAAATCTGTCATATGTACCTTTCCATGTACATATTTTTATTAAAATAATACAAGTATATATATTATATTGTTCTTTTGGTTTAGCTGATGTCAAAGGAGATGTATCTCCAGACATCACTTATACTATAATCACATTCTATGAGTGTGATGGATGCAACAATATTCAAATTCTATTTTATAACCTCATATGCTTGGCATAGTCTGTTATTGAGACCCATTTACTATTTTCCATTATCAACAAATTTACTTCATATTTGCAAAAACAAAAAAAAAATAGAGCAATAGATCAAGCAGTTCAATTTGTTTACTTTTTGTGCAATCTCTTACATACCCTCAGTTTTATCTCATGAAACATATCAAATAAGGGCTTATTAGTAGTAATATTGTTCCTGTTATATCATTATAATATCTTTCAATTAAATACATACTAATACTCCTATATTTCATTTTACTAATTATAGTAGAATTATATTTATTATTCAACATTAGTAATATTTTTTGATTCTACACAGAGTAGAACAGTAGTTTGTTAGTATAGTTTTAGAAAAACAGTAGAGTTTAATTCGACACAAAATGGATATTTTAATATATATGTTGTTAAAGCTATTTCTAATTTCACTAAATTTATAAACAAACAATTTTTACAGACTAAATTATTTAATACAATCTAACAAATGTAACATTAAAATTATTTATAAATATGGTCTATTCATTTCAGTTTTCTTAGCTTTCTTGTCGCGAGCTCTAGGGAACCATCTGTGTTCGGTCGTCAAAGTTAGCGAAGATAATTGTTTCCTAGCGATTTCTGGTTTCATATCTTTGAAAACTCTTTTTACTTCTGATATATCTGATATTCTCAAAACCGTGTTATCTTCTTTAGCTTCTACTGGTAGTGGCCTCGAATATTCATATGGAAAGCCTTGATCACGATGAAGAGCCACTATTGTGGAACCATCATTTGTTATAACAATTTTATTGAAATGTCTGATGAAGACATTTTTGGGTTTGAATATTATTGAACATATTAGTTTTGCCATTTTACTTTTGAAACATAACCTCAAAATTTGTGTTACCAAAGTTATTAGACCAAGCTCCTCAAATATTTTTTTTGCTTTGGCTAAATTTGGGGGAAAAATTACATTATTCCCTACATAATTATCTAAAAATAAAACAGATAGAAAATAATAATAACAGAAGATAAATTAAGTATACGTACTTACAATACAATACGATAGGGGTATCTGGTTGCATAGGATGTAATTAAAGAAACGAAAATACAAAAGTTACAAAGCTTACTAATTAATTTACACACTAATGTCAAAACAAAAAATGTTCATAATATATTATTTATAATTTAATTTAACAATATTGGGACGGAAACCACCACACTTAGATAGTCTTGGGTAACTTAAACAGTAGACTATTTAAATTGGCTGGAGATAGAAACCCCTTTTAAAAAGTGCCTAAATATTACTTTACGATCGCGAAAAAAGCTCACTTACCCGATAGTCTTCATCGCCGCTGTTGCCAATATTAACAAAAGCACCAACTTCCCAAATAAAGCACACCAAAAAATATAAAAGCATCGATTATCATGCTGTGCTGTGCTGATATACGTATAGTGGCGAAGAGCGAATCCGGAAGCATATGAGTCAGAGTGGAAGTGACCGGACATCTTAATTTTTTAACATTTGAGAAATAATTTGAAGTAATCTTCAACTGATGTATGCACAAACAGTTATAAACTTACTAATTAGTAATCTATTGCGATGCTGCAATCGATTTTATAATTTATGGGTAAATGTTTAATTCCATATAGATATTTACAATTGTAAATTGCTTGTTTTTAATATTTAGTCATTAAAAGTACTGCATAATATTTATACAACTTGCAAGTTTAAAGAATTTATTTTTAATTTATAAGCTTAGCATTAAACTACAATCCTTCTGATGTTAATTGACAGTGTACTGTAACATTTTAACATGCTTATGTTTTAATGAAATTATCATTTTTCTATTCAAAAAAAAAGTTAGCCGAATTATTCTATGTACGATGAGTAATTTAAAAATGCCTTTTTAAATAAAAAGCTGTTGTGCTTTCCTGTGTGTTATAAAAATAAATCATTTTTATAAATCTGTGTTATGCAATTTCTGGAGTTTCAAGTATTTAATTTTGTTGGAACAAGGTTCGGTGAGTTTAATGGGACTACGTCGTATAAGTTTATCATTACACATTATAAAATAAAATCCTTTACTGCGTCTGTCTGTTTGTTGGCGATAAACTCATAAATTATTTAACAAATTCTTATGCTGTTTCCTCGAATAAAGTGATTCACGAATAAAGTTTAGGTATATAATTTGTCTATTTTTTTATTATAAGGGCGAGACATCTGTAGCCGCACTGTGCCCACTAGTAATATATAAATTCAACTATCAATATAACTTTTGATCACCTGTTTAAAGCGTCTGGTATCAATGACTTCTAGTTAATATTGCAAATTGCAGTTTATTGTAGAATCTTAACATTTTTGTGTTTACATTTTTGGGTAATATATATTTTATTTGCCTTAACTTCTAATATTTTTGCTCTCTTTGGTATTTTAAGTTACACATCTGATATTTTAAAGTAAAACAAATTACTAAGTTAACTATATCTTACTTTTAGTACCTAATAAATGTTATCAGTATATTTTTGTAAAGTTTCTGTTACATTAAATGGTAAACAGAAAAATGAAACAGGTATCAACAGAATACATTTAATGTCTCTAGAGCAACACATTTTAATTTTTCTCGTTTGTAACCTTGTTTTACAGGTTTAAACTTTAATTATGTTAATGAAATTTTTAAGGTATGTAATATAATCAAAACTCTAAAGATATAATTCAAGTTTTCAAGTCATCGAAAATAATAAGAGATCAAAATAATAAATAATAATAAGTAAGTACAATAATTCTTCCATAAAGATAAATTGATTTAAGATAACATAGGAAGATATTTCGGAATGATATCATATCGGTGATTTTTTGTAGGGTATTGAGGAATTTCAAAAATTAATATGATAACCCAGGTGTGTACTGTCAGTTTTGTCATTTGTGGTTTATACACTTACTATACTCTTTGGGTTTATATTTATTTACCGTACGTAACTGGCTGGTCTCATTATTTCTTATTCATTGTTTATCGATTTCTTTTGAAAATGGATTTTCCAGCAACTCCGTCGAATGCATCAGATAGTAATGACTATCCAGGTACAACTTGTTCACCATATCAGAACTCGAGAGATGAAAATAAACGACGCAGGTAGGTGAATGACAATAAATTCATATAACACTTTTATGAGATCTTGTAACATAATTAGAATATATATTACAGTTCCTCAAGATCGATAAAACGTAGGCGATTCGATGATGAGCTGGTGGAATACAGCTTAGGCTTACCAGGAGCGTCTATGGGAAAAGGAGATAAGAGGATACGCACACAATCTTACACCAATCAATTACCTGATTTTCCAGTTTCTGGTAATGCTTCTATGACCCCTGCGACCACAACACAAGAACGCCGTAGAACTACCAGTAAATTATCTGGTGGTGCGAGGAAAAATAGACGAAAGGGACAACTTAGCCAGTTATCTACTAAAGATTTGGGTAGATGGAAGCCAACTGATGATTTGGCTTTGATATTAGGAGTTCAGCAAGTGAGTTCAATACAAAACTAATTCATTGACATAATAATTAATGAATATGGATTAAGGAAACTTCTATAATTATGATTCTGTTTATACAGTAGAACCTAGATAAGTTAAAATCCAACAGATGTATAAAAGATTTTAAGTTATAGAGTTTTGTAACTTACCACAGGGTTTATGTAACACTTTCGCCACACACTTTTTTGAAGGCCAAATCCTGTAGATTCTCGAAGTTTACTAACCAGGCATTGCTAACTTTGTAATTCTGAATTTTGTGCGAACTGGCGAACTGTTCAACCTTTTCTTTCACTATGTTTTGGTTTGGTCACTATCTGAACAATGTAAATAAACATTGCTCCAAAATAAAGAATTCAGCAATTTTCATCTTGTACATAACAGAATTTCTCCAGATTCTCGATTTTTCAAGAATTCAGCATCTTTTTTGATTATAAGTGAGAATGTACTATCAGGAAACTGAGCCATAATATCTTTTCTTTTAATCTACTTTTCACCCTTTTTTATCAGTGTATGTTAGTGTTGTTAATTTTCATTTTGAACTCACTACACACTATGTAAAATATGTCTTTAAAAAGCATCATTATTTGTTTCCATTTTGAGAGGATTAAGAAATTGATAACAGTTTATAAGACCAATGCAATAAAGATAGCTCTGCTTAGAAAAAAATGTAATAATAGTATTACCTTTCTTTTTCAGACAAATGATTTAAGGATAGTACATAGGGGTGTTAAGTTCTCATGCCGTTTCACAGTAAGTGAGCTACAATCCCGTTGGTATGCTCTTCTGTACAATGCTGAGGTGTCTCGAGTAGCTGTAGCAGCAATGCGTAATTTGCACCCAGACTTGGTTGCTGCTATACAACAGCAAGCGTTGTTTTCAAATGCTGAAGAAGAACTTCTTGGCACTTTTACAAGTGTGAGGATTTCATAATTTTTTTATAAGCATAACCTTTTACAATTCATGTCTGTGAGATTTTTCAATATCAGAAGTATCGTTTTTTAAATAAGAGTCAATTTTCTATTTTCTCAGAACAGTTACAATACAATATCAAAAAGACTTACCAAAATGCTATTTCTATTTAAAGGACCTAGAGTAAAGATTTTAGTTATCTTGTAATCATAACATAGTGAGTTTCCTGGTAAAGATAAGCATGGAGTAGTCTAAAAAAACAACAACCCATGGTGGCTACAATCTATTTGAAATTGTTGCTTTCAAGAAGCAGATCAGCAAGCTGCTTGGTAGTCAGAAATGCACTGTTTACCCTAGAAATGTAACAGACCAAAGAGTGTCACTATGAGAAATTTATGACCACACCACATCTATTGCATCATTTTTCTATAATACTTACAAGATTCGTAGTTTCTTGAAATTCTGATAACCTTATAGATATTATGATTTAAGAAAATAAGGACTAACTGTCTAAAACAACAAATAACAAAACTTTTTTTTCAACTGACTATGCTATTGGCCTAGCAGGGGCTTAATAGCTTCATCAGACTACAAAAACTTTGATAAAAATGTATCCTGTAGTTTTTGCCTAATGTGCACATTGCACGTAACTGAAAACCTTATCATTTTACTGGCGTTTTCTGCGACTTCGTCTGTGCGGAATAGTTACTTTGGGCTAACACTAACAAGTAGTGAAAGCTCTCAAATGGAACAAAACCTAGATTTTAAAACATTCTTCATTGGTGCTCTGCTTTTATATAGCTCACCTGATGTTAGGTGATCACCACCGTCCACAGACGGACAACACTAGGGTAGTCGCAAGTGCGTTACCAGACTATGTTTGGGGGAAAAGGAGAGGAGAGGGTGGGTTTCTGGCGCTCTCACTAACCAAACGAAACGCAACAATGTAAGCACTGTTACTTCATGTCGGTACTTCACGCTGGTACTACCCTGGATGAGCTGTCCCATTCATGCTGAAACCAACAGTAGCTTCAGCATGGCTCTACCACTTACAAAATTTTAGAGTGATGATACCTATCTATAACCTTCCTCCATAAATGAGCTAAATAGAACTGAAAGAATTCGAATCGGACCAATAGTCCCTGAGATTAATTAAATGAGAGAAATTGAATAGAATTTGTAAAATTGTTACAGAATACACATCCGACTTTAGAGAAATTTCAAGAATTAATAGAGCAGAACCCTCATGTATTTTATCAGTCGCGCACACCCAGATCTCTCATTAATCATTGGCAGTTGTTGAGACAATACAATTTACTTCCAGATCAAGTTGTACAACCATTTCCTAAAAGTAAGTGTTTTGTTTAATTGTTTAAGGTTAAATTTTGTATTGTTTTTTTTTCTCAAGTAAAGAAATGGGGTGTAAAATACATTATTAAGTGCTTACATTGTCTAGTGAGTATATAGAACAGTGTTTTCCATTTATACCTTATTCCTTTATAGTCCCTCGTATCTTATGTTGAAATATTTGGTAATATCCAAAAGGCAAATCGCTACCTAAATCAAATAAAAAGGTTATCATAAGAAAATATTTTTAAGAAAAAATAAAACAGGAAAAACATGTGTTATATTCCTTTCATTTCAATAGTATTAGACATATCCAAAAGTTTATCAACAAGATGTATGCTGTATATTGTAACAACAATTTTATTTTCTGTGTGTACAAGCTTCCAAATATGCTCATTCCTCATTTTTGTGTGCTAATTCCTGAATATTAATGTTATTTGTGTGAGATATTAGTAATGACCCTTTTTAAAATTGAAATAATGTAATGCTTTGTTGTATTCAGTGTTTTACATAACAAAATATTTCCAAAGAATAAAAAGATGTGCATAACGTCTTATAGAATGATAATTTTATATGTAGTCGAAGTATATATTTTGAATATTAAATATTATTATGTAATGTTTTCTTCTTTTAGAATATATTATTACATTTTATAAAACAAAGTATTTTGCTATATCTGTATGTATGTCTGTTCACAATAAACTCAAAAACTACTGAATATATTCATGCAGTTTCACCAGTAGAAAAAGTGACTCATGAGACAGGTTTCGGTATATAATTTGTCAAGGTTTTTTTTAAACATCAGGACGAGACGAGAGACAACTTCCGTTGGGCTCGCTAGTTTATAATAAAAATAGTTCTTATTGTGACTCTGTGTGTGTGTTGACTTTAATGGCTTTTTGTATTGAGTATTTAAGGAAAAGTAACAAGCAACAAGTTCAGAAATAGTGTCTGTTTAATTTTAGTTTTTAATATTATCTATTATTGTAATTATTATCAAATCTATACTCGTATATTATGTATATACTATTTTTGAACAGAATCAACTAAAAGTGCATTTCATGAATTTTAATGAAACTTTTTTAAAATATTTGTAATCAGTTCAGAAGTAATATAGGAAGGTTATGATATTGTCAATTAAAAAACATGGGTATTGCTGGCAAATATATGTTGTTATAAAGTTATTCTACAATTTAGGATTAAAGAGCTTCTATGCCACTTATAATTTACATATAACATTTTCATTTCAATTTTCAGGTAATGACAGATTAATGTCCTTTTCTGATGCCGAAGAGACAATGAATGACAATGAGTTGCCAGATTACAAAGAAGACGGAATTGATAGGGAAATGCAGATTGCTGATAGGTATTAGACTTCTTAAAATATTTTTTATTCTAGAAATTGTTAACAGATTTACAGGCATCTCAATGAAATGTGTATTGTTACACCGTTACTGCTTTGGAGAGTTGAATAAATGGATTTAGAGATGTAACTAAACCGAAAAAGGTTCATTGTCAAAAATGAAAATAAGGGAGCTGAATAGGGAATGAAGTGTTTCTAAAAGTTTGTGCAACCCTTTATATCGGAAGGAAAATAATATGAGAGGGCTTTTGTCTTAAAAATATTCCTATTGTTTAATTCTTTTTTTCATATATATCCTTGGAGGTAGTTGCTTTTTGGGGCACGCTAATTTTCGAAAATTGTAAGTTCATTTTTTTCTTTACAGCATTGCTACAAAGACAAACCATTGTGCGACGCGGTAACTGTTCAAGAAAGATAGATTAGTGATAGAACAGTGATCATATTGTTTTACTTGCCTGATGGGATGCATCTGAAAGGAATAATGGCCATCATAAAAAATCGGCAACCGGCAAATTTAAAGCCTCTCTGCTGTTGCATATATGGAAACCACAGTGACGGCTCTATAGCCCTGTATATGGTGGTCGCGACCTAGTTGGTCATAGATTGTATTTATAATAACGCGGCAATGCATTCCATAGCCCTAACGAATAAAATGGAGGAAAAAATTGTTAAGATAATTAACGACATTTTAGTATCAGTAACATCTATTTACGTTGGCACTAATTTCTCTATTGTATCCTCACCATGTGCTAAATACGACTTATTACCAGAGTTGTAATCATATGTTATATTATTAACAGGATCGATAAAAAGGACATACGTTTGTTGGAAAACTCGTTGAGTCGTTGGCAAGTGCTGGTCCAGTCTATTGCCGGTGGTACCGTGGAGCTGGATAAGAACACCCTCGGGGTACTACGGGGGCGGCTCGTTCGTTTCCTGATGCGGTCACGTGAGGTAAGTACTTGTGTTTTGTATATTCATATCAAAGTGATATGATCGCCCCAGGGTAGTACCACCCTCTTACAGAAAACCGACGTGAAGCAAGTTTCATTTGGTCAGTGAGTACGCCGCAGACCCACCTCTTCTCACCTTCCCCCTCTCCTTTTCCCTTCGTCCCCTCCATCCCCCAACACAGGCTGGCAACGCACTTACGACTCCCCTGGTGTTGCAAGTGTCTATGGGCGGTGGTGATCACTTAAAATCAGGTGACCCACCTGTTCGTTTGCCTCCTATGATATAAAAAAAACGATGATGACTCAGAGGTTACTATATCTGGACAACGCTTCGATTGCCATAAGTTACAATGCTTGTGAATGAATCCGGGCCCTTCGGTGAGAGTAAATGTCGTGATAAATCATAATAAAGTGGTAGAGTGTTATCTAAGGTTTTTTGTATGGCTGTAACATTCAAATTGAAAATCTGTCGCAAAGTCCCTATGCGTATGTTCCAATAATTGCACTAGAGAGTCAGTTCCTTTACGTTTAGCGTGTTCACAGTCTTGGACAACATCAAGTGAGACTGTATACAAACGCCGCATACTATAAAAAAACTGTAAAAAATTAACATTCAATATTGGTGGTAGCAATTCATCAAGATAGTATCAAAAATATCCATATATGTGGTATATGTCAGCCGTTAAGAGTTCCACTGAACTGAACACAGACCGTGATGTTCGGGCGGCAAGGGATCGTTCTTCGCTATTCCCATTGAATAGCCGCTCCAACGGTCCGCCTGGCGGAAGGTGGCCGCCGGGCTCCTACCTATAGAGAGGCAGCTGGGTACACACCAGCTGCCTCCCCTCGTCCGCCGGACCTGTGCAATGAGGGGATGAGCCTCCCGATTACATCCCCTCCGGTCCGGCTACGGTGGCAGGAGGAGTTGGGCAAAGCCCCGCCTCCTCCTGCCGGTTCTCCGTTGGCGAAGACGGCCACTGAGGGGGTCCGCCTTGCGGGCCCTCTCCGCCGCCTCCTTTTGCGAGATGACTTCCTCACAAAAGGAGACCACTGCTCGCCACGTCTGCTCGCTGCCCACTCAGAGTGTGCTGCGCGGTATCTTCCTCAGCGCCGCACTTATGGCAGGCGGCGGTCGGCTTCCTGCGAGCGATCCGGTGCAGGTACTACCCGAAACAACCGTGTCCGGTCAGCACCTGCACCAGCCTCTATGATAAGTAACGAATTAAATTAAGAATGATTTATTAGTTTTTGTTATATTTAATTATTATCTAATCGGATGGTACATAAATGTGACGTCATATTGCCCTTACGGATTTCCGTTGCATTGTCGTCCAATTTTTTTTTTTTTTTTTTTATACTACATCGGTAGCAAACAAGCATGCGGGCCGCCTGGTGTAAAGCGGTCACCGCAGCCTATGGACGCTTGTAACATCAGAAGTGTCACGTGCGCGTTGCTGACCCCTAAATAACCTATTAATTTTCCCCTTGAAGTACTCCATACTGTAGTCCCCAGGAAACACTTCAGCAGGAAGCTCATTCCACAGTCGGGTCGTTCGTGGAAGGAAACCTCTCTGGAACCGGACCGTCCGAGACCATTTCGATTCCAATGTGTGAGGATGAATTCCCTGCCGATTACGAGAGGTGCGATGGTAGAAAGTAGCTACAGGCATGATGTTAAACAATTCCTCGGAACACAACCCATTATACAAGCGGTAGAACACACATAAAGAGGCGGCGTCTCTCCTGTGACTTAGTGGTTCAATAATGTTTGTAAGCTTGGGATCTCCAACAATTCTCACAGCTCGTTTTTGCGTTGAGTCAAATGGTCCAAGCTGGTATCCAGGTGCTCCCGCCCAGAGATGGCAATAGTAACAGTAGGCTCCATATGGGGTCGCATTTGTGTTTTGTATAACAACAGTCTTTGCCCAGGGGTAAAGTACCGTTGCGCCTTATTCAGAATACCGAGCTTTCTAGATGCCAGCAGAACCTTGTCTGACAGATGATTACGAAACTGCACGTCACTAGAAATGTTGACACCAAGGATCCCTCGTCGAAATTACCTCGAGTCGCGCCTAAAGAAGTTTCATTTCAAAAAAATATCATAATCGCTTTTATATACGAAGTCTTGAGAACTAAGCGTTTAGCGTAAAAGAAACATCGATGTTTAGCTGGAAAACATCGGTGTTTTGACATCGATGTTTTTACTTCGATAACATTGACACATCGATTATATTGAGATATATTCTTTAGGGTCATCTAACGTTGCATGTACTAGCTAGAGACTAGATAACTATAAAATTTAACTATTTTACACTACATGATATTAATCAACGTTATTGTAGTAAGCCGTACGAATAGTTTATTAGCCTTATTTCTTTGCATTTTTTAAGGGAAAAAGGAAACGAGAACAGCTTTAGAAAGATTTTTTTTTTCAAAGGCCAACTCCTGTACCAGCAACGGAACAGACAATATGGAAAACACCCGATAAAGTTAGTTTTTCTTACAGACAGTTACTAGCAAAAATATCGATGTTTATCATACATCGATACTTTTAAAACGATGTTAACATCGATGTTTTTTTAAATATCGATCATCCCTAATTTGGAACTATTTCTCGGGTCATGTCATAAGATCTACAAGAAAAAATGATGGTATATTTTATCGACATTAATATAAAGATATATTAGAATAGATCACGCTTTCTTACGTTGTAGAGTTGTTACTAATACTTTGAATATTTTGATATGACAAAATTCTGAAAACTACGGCGAAATCAAATAACACATTTTTAATTGATTGGTTCGTATCTGTACTTGATTGACAGTGACTCTGATTATAATGTAATGGAAACATTTTGTGATTCATAATTAGCTATCATTAAAGAGGGCTATTTATTTATTACACTTAACGACTCGTTTAAGGCAAAGTAACGAGGCTTTTAGCTGCTACAATATGATTTTTTATTTTTTTTATAACACAATTAATATTTGTACTAATAAAGAAAAAAATGTCAAGTTCTCCAAATACCATTTCAAAGTAGCTGAAATTGTACACATAATATTGGAATTTATTGATACATTCAGAACCTCCAATACTTCCTACTTATACTTCTGTATACTTGATATAAATAGTGTATTTGTGTATTGTATCTTTTAAAATTGTGTATATGGGAGCGGGCATTGAATTGATATTAAATATACACATTATCAACACCAAAGAGACAATTACGAAACTATTACAGACGCAAAGAGCAATAGAAAGGAAACTTGTAGGAAATACTGGGTGACTGCAAGACATTCAAGTACGCGACATTAATTTAAAGTTGCAGCTACTGTGAAATGAAATGTAAAACTGGAGTGGAATTGGGTTCAGATACATAAGATGTAGCTGATAGTACTGATTCTAGAGTAAAATGGTTGTTGAATTGATATCAAGGGAAGAGAAATGCCCTACAGAAAGTATACGTATGCGCGCGTTAGCAAATAGATGTCATAAGATCAGCAGGATCGAACTGTACATAGATGGTACAGAGTAAAATGAAGGAGAGCCATACCAAAATGTTAGACATGATCTGAAATAACCAAAAAGGCATAATTGAAATAGAATTGAGCAGTGCTAAGTGAACACGTACCATTGTCGAAGTTATCTGAATGTGTTGTTATTAACAGCAATAAAATTTCTCAGGGTTTAATATTGTCATTACGTCAGTTTTTAGTGTTTAAAATGGAATAATTAAGATCGCGTTTTAGTTTGAAAAGAAGATAGGATATACCAGATGACTGGTTAAGCAGTAGCAGTATTTATGGAGTACACACTGCTCTCGATTCTCGTTCTAAGTTAATTACAAAACATAGGTGCTTTATATTGGATCTAATTACATAGAAAAATACAAAAAATATACACAATCCTCTATGCGTCTATGTAAAAGCACAATGTCATTGACCTTCGGGTGATTTCATTTTCATTTGAAAGGGTACTTGGAAACGTCCGTTTTACTATCGAAAGTTATTAACTCCGGGTCGCCCATTGTAGCTTTTGGCACCGGTCATTGCTCTTAGGTTTATTATTTTATTTATACGTTTATAGCTATACTTTGGAAAGACTTAAAACAAACTTTAACTTGTGTTTTTTTGGTTGTTTATTAGTATTTATTTTACTATTATTATTTTATATGTTAAATATGACCCTGAAGTGTCATATCTTAGAATACTGCGAGTGTCTAAACAGTGACCTGGTATATTCAATACTTAATAAACTGTATCTAAAACCTATATTAATTTAAAAAATAATAAAGTCCTAATTCATATATAGGATGACGAATGCCTTTGTAATAAATTAGGTATTTTTAAATATTTTCTTCTTCGGAATATTACACAGTATAATAATCATATTACACAGTATAATAATCATTGTTAAGTAATATATGTATAATCATATTATTCTCGGTTTAAATTAACTCACCAAAACAATAAGACCAAGTCATGCGCGCGCATAAATAATCCACATTATTATTATTAATTACTGTATTGGTATAATATTGTTTGTCGAGCCTTGTTTAAGTTTATGATACTATTTACCTTGAAATGTTACTTATAAATTTATAAGGTAATATTCATTTTCAAAACCCTGAAATAATATTTTTTAAGATTTAGTATAGTAATATTACATTTAAAGTGAAAAAGGTAAGAGAACACAAGGTTTTTTTTTAAATTTTTCGCAGCTTTAGATGTCGTTTTTTCCTGTTGTTCACGTTACTTCAAGTGATATTTGTCTCAGTTGGAGTTTTTTTTTTCTCGAACTGACTACGCTACTGACCTAGCAAGGTTTTAACAGGTTCACCGGGCTACCATAAAAACATACAAGAATTGCACGTTTAAAGGTATCAGATTTTGTCTCAGTTGGAGCCTGGACTGTATTTCATGCGTTGTGTATGTCCGCACGAAGAAATTTATTATGCACTAGCTGTGCCCGCGACTTCGTCCACACAAAACCTGATGTACAAAACAGTAAATAATAAACTCCTCTGAATGTATTAAATCTAATTACTATCAACTTTTGTCACGACAACACGCCGCGTCGTCATTAAAATTACAATAACTTTAGATAGACCGAGACGATTTTAATAAAACAAAGACTAAATTATTCTCGAAGATATATATGCCTTCCTTGGTGTGGTTTTATTGTGAACCCTGTACTTTAGTAGTGATGCGTGTTCATACAAACAGATAGACAGACATATCTAAAATTGTTTGAAATATATTTTATTACTTATTCCTAGACATCTGCAACAAATTTTTTCACAAAAATTTAAAAAGTACAGACACGCTAGATTTACATTCTTATTATATGTATAGATAAGAGAAAGTTAATTAGAGTCGTCTATATATAAGGTCATAACAGTGGGGGCCTAGCCAAGTTGCTTATCTACAATCACTAACACAAATATCAGGTGATATAGCGTTCAGATATGTCATCTCCATACATTTTTCCGTTTTCTATTTGTGTTAGTATCACGTGATATAGCGTTCAGATATGTCATCTCCATACATTTTTCAGTTTTCTATTTGTGTTAGTGATTGTAGATAAGCAACTTGGTTAGGCCTCCTGGTGTGACTCTATATAACGGCTTTTAAACTTGGCAAATTATTGAAAATAGTATTTTCATATTATAGTGTTATGTGGTCGAACTTCGGCTTGGGCTATCGCTTTTCATTCAAATTCCTCAAATTAGGATATAATTAACTATTCAAGCCAGATAATTAACCATACATGTATATGTGTGTACCATACATTTATACAACATATGCGTATATTTAGGATCTGACAATTTTAGAAGTCTAAAGAATCCAAAAGGAAATCTACTGTGTCTGTGGATGAATTATCGTGATTGTTGTTAGCTAATATCACTAATGCGTAATTAGCATGCTCGAGGGCTGACTTCCGAAAAATTCGTTAGTACGTTCGTGGATTTGGACTTGGGAACATCAAATTAACAATCCACCGGTTAAACCATTGACTACTAAAACGAAGTCGGATATATGACTTATCTAGAATTTTATCGTCTATCGAAGACGAAAAATTCTAGATAAATTATGTTGTTAAACTTTAAAAGGAATCAAGTCCAATTTGAATACTTAATATATTTTTAAGATTGGCAGTTTTTATAAGAAGTCCAAATTTTTTTTTTTATTGAAGCACGACAAAGTGACTGCGCTATGCCTGATGGCAAGCATAGTACAATCCAAGAACAGTGGCGACCACAGCGAGACAGATCGTCCATCGTCGGTCGCCGCTGTCATGCCGGCCATAATGATGAAGGTCACCCGGTACTGGATATGCACAGGCTGATCCCGAAACGCGACGCGCAAAAGGGAGTCACTATGACGGGCTTTTTCGCCATGTACATGGTGGTTGCGACCCAGTCGGGCTGTATAACCCTACCACCCCGCTATCGCCATTGCCTTGTTCGATGATTAGCAGGGTGCACCACGTGCAGGTGAGGTTGGCTTGGGTGTCTCAAGTCTTAAGATGTTATTCGACACCCCTTACACCCCAAATTTTGCGGTCTGTAAGATTTTTAGTATATTATGATCTCCAAATCTCACGATTAAAATAGGACTTAACTCATGATGAAATGTACCGACACGATTATTATAATTTTATATCGCTTTACTTACTCCTTATTACAGGCGAATACAAAGTGTAATTAGATCAATGCTCACTACTTTTAACATTGACAAAGAAATTCATATAAATTACACATGCTTTTAAAGTGATCATCGTAATATCGTATTACGAAGTAGTTGTTGGACATTCACATTTATTTTCGTTGTCAATATCGACTGGGCAATGACTGAGTTACAAATGTACAATGTAGGTATTCGTGTCACCCCTGACACGCGCGTCAAGGACATAAAATACCCCCCTAGTAATGACACGGCCACACAGCGATCGACGCGTTTGTAACTCATGAAATGTCTATTCATTTCACTATCAAACTAGATACATCATTATGGGTTATCGATCGGCCTCGATATAAAACATTCCGATGTCACATAACACTGAAATGCGCAGTTTTAAACCGATAACTATCTAATCTATAAGGAGTTAAGACACTGTTATCTATTTATCAGTTAACCCTATCTTTTCTTATCACCCTCCCGCTACTTTACCGATTGTTTTAATCCGTTTAAAACTGATAGTTTACGATACACACTCACAAGAAGCATTTATTTATACAAGGAACATGTCAATTGAAATAAATTTTACTTATCGTCTTTGTGCGTACGTAAATATTTTTTATGTAAATTGTTATGTAACGTTATATAAAAGGACGGCTTAATGTATCCGTAGTAAGTTTTATGATTTTTCAGAAACTATTTGACTGATTTTTATAAGTAATTCTTTTATTGGATTATAAGAAGGTAGTAGAATATACAAACTAATAGGTATAATAATTGTCTCATATACAAACTAATAGGTATAATAATTGTGTTTATTATCGATCTCTATTGCAAAGGAGATTTGTTTGTTTGGTATAGCATTGGTAAATTAAGTTATATGTATACTAGATAGGTCGTCACAT
This sequence comes from Antheraea mylitta, assembly GCA_014332785.1. Classification (NCBI taxonomy): domain Eukaryota; kingdom Metazoa; phylum Arthropoda; class Insecta; order Lepidoptera; family Saturniidae; genus Antheraea; species Antheraea mylitta. The sequence goes on along the minus strand of JACEII010000057.1, from coordinate 3,196,486 downwards.
TTTTTTCCGACGCTCTCGAAAATTCTTCATGTTGGTGTGAAAACACGAAGAAGAAACATTTTCTTTTTGTTAGAACAACATGTGCCGCAATACGATTCAAGTTCATATTTTTGGTAAAATCATGTTTTTGCAGAAATTTCCCATGAATTCTCATGAATTTGGATCGTCTTATGGCATGTATAGTTTCCATTATAGTTTGCATTATAGTTTCCATTATAGTTTCCATTAGAAAAATAATGTTTTGTAAAAATAACGAAAAATATCGTTTTTCCATAAACAGGAATCTTTTTAGGGGGTGTCGAAAAAATATATCTTTCAATTTAACCAGTCTAATGATATGGACACAATAAAATGTTTTTATTAATTTTAATTTACATTAAACATTTTTATTATTATAGAATGACGAAGTGACGCACTTTACCTGATGATAAGTATCTACAGTTAAATGCAAAACGGAGATGTGGTGTAATAGAAAATATGGAAAATTAGGTCTTTGTCCAGCAAAGGGGAATTAATACCTGATTAATTTCGGATAGTGTCATAAATATTACTCTTATTATAATTGTATTTAAAACAACCAAAGAAAAACTGATGGAAGTTACAGGAAACTGGATGTTTAGGCATGGCATAATAGAAACATAGTATTTTCCTTATATCATCAAAGGACTAAGTAAATTGATTAATCGAAATCCTTAATCAATTGGCAGCATTTGGACTGAAGACTGAACGATTGATGATTCCCGTTTTCCCCCCCAAACGAAACCAAAATAACGTGATTAAATTATTTCCTTGTGTTGATTAACTAATACAGAAATTATCCTGGTTTTAAGTCATGCCAATAGTTCAGTGCTAATATTGCTTATGTTGTTTTTTTTTATCGCACGTAAACTGTAATATTAGTTTGTGTAAATGTATACTTTATTTGAATAAAAAAAATATATTTTCTCGTAAATGATTTTAGTACAACGTATGATTGTATATAACACTGAAATGAGAAGAGCTTATGCGTGAAATGTTTTGAGAATTGTTCAGTGCCAGTGTTGTGTTGTTGACACAACACTCCATTGTCATAAGTTCATTGTTTTGGCATAACCATTGAAACCGATACTCAAAACATACTGTATATAGAGGATGGTATGGAATTCTTGTTGGACTCTTCGAAAATGTCCGGTTGATCTTGTAAAGTAACGTTCATATCTTTGGTATAAGATTTATTTATATAGTCGTTTGTATATACAACTCAACTAAAATGATTTTGTGGTAAGCAGTTTATAAATGTTGTATTTTGTTTTTGTCTATGATTTTATTATCTTTTATTAAGAATATGTCATTACACTTCAAAATCAGCTAAATCCAATTGTAATTCTTCATATAACATATCAATTTTTTCAAGATTTCCAGTTTATATACACCTAAATCAAAATTCAAATTTTGTCGTCCATAAGGATTATTTTATGACCTTCATACTGTACATGTACAGAATTTAAAAATCTTGAAAAATAACGTATAATATTAGGAACTGCGAAAATTGAATTTAGCTTATTTTGAAGTGTAACAACACATATGTCATTTTTTTATTTAATTTTAAAGTATTTTTTCAATTTAAAAACTTAACGGCCAAAATTATATTCTAGAAAAAAAGGTGCTTGTAATAAGCTTAGCGCAGTTAATTTTATCTGTATTATTCTTCTTCTCCTATCTGTATTATATAATATTCTTTGTATACTTATGTAGCTTTTAATAAATTTCAATTGTAGTATATTTGACGGATTTTGGTGCAACTTACAATCTTCTTTATGATTACAGAATATATCTCAACGCTTTTTATCGATCAGATATGAGTTCTAAAATACTATATAATATATTGCCATTATTGAGTATATTAGTTTTTCCAATACATATTCGCTATATTTGCATACAAGGGAACAGCCCAAATCGAGTGTTGGTCATTCGGCTGCCGCTCGTTTCAAAGCCAGGTGAAGCTGTAAAGGCCCGTCAGGCTGACGTCTGCCAGATAAAAAAAATAATTAGCGTGTAATCAATTTAACGAACAAGATTCAACATACGTACTGCTATTGCTTTCTTACTTAAACTAAGATGTTAATCTTTCTGTAATTTTTAGTCTATCTTATTTTTTTCTTATCAAAACTACTTGGTGCCGGTAACAGCTGGTTTAAAATAGATGAATCTAAATTACTTTCTACAAAGTCAGTTATCTGCCTATGAAAGTCCCGTGAAATTCGGTCCAACCGTTTTAGAGATAGCACTATGGGCGAAGCTACGGTTATCAGCTAGTTTAAATTAAAATAGACTAAATTACTTGTTATGGCGTCCGCTATCTGCAGGCGAAATTCCCGTGATATTAAATCCAACTGTTTATGAGATGGCAATGCGGTCAACGCCGCGGTTAACAGCTAGTCTAATATAGAGTAGCCTTAGAAACCCGCTGTAATTTCAGCTATCTGATATTTCATAGAGACACTTCATTTTTATTATATGTATAGATCATACAATCTACATCATCATCGGCCGGTAGGAGACCCACTGTAGGGCCAAAGACTTTTCACGAAAGAAGGTATGGGCGTAATCACTACGGCAACCCGCGGCGTATTGACGATTTTTAAACTCTGAGATTTTCATACCACATACAATGGTACCACAAGAACTTTCCTAGGTTCAGGTTTTTTTACGATGTTTTCCTTCACCGTCAGCCGACTTAAATGAGTAAATGAAACACGATTTCAGAAAAATTCCTTTGTACCGGGTTTCGAACCCGTGGACTTGGATAAACGTTGCACCGGTAAAATTACTTGCCCGCCATGACTTTAATGTAATATGCAATGGAATTGTGCATTTGAAATTTTCTTCCGTATTACTTTTCATTTTATTCTACTATTTTAGTTATTTCCTATATAATTCCAAAATAAATGTGAGACAGAAACTTGGATGGAGAAGGGTCTGTTGGACAATCAGTAATGTATAAAGGCGAGTGCTGTAATGTTTTAATTTAAGTATATTCTTCGAGGTGATCAATTACTCATTAACTATGTCATTTACACAATATAAAAGCCCACAGAAATGATCAACTTAGAAACTTTTTTTTACTTTTTAAATTAATTTAGCAATGTATTTATGTACGATGATTAATGGCTCAGTGAAAAGAGTTCTTTTTGTTATAAAACTTTTTAAACAACCGTTATAAAAAGTTTGTTTTCAATCACTCCTATTTAAATTGTAGGTATATGCTTATAATAAACAATGTTATGAAGAACAAGTCTTTGTTATGCAAGATTATTATTTGCTTCATTAGGTATGTTACATTTATTGCGTCATTTATATTAAAATGAGGATATTCGAGTTTAATTTAGAGGAAAAGTATTTGTTATTATAGCTTTATCATTATTGAAATAAGTTTGTATTTTAGGTTTTATTAGCTTTTTTTACATTACTCGGATCATCACAAATAACATTAGGTACCTACAATGTATTTCCTTTATTATACAATATTTTATTTCTGCATCTACATAAAATAAAAACGAGGTATCTGTGTGTAATATCAAAATAACAAATTTTTAATGATTTGATATGAAAGTATATCCGCTACTGATAACAATAATGTAATTGTTAAAATTTTTGTTGGCCTGTTTGCTTGTTTGTTACAAATAATCTCCGAAGCGGCTGAACTAATCTTGACAGGATTTCATTAGTAGATAGTTGAAATTACAGTGAGTGACATAGGTGATTCTTTTAGACTAGCTGTTATTCGCAGCTTCGTCCGCAATGCTATCTTCAAAATAGTTGAATCAATTTTCACGGGACACAATTACACAGTCTTAATTACTGCATAGTATAAAACAAATTCCCCTACCACGTGTGTCTTTCTGTTCGCGATAAACTCAAAATCTACTAAACGGATTTTCGTAGATAAAGTAATTGATGAGGAAGGTTTAGGTATATAATTTGTCTATGATAAGAATTTGACAATGTGCGCCGGGGCCGCTATTACGAAATATAGATATTAGATATACGTATGTCGCTATACTGGGCGTCACTGTAACGCTTACTAGCGTGTCTATGACACGAAATCATAAGTTTGTCACCGTCCTAAAATACCGCTCCAGGCTCTTAAAAAAGTTTTCACTTAAAGAAAATAGTGATTATAGATATATACTATAATTATATTTATCCTTACCTTCTATGCATTAAGTTATTATTAAATTGAAGAAATATCAATTGTTGTACAAAAAGCATAAAATAATTAATCACCATAAAAAAATCGAATATGCTTACTAGATGCTTGCGTAACTCGTATATTAACGATAATGATGACTACTAAATATATATGGAAATATAAGCAGAAATGACTAAGAGACCCAATTTATGTTATAAGCGTATCGCCTGAAATGATGAAACGATATATTTTTTTTAACCGACAATGTTACTTTTTGTCATAAAGGTCGTAATTATTTCTCTGTTGAACAACAGCTATTATAGGTATTATATAAATTTTATCTGATACGAAATTTATATAAACAAGGCACTGATAGCATCGAGCGGCTTATAATGATTGTGACTTATTCGTACTTTGTCAATTTATATTTCAACATGTATCATGAACATTATTTAAAATCAACTTTATATTGAATTTATTATTTATTGTTTACTAATTTACTGTCCTGGCTAAGCGCGGTTACTAACGCAGGAAACGACACATGATCTTTTTTAACAATACGATCTTCTTCTTCTATAATATAAAAATGAATCGCTGAATGTGTTGCTAAGCGCAAATCTCGAGAACAGCTGAACCGATTTCGCTAATTCTTTTTTTAAGTTTTACTTCTTTTGGCGTGTTAGGGAAAATGATGAGAGTAAATTTTACGTTGCGCGCGCACACCGTCACGAAAAACCGACACCCAGAAGTTAGCTATTGTCAACATTTTGTTTCTTTGTATTTGTTGTTTGTATTTCTTTGTACCAAAGCTAAGCTTTGACCAAAAGCTAGTCTGTCAATGTTTTTGAAGATCTCTCTGTAGTATTCTGTCTCACTCACTTGTTATATGGAACGCATTTTTTTCAGTGTGATTTTTCAAACATTTTCTCTCATACAAAGGTTTATTGTTCTTCTCAGTTTCAAACACAACAAAATAATTAGCTAACGAGGTGGAACCGTGCTGCATTTATGTGCTTACATACATTCGGCAGTTGATTTTTATTTATTTACTAACAAACAGCCATAACATGACTGTTACTTATGTTTATATATAATTGAAAAGATCGCACATCCACGGACAGTTCTAAGGGGTGTCGCGTAACATCTTAAGACTTGAGACACCTAAGCCAACCTCACCTGCACGTGGTGCACCCTGCTGAATAACGAACGAGGTAATGGCGAAAGCGAGGTGGTAGGGTTTTACAGCCTGACTGGGTCGCAACCACCATGTATTTAGCGCAAAAGCCCGTCATAGTGACTCGGTTCTTCGCGTCGCGTCTCGGGATCAGCCTGTGCATATCCAGTATCGGAGGACTTTCGTCATTATGGCGATATAATGACGAACATTATGGCCGGCATGACAGTAGTCCGGTGAAGTTGTTAAGACCTTGCTAGGTCAATAGCGTAGTCAGTTCGAGAAACAAAAAAGCCGGCATGACAGCGGCGACCGGCGATGAATAATCTGTCTCTCGGTAGTTGCCGATGTTTTTGGATTGTACTATGCTTAACATCAGGCGTAGTGCAGTCACTATGTCGTGCTTCAATAAAAAAAAAAGTTTGCTATTTTTGGTGACAGAGTTGGGACTCCACGTGGTATCTAAGTATGCTGCTAACCAGACTTTGTACCGGAACTCCGCTGCTTGGCTCCAAGGACGATTTTTCGGCTTTAGTACCTTGCTCGAGATCTCTCACTCTTCAAATATTAAATTGTCGTAAAGTACGAGTTAGTTACTTCTCTAATTAGTTACAACCGTATCTGACAATTCAGTAAAATGTTCCAGGTGTTACAGTCTTTCAGTAATGACCTGGAAGGCCGTAAATAAGGGCCTGTGGGCGTTGGACGTCCGTCGCCCTGGCAGTTATTCTGCACAGGCCCGCGTGGTTGAGGCGCATTGTGCCGATGCGCCTCCCACGATCGTCGGGGAGGGTAACTCTCGCCCTCCCCTAAGGGGTCTACCATCCTGACCCCTCGACCGCGAAGAGGCCTCTAATGAGGAGCCGTCACCTGCCGGGGAAAAGACGCATTGCCAGTCGGCAGCTCCTGCTCCCCGGCCTATTGGTGAGTGAAGGCACCATGGGGTTTTAGTCCGTGCAAGTCGGACATATCCCATCCTCAGCTGCTCGGCTAGGGTGGGATCTGTATGGATTTCACCATGTAAAAAAACAATGAATTTGAACCTTCTTTTGTGTAGATATGTTGGTATTTGCGATTTCTCACGTTTCGTCATACCTTTGTCAATTATATTCATTTGAAGTATTTACGTGCTATCACGATCGTATTTTCTATAAATTTAAATCAGTATTTATGATTTTACTGTATACGGAACACAATTAAGGCAAAAATGTGAGTTTATTTAATGTATATACATTTTAATAATTAGATTATATATACAGAAGAATAATAACATTATCACGCTACGTAAGCATTGTATTTTTAAATAACAATTATAAATGAGGTGATTATAAATTTATATGATAATTTTAAGCAGTCTCAAGGTCACTTGTTGTAGTATTAATTTAGTTTTGCCGAAATTTTAAACCGACGATTCCGTTCGTGGATTAACATTCTAGTGTTTGCAAAGAAATGAACTGTCCAGAGATAACGGGTCTACGTAGTTAGTTCAATTTAATACACAAAGCGGTTTCCGCGTTAGATTCTCGCTAATTGTGTTAGGAATGTGTACTGTAAAGTACTGTGACACATAGTAGCTAAATATTCGTCGTTGAATACACTGTTATCTCTTGAGGTAGTATCAACTCACTGTATATCATGTAAGTGTTGTCAGACATAACGGTTATGTTCAAAAAGACCTTACTTGTAAAGTGTCCGAGTAACTTATCAAATGTTTACTGGTTATCATTAGTTCACCTCTATATTTGCTTACTTGCCGTTAGATATCCGTCAAGAATAGCTGTTGTGTATATAGTTTTATTGAATTTATTTTATATATCAAAGTTTTTTTTTAATTAGATATACTTTTTTATTGACAGTAGGTTTTTCGTATCGTATACAGAACCTGTATAATTATAACAGTGTCTTTGATGCAAGTACGTCACAATACAAGGACAGCTAGTGACCTCCTAGTGACAGTATAGACATCGGTGATCGGAATTAGAAACTTTAAAATGTCACGGTCAAACGTGCATGACAGCTCATCCTGAAATGTGTGACGCTCGTTTTGAACTATCATAATATGAATTTTTATCATAAAGTATATTGTTACAAAAAGAATTATTTTCTTTGGGCGACTGCTTTTTCCAGGGTTTAGCATCTTCTATACCAAGGATTCACAAACTGGGTTCGGCTAAACCTTGGAGTTCCGTAGAATAGTCATCAGGGTTCCGCTAAAATTATTTTGGAATAGCACAAAATATGTGATGACAAAGACTCATTACTTTTATATAAATAATAGTAATGCTAACTAGCTAGCATTCAAATGTTCATACATAAATTTCAGTGTTCGTTTGTAAGCATCGGATATGAGGTTCCATAAAATAAAAGGTATTTGGTTGTGTTCAGTTGTATTTAAAGTTTAGGAACCCCTGTTCTATACTGTAATCTAAGTCAACTCATAATAATGTATGTGTAATATTATTTTTCATTTAGGGTATACAACAACTCTCCCTGAAATAGACACAAATTTCAAATAACTAGTGGGCGCCCAGTGGTCGACATTCGACCATAGTTAATTGATTTTTTAAAGTTTGAACTGTATTAGAGTTTTTTTTGTCAAAGGGTATGCTTTTATAATCAAAGGTTTTCATCATGGCTACTCAGTTATTTGCCATAATCTTTATTATATAATTATTAAAAAAAATATATGTGTAAATGAAAATTAATTAATTAATTGATGAATTTATCGCAACCCATGACACAATTTCCAATTAATTTTACACGACGCCATGGGGTGATATTACTGGATGATATTGAATTAAATGTTATCTGTTCATTATGAGAAATAAGTGATATGCCCAGTATCATCGCTTGGAAAAGTAATGGATACACAATACAATCAAATGGCGAATCCAAGACAAAGACGTTTTTAATACTACCATTAGCTTTTGAAAACAAATTCTTTTTTGTTGATACATGAGGTTGAATTGCAACATTGTAACCGCAAAGGCCTAAGTCATGGATTACTTTTATGAACAAAATTCTTATTTTGATTATACAAAGTATTATATGGCTCATTTTTTTATTAATTCATCATTAGAAGTGAGTTCACCATAAAAATAAGAAGCATTACAATAATAGTTATATTTTATAATATCATTGTTGAATGTAGGATGAAAAATGGTAATTGGAACGTAAGAGTAAAAAAATACATACAGTCGAGCATAGCAACCTCCTTCATAACCTCTTTTGAACTTCGTAATTATTGACGGCTGTCAAAATGTCTTTTATACTTACATGTGTGTATATGTTGTGTAAATTTCGAGTAGTAGTGTGAGTAGTGCATATTTTAATGAATTTAATGTACTTCTAATGCATTTTATATAAAATAAATAGCTTTCTGCGCTTCTCCGCCATATAAACATTAACTATGCCAAATTGAAGTTCACCCGTTGACGGGAAATAGGTTAAAAAGGGATACAAAACATTTGCTTCACGTATTAATATATAGATAATGTGAATTTTATCATAATGTACATCGTAGTTACTATTAAGTATACTTTAACTATTACTAGATTGCACTATTTTTAGGACGAGTGCTTTGTCCAGGATGTAAAATCTTTTTTGTTTTATAACATAAGATGCAAACGAACAGACGGGTCACCTGATGTTAAGTGATCATCGTCGTCCATAGACACTTGTAACACCAGGGGAGTCACAACTGCGTTGCCAGCCTGTACTTGGGGGAAGGGGTATGGGGGAGGGACGAAGGGAGGGGCGAGAACGGGTCACCTGATGTTAAGTGATCATCGTCGTCCATAGACACGTAACGCCAGGGGAGTCACAAGTGCGTTGCCAGCCTGTACTTGGGGGAAGGGGTATGGGGGAGGGACGAAGGGAGGGGCGAGAGGAGGGGAGGTGGGTCTCCGGCGCTCTCACTGACCAAAAGAAACGCAATAATGCAAGCACTGTTACTTCGTGTTTTCTGTGAGAGGGTGGTACTACCCGGGCGAGCCGACCCATTCTATCTGAAACCAATGGCTTCAACGTGGCTCTACCACCTACACATCTTCGCTCGAGTTACATTACAATATTTATACAAGAAATATAATAGATGTTAGTCGTGGTGCGCAATTCATATAAAAATCACTACATTAATGTCGGCCAATTATTTTTAGTTATAGTTTTTAGATATTGGATTTTGCTTAAAAAATATCTCTATTTAATCAAACCTTATTAATGTTTTAAGAAATTAAGATTTTGATAAGTACGGAAAAGCGGGCCAAGCGGTGTCGTGCGCATGCGCTAAACAATGCAAACGAACAGAGGCAGGTTGTTGTGAAATTGGTAGCATAGAAATCGTAGCTATGGAAAAATATATAGTTGTGCAACCTTCATAGCCATCAGTTAAACGGTGTTGGAGTTTAATGATACCAACAGATCGTTCAGTGATCGAAGTTCGTCCATAATTCATTTAAATAATAATAAATAAAATAAATTCTATTTTTTTCTATCAAAGAAGCTACAAATATTATAGATTAATGGAAATAAATACCATGAAGTATGACATATATAGATTTATAATAAAAGGTTTTTCTGTTACTCGATGATAAAAAAAGACAACAGTTTCGAATATTTTCTTATCGATTGACATTAAAGCTCGTTAATAGCCACTAAACAAAAAAAAATCAAGAGATCGGTTGACGTATGCAGAAGTAAAACGTACTAAACTGCTTATTTTAACACATAAGTAGATAGGTACTGGATTCACTGATTTTTTTACTAATTAGGTTATTATTTTCATCTATACTTCTATACTAATATTATAAAGAGGTAAAGTTTGTGAGTTTGTGAGTTTGTGACGTTGTGATGTTGTGACGTTGTAGGGGGTAATCTCAGGAACTACTGGTCCGATTTGAATAATTCTTTCAGTGTTATATAGCTCATTCATCGAGAATGGATATAGGCTATATATCATCACGCTGAGATCAATAGGAGCGGAGTACAGATGAAAAATGTTCCAAAATCGGGATGTTTTTTCCTTTTGAGAACTGCTGCGTGTGTTAGGGTTAGTATATCTATTCCACGCGAACGAAGTCGCGGGCAGAGGCTAGTAAATGATACGACGATTGCACAGAATTTGCTGTCATTAAACCTTTATAGTCATTTATTATTCTACGTATCTTATTCTCATATATACATTATACCTAATGAGCAGTTCTTCGATAACTGTTTAATTACACATACAAAGATAAGAAATGAGCAAAACGTGCAAGTAACTCCATTGTAAACACTTACGCTATTTAATGTATGTAGTAGAGGTAGTTGTATTTACCCGATGAACGCCAATCGAATCTAAACGTGAAAAATAATATTTATTGTTTGTGTCATAGAATACAGACTGTCGATGTACTGAAAGACATCTTGTTCATATTATAAAGCGTTTCTATTTATATATATTTTTAATTAAATGATTTTCTCGTATACATACTGATATTTTTGATCTGCACATTACATTGTCAGTGAGCTTGTTCTTTTAAGTAACTTTCAGTTGATCAAATACGGTTATTATTTAGACGTTTTTTTTTTCGTTATGTATAACTTTTCACACAATATAAGGAAAAATATTTTGGTTTGTGAGCTTGTAACGTTGTATGGGGTAATCTTAGGAACTACTGGTCCGATTTGAAAGAATCTTTCAGTGTTATATAGCTTATTTATCGAGGAAGGTTATAGGCTATATATTATCACGTTAAGACCAATAGGTGCGGGGCACCAATGAGTAATATTTCAAAATCGGGATTTTTTTCCTCTTGAGGTCTTCCACTGCGTGTTAGCGTTAGTCCAAATAAGTATTCTACGCGAAGTCGCGCGCATAATCTAGTATTGTATATTATTGTAGATGTAATACAGACTCAAATAAAAATATAGTATTTTACTTTCTTTTTAGTGTTCTGTTTAATTACTTTTTATGAGTAATACGTATTTCTGCTGCGTAATAGAGTTGTTTTTCAACACGTTGAGGGCTTTTTCTACTTTATTTTTTTTCTTTCTCGAACTGTCTACACTATTGAACTAACAAGGTCTTAAGAGTTTCACCGGACTACTACATCTGGAGGTATTTCGTTCAATATCAAAGCGTATGGTTTTTGATCGTTTTTTGGTAGAGATCGTTATAGATATTTATTTATTAATATTAACTGTCATAGATTAAACATGGATAAAATAAAAAAAGTGGAACAGGCTTCATACAAAAAATATAGTTCTCAGTATTGTAACCACCGATTCTAGTGTGGCTACAATATTTGATAATTTTGTTTAATGTTAAAATATATCATCGCTATATTTACAACTAGAACTTCTAAGTACAATAAGATATACCATACTTCTGTGTATTTATGCATGAGACACCTACTTTTAAGTTCTATGAAATGATAGAATCAATAGCGGCACAGTATCTAACTTTTGTAGTCGAGTTTCACTCGCCTACATGTTTGTTCTACTTTCGAGTACAATTTTGTAAATTTATCAGTAATGAATATGAATAGGAACTCGCTACTATCAAGTACACTGCAGGAATTTTACTTTTACACTATTATTGCGATTAGTTTCATTTTGTCTGACTTAAACTCTTTTAGAATTAGACATGATATATCTATTATAGTTTGCAAATCATTACTCTATCTATAATAATTTTATAAAGCTGAAGAATATGTTCGATTGAATGCGCTAATCTTAGGAACTACTGGTCCAATTTAAAATCTTTCAGTATTAGATATTTCATTTATCGAGGAATTCTATATATTATCACGCTAAGACCAAAGGAGCGGAGAACCAATGAAGGATGTTTCAAAATCGTTTCTTTTTCTTTTTGAGAGCTTCCGCTGCGTCTCAGCGTTTGCCCAACGTAACGCCTATTTCACGTGGACGAATTCGCATAATCTGGAACATTGGAAGATGTTGCGAGAACTATACACTAAGCATACTCTAAGGCTGACCCACATGTTTCGTACTTCGTCCACTAACACGAACCAAACAACCGGCATTAGACGGGGCTATTGCGAACCGAGGCTAGGAAGACCAGAAGAGGCTAGTTGCTGTCAATATTTGCCTACACGTCGCCGCTTTCAGATAAATATTATAAAAAGTATATGCTTATATACCTCAATTTAAAATTCAAATGAACATTTGCTTATTATCCTTCGTAAGTGGTCAAAAGATATCAAGATAATGATGGATTGACAAATTTACAAATCTTTGTTGTTAAGAACAACAGGAGATGTCAAGTTGTCTAATGTTTTTTTTGTAACCAATCTTCTTATTTATTATTGGTATTACTGCCATCGTTAAGTAGGTAACGATATTACAAGTTTCTTTCGATTATTTCAATTAACTAACAAGATGGTGGCCGTCTTGCTAGAACTTTCCAGGGAGTTTTTATGGCATGTCAGAAACCATGCTCCGTGGTATTATTTCCCATCCGTATCACTTGTGCACGATAACTAACCTATATTACGTAAAACACTATCAATATTACAAAATATAAAGCGCCAAATAATATTATAAAGATTATGAATAAAATATAAAAATCTCTACATGACATTCCAAGGTCTCGCCAAAAACTACAAGTAATGTTCTATTAATAAAATGTGTTTGACTTTTTCTTAAAGTAATTCCGCATTTGACGCAATTGTATTATCTCAGTATGTGTGTATCATTCCGTGCGCCTATTACATTTTCACTAAAGAAAATTTAGTACCGATTTTATTTTTGTATTGAAACTGTATGTATTTTAAGAAGTTACAGTGATTTCAAATCTTGATACGCATGACCTTTCTCTGCCTGTTTGATTGTTTCTCGTTTTCTCAGTGTTCTTGAAAAATTTTCACATGTCCGAAATTTTCGATAACTAATTTTCCAAAAATAATTCGCATTTATGATATTTATTTTATGTTACATTGTTATCAGTTAAACCCGAAATAATATACCATATTAATCAATTGAATAGCTCTAACGTTTCACTTACTAGGTACGTTTTAATTAATTATTCATTTAGTTTTAGTTCCAAGAATTTCCATTTAAGTAAACTGAACATTACCTCCGCAGGTTTTCGTTGCTTAGTACTGTCTCTGTAAAAAACTTACTCGGATTTATGTTAAGTAAAATCGTCGACGACGTAATTGTTATTTTCCAATAATTTATATAATTATAGCATAATTTAAACAGGGCTTTTTAACCTCATTACCGTCACGATGCGACGCTGTACACAATTCACCGACATTTGGTATTTGAAATCTATTACTCGAATAATTTATAAATTACAGACATAATAAATTAAAAAAACAATTGTCCAGCCTTTCATAACGATTGGAGACCGTATTCTCTATTTAAAAATACACAGTTCGTAGTGTCACTTACTGCATATGTTGATACTAAATGTTAACTGATAACCTTATCTCGTCAATGAATGTATCAACAACTCTATCTGGTTTGTTAATAACGCAATACTAATGAACAGCTGGTACAGTCACAGAGAAAATAAATACATATTAATAATTATAATTCGTCATGGTATTAAAATCATTTATGTGTACTTATTTAAAAGGTGCACAATAATTAGTTTTGTTGTGTGCCAAAAAATTTGGTTGTTGTTTTTAATTGATTGTTAGTTGAGAATTTTTACACACCAAACCAAAAAAAGGAGTTGGTTCTTAAGTGCAAAGAAAAATGACTGTCGGAGCTTGGCCCATATATTGGTATTTTGATTCTGGTGGCTGGAAACAGCCAAGCAAGCAATAGAAAATACACTACTAATAATCTATAATGCATATCATTAATTATTTCTCTATTTAAAGGTTAAATGTTCAAAACGAATATCACCCAAGTACCAAATAAAAATTTTAGTGGAGTGGCAATTGATAAAGAGAAAAAAACTCGAATAAGCGTCGGCACGGTGGTGTAGACATCATAACTAATCTTTTGGCGCACCGTTTTCAAGATTTCTTCATGAAAATTCTCGGGAATGATCTTGAAATATTTAAAACCAAGTCTCATAACACCTAGAAATATTAATATAAAAAAGTAAAAGTATCTTACAAATACTTAGGATGTTTTTGTGCAACTAGACGGATTTTTTTTTGGTTGACGCCTTGTTCTGAGAATTGGAAGAATATGAACGTTAAGCATCATCTGTGATCAGAATATGTCGAGTATATACTGTGAAGTTTTATTTATATATTTATTCGTATGGCTAAAAAGAGAATCCTTATTTTTTACATCAATTGATTAATTACTCTATATGTCGCTGCGAGGTTCAATTTCTGTGGAACAGTGCTGCGGCCAAAAATTTGTCACTTGTTAGCACCACGTGCAGGGGTGGTTACAAATGTTATAATACAGTATTTTGGAATTTTCTCGACCGTTCATTAATTTTTCAAGAAAAATAATCAGATGTTTGACCATGATGCTTAATATTAAACATATTTATGGATTATTACAGATATTTCTTATATACTACATTTTTTTTCTTTCAGTTTTATAACTAATATAAAATTGAGACTAGAAACAGTTTCACTCAAATATCCTTGGTACAGTCGGTAACGAGGTAACATATATCAATATGTTTATTATCAGGATCCTGTAGTACATTCTGTTCATGTTAATAACTAGTTTCCGATTAAAATTTGTTATAATTGCAACATACCGCGTTTAACAAACGTTGTGACCTTACGCAACGTCTTTCGTAGAAAATAAATCGTCACTTTACAATTATTTGTGTTTTGCACGATAAGCATTCAAATAAAGACACATTATGTCTTCATACCGTAACTGTTATGATCTGTAAACACTTCAACGTTAATGTAAATATTATATAATAAAAAATATGGTTGATATAGTGAAACTTTATGTAACTTTGATACAGTTAATTTGTGAATACGAAGTTCAAAATTATTATAAAGAGTTCCTAAAGAATTTGAAAAATTCGATAATTTTATAATCGCACATAATTTTTTTTATATCATAGAAGGAAAACGAACAGGTTGGCCACTTGATTTTAAGTGATCACCACTGTCCATAGACACCAGCAACACCAGTGGAGTCGCAAGTGCGTTGTCTGCTTGTGTTGTTGGGTTTAGGGGAGGGGCAAGGGGAAGGGATAAGCACCATTACTTCATGTCGATGTTTCTGTGAGTCGGGTGCTACTACCGCGGGCGAGCCGACCCATTCATGCTGAAACCAGTTATATCTTTAGCGTAGGGGAGTTGCAAGTGCCTTGCCAGCTCGTGTTTAGAGGGATGGGCGAGGAGAGAGGAGAGGGGAAGGGAGGGAAAGGGGAGGTGGGCCTCCGGCGCTCTCACTGACTGAACGAAACAATTATGCAGCCACTGTTACTTCACGTCGGTTTTCTGTGAGAGGGTGGTGGTAGTACGTACCCCGGACGAGCCGATCCATTCATGCTGAAACCAGTTATAGCTTCGACGTGGCTCTACCACTACTAAGACAAATCTACTTAGTGGGCGTTAAACTGGAATCTGTCGCGTATTTCCTTTTTTTTATTATAGCACGGCAAAGTGACTGCACTGTGCCTGATGGTAAGCACAGTACAATCCTAAAACAAAGGCGACTGCCGAGAGATACGTCATCCTTCGTTGGTCGCCGCTGTCATGCCGGTCTGCGTAAATGCCTCTTCAAATTACGCTTGAAGGACCCCATATTATAGCAAGGAAAGAACATACTAGCTGGGAGATTGTTCCACAGCTTCACGGTACGGCAATGATAGGATGTTGCGAACTTTTTAGTTCGTGCCCAGATAGGGTTTACCGTAAAACTGTGCCGTTTTCTCTAAGTTTTTTGTGTAAGCACAGATCCCTGTCTCTGTAAGCGACAATTCCATTATAAGCGAATTTAACAATATGATCCTATTTTTTCTGCATTGAAATCACCGTTTTCAGACGTCCTGTATTTCATTTAAGTTCGATTGGCTTCCCAAGGTTAAGGTAAGCATATTTGCGCTGTTAGACCGTTCTGCATTAATTATCTATATTAATTAACACCTGTGTATACCTCTTGTACCAATAAATTAGTTCAATGACGCAAATAAAAATTTATTTGCACTTATCCTTTTAACGTATTGTATTTGAACATAATAGAAAGAGTTTAACGAAAACTTTAGACTAGTAATTAGTTTGGTTACAGAATTGACTAAATAATTCACAGAAGCATCAAAAGAGCAAAGCAGGCAGCTTTAGATCAAAAAAATTTGTTTGATCTGCATAAATAGAAATCCATCAATTTAAATAGTGAATTTATATGTATTATTAAAGACGGTTCATTTATAAACAGTGTTACTAATATTTGGAATAAAAATATCTTTTTGTAGGACATTTCGCGTGTTTCCAGCATTTTCTTAAATTTTTTATCTCGACGTACTAATAAAGCTAAGTTTTAAACTTTACAAAGAACAATTATTTTTGTAGGTTGGTTACAGTATAGTCTAGAGAAAAGGCCCAATACCCTAAAATATAACTGATAACAAAGTTTAACGGAGCAAACCGTACTTTTATTTTCGAACTAGCTTATGGCCGCAACTACGTCCGCGTGAAATAGTTACTTTGGGCTATCGCTAGCAAGCAGCGGAAGCTAACAAAAGGAAAAAAAAACGATTTTGAAACATTCTTTATTGGTGCTCCACTCCTATTGGTATATGTATACAGTATAGTATAAGTAATAGGATAAATGCAGAGTGAATGAAATGATTAAATGTGTGTAGGATAGCTTGTGACCTACGAACGCTCTTGGAATCTTAAGGAAGGAATATAAAACTATTATAAGACATATACGCATCCGAGTGCTGGGCTACAAAAGAGATGCATGAGAAAAAACTATATGTGGCAGAGATGCGAATGTTAAGGTGTCACTTGAATGGATAAGCTTAAGAATGAGTATATCAGATGAAGTTTGAAAATAGCGTCAGTGACAGAAGTTAAGGAGTAATACGTTAGCATAGTATGGGCATGTGATGCGGAGAAATGAAAACCATGTAACTAGAAAAGTTTTGAGTACGGTGGGGGATGAATACAGGAGAAGTGGAAGACCGAAAAGGTATGGATAGATTATATGAAAAAGGACATGCGTGTAGGAGGAAAACATGTTGTGCCGACCGTACTTTGGTGGAATAAGGGTAAGGAGATGATGATACAGACCTTGTCCTGACAATTACAAACACAAGGATAAATAAATGGACAGATAGGTGCAGCTGTACTGAAGTGATCCATTTACATACACTCGGCAATTGATTTTTATGAACATAGAAGATGCATTGACTGATTAATCGTGAACTATTTGTTTTATTTACAACTTAAATATGATTAATTTAAGGTAAAAAATATAGTGGTAATGAAGTGTTTTCATTCACGAATTAAGCTGCAGAACGGATTTTCCTATGTTATTATGAAAGATCCATATGACATATTGACATTATTTGGGAAGAGTAGTGTTTTGTTATATATTACTTTTAACGTAATCGCTTATATAAAATTATAATTATTTTTATCAACGTAGTTGACAGTTATATTTGAACTTTGCATTAATTACATCTTTATTAAGCAGTATTGGAAGATTCAAAACAATTTTATTTTATTATTATATCTTTGTAATACGATGTTAAATTGAGGCTCTAAAAGTACAATTGTCAACATTTACCTGAATTAAAAAGAAAAACATAATTTTATTAATCATGTATTTGTAAATATATTTGCAGGTTATTCATAACAGAAGTATACCAAAATAGAAATAGGTGGTCAGTCTCGGAATTATGTGCGTGTATTATCAGAACTTAACTAGAAAAATAATGACAATGTTAAATTATACGATGTAATAAAACAATATTTAGTAATGAAAGGAAGATCTTAATGTTTAATCATAAATATTAGTTTTTTACCAGAAAGTTCCCACGCAACCTGTCGGCTTTCTAACGAGCCTTACCTCTATCTTTGCTCACTCTCTCCTAGGCCTTTTCATCTCTAACGGATGATTCAAGTATAATACTGGCGGTATTTCCGTAGGTGGCTGAAGAGACCAAAACGGGAGAGGATCCCTCGGCCACACATCCTGCAAGTATACGTACCCCCAAGTTGACGGGCGTTGGAAGCTCATTTATGACGCCTTATTCGTTTTTCCGCTAGTAGTCGAAACTAGACGATGTCATGCTTTGATTGACATTCGTGAATTAGGCAACACCATGCTAGCTCCCCCCCCATTGACTGCTTTGATGTTAAATTGTCAAGTTTAATGCAATCCTTAAAACGGAGTAAAGTACGCCCAACAGACCTCTTTGCATGTGTAACCTCTCCGAGCAGAATTTGTCTTGATTTTATATTTTTTTCATATAGATTGCTATCGGTCGTAGCACACGCACCCACACCATCGACGTTGACCTAAGCCTGGAAGGACCGGCCGCGAAGGTATCAAGGCGGCACGCGATCATCCGGCTTCGTAACAGCGGAGATTTCTTCATGTCCTGTGAGGGAAAGCGACCGATATTCCTCGACGGACGACCAGTATTGCAAGGGAACAAAGCGAAACTGAACAACAACAGTGTTATTGAGGTAATTGTTATTGCTCTTAACAATACCTTTGTGACAAAGTTCACACCTGAAAGTTTCTGACTATTAGCGGAGAGACGGCCTAGCTTTTCAATTTAAAAGAAAATATTTGAAACGTCTATATTATTATAAACATTAAAATATAGGGAGATAGTTAAGTACACCAATAATATCGTAAGTTTTACTGACTGTAGAAGTTGCACTACTATTTTAAAAAAATATTAAAGATTTTTTAGTGATAAAACAAACGTAATCACAAAAAAGGTGCGGATCAAGAATTTTCACAAAAAACAAAAATAAATATACAGGTGGAGACGGGAAGTAAAATTGTATGGTGAGACGCAGATTTCTTTTATTTAGTAGGTAGTCGTTTGCATTAAGATTGGAAATCGCTGCCATTATCTATGTCACGTTTTGTATAAGCAGAAAATGGATGCACTTTGTAATGGTCATAAATGTATATTCTATGATAAACATGAAAATGGGTGCACTTTATAATGGTCATAAATGTATATTCTATGATAAATATATCATTAATATTACATGTTTATTGTAGACGTTTTGCAAATTGTGGTAAAACCATGAATAAAGGCATAAAGTTTGGAAACCGCATCAATGTCATTCATTTAATGTAAACAGAAGTATGTTTAAACCTTATAATGACAGATGTATCGTATATAATACATATATCATTATTATTATATGTTTATAACACGAAGTTTCACTAATTGTGGTAAAATAATGATTTTGTACAAAGTTGAGGTACACGTTGCCATATTGACACAATTCACGGCAAGTGAAGTAGCAGCGAGAGCGATCATCACGTGTTTAGTTTTTTTATTGCATTTAAATTATTCATAGACGTTGTTTTTGACGATTTTTATGTAAACATGTTACTGTTTCAACTTCCCTTGATTTTTTCTTTTTGTCTTTCTATCAGTGTATAGGTTAGGTTAGTAGTATTAAATTCTTATAAGACTTGCTTACTATAATGAAACGAAATTATTCTAGTATGTTCTTTAGTTACTGCATTGTGTGTTATTCAATTGTCATAGGTATGTTGATTTGGATTTTAATGAAACACCTTTTTCGTTCGATTAATTTTATTGTACCGTGTAGCAGTAAACATATACGTATAAAATAACGATTAGTTGTTTACGGGCCACTTGTGCTGTTGCAAATCACTTCGATAAACTTATATCAAAAGTAAAAAGGCATATCGGTTATGCAATACACTACAACTATTTTGTCTTGTATAGCTTTTAAATAACTTAGAATGTATGTCATTAATATCCAATGTTTTTTCACACAGATCGCTGGACTTCGCTTCGTGTTTGTTGTGAACCAAGATCTGATAAACGCCATACGACAAGAAGCTGTTAAAGTGAACATACCTGTGTAAAGTTTTTAAAGGAAATAAAAATGTTTAATTTTTTAGAACACATTTATTTGGTCATTTTAGAACAATTCAAAACTAGAGGTACAACTCGAAAACAATACATACACCCATTATCCCCAGGCAACATTGATAATTTAATATAACACTCATTTTAAAACAAACGCTTGATTTTATGGTCTATCTATCACCAATCATTTATCACGTGCATTACTGGCATAAAAAAAGATATGCATATTTAACATTATATAATTGAAACGAAAAGATAAATTCTCTAAATACAATAGTAACTAATTCCATAACCCTTAAATTGATTCATTTAACCATATTAAATAACATAAAATTCTAATAATGGCCAACGAAGTGCAGGTAAATTAATATGAATATTAATTATATAATGATTACCAAACTAAAAATACTTAAAACTATTTAATAAAATCACGAAAATAATTAAGAAACAATAGACATAAAATGTTAATCAATATTGATCAGTCATGAGCTTATATTCAGAGCCTCAACAAAATATCTAAGTTTTAATAGCTGCTATTAAAATTCCATCGCCATTTTGGTTTTAAAGTATTATTTTTTGAAGCAGTCAATTTTGCTTACTATTTAATAATACCAGAAATGTCAAACATCTGTGTATTCTCCTTAATATTTAAATTAACTGGTTTATATCTTACTTTTTAAATTAATTTCTACATTGAATTTTAAGATTCATAATATTTTTAAATACAAGTAAAATTATCAAAACATAATTAACATATTTCATTTATCTATTTCAATACAATATGACATATAATATAAATATTTGTTACTGTAACAAATAATGCCATTTTTACGGTCGCCATCTTTATTTAAAAATCCCGCCAGTTTTGTCAACGCTTACATCGACCCACCTCCAGACAGGGAGCGTCGCGTCGTGAGCTTCGCGTGAGCGTATGTTATGCCGTCATCAATGACGTTTTCGGCATGACCGCAACGATCGCGACGTCTAGTGGAACGGCGAAAAGGCTATTGTGAGCGTTGTGAACGTCTTGTGGAACGCGCCCTTACAAACAATGGAACGTATATCACCAGTCAAATCTTGGAGACTGTCGACTGATGTCTACACAAAATAGGGTATTTCTACGTATAGCGAGAGAAAATAATTTCGAATACAGTTAATTAAAAATATTACGAGACGTAAACTAGTTCGCCTGATTATTCGGCAACCCTAACAACATGTTAAGTACAAAGTCTTTCCGAGACATTGGATGACAAGAGAAAATTTAATACCAGCGAATATGTTTCTTAAATATTTATTAGAAATTTTGTTGTGGTGCTCTTTGTTTTTTGGACGTATTCAATCGCATGCATCAGATAAATTCTGATTCTTTATAGGAATAATAAATATGAGTGTGTCACTATGTAATTCTAAAATGTCACTGGACACAATATAATATATATTCTGATTTACATTTGTACATTACATTATAGATCAAATAACCACAGTTCCAAGCAATTTTCATATATCTTATAATAAATAGGTAAAAGTCCTATCAATCACTCAACACGACGTTATAACAAGAATTCATAAATTATACTTATACTACGTTCTACTCTATATTTTTAGTTATCTATGAAGGCAAAACTCGCAAATACATTTTATGCGGGACTTAAAAGCACATATTTGGTATATTACTGAACACCCTGTACATTATATAAAAAAATATTGTAATATAAATATTATAAACAGGCACGTCCAGGCGAAACTATAAAAGAATGAGCGCCTTGGTTATGAGATCAATATAATATTCTCTCAAAATATTTTGTCAAAAGATCAACTCAAATTTTTTCCATAATAAAATATATATCATTTTACTGATTTGTTGTTAGAAAAAAATCAGTATTTAGAAGGCACTGTTAGCACATTCTATTGCACTTCATGAATGCAAAGTATTAATAATTTAGTCGAAATTACTCTATCACACATTTAATATGAATACAAATAATGTACTTATATGGAATGTGTGACTAAGCCACATTTTCGTAATATACATAACATAATATTTTGGAATCTGTATTATTAATATATTAAATTCTACTTTATAAGGCATATCGTAATGGTCACCGAAAATACAGTACATATTTTCTCCAAGTAAGTGAATTTCAACAGAAAGTAATAAAGGAACTACTATTTCAACAATCCATTATTTCTGAGTATTGGCTTTGGTTATTTCACGCTTTAATTTTATTACCTACCTACATTATGTTGTTTACTGTAAAGACATTTAAAAAATGAAATGATACCGAGCATATAATCTTTACAATTGGGTATGATACACATACTATACATTAATTAATTATAAAAATAATAATGTGCTCTAGTTGTACTCCAACTAAGTTCATTAACAGCACATTCCCTATGTCTTATATATTAAAACAGATATGATTTAATGCGTGCTTATAATTTATGTGAGCAATTTAACCCTTAGAATGTCTAGAATATATTAAGTTTGTCTACTTTCACGGTGCAGTAAACGCAAAGCACACAAAACCACTCATCAAACCACTGCAAAATTCTTACCAATATTTAATATCATTTCTTTTAAAGAGATATATTTCATTGACATAAAAAAATCTTTTAATCAACATTAACTGTACGTTAGGAGTACCTCAAATCAAATTAGAGCGTTTTGGTGCTTCTAAAATTCGGAACAATAATGGTATTTATTACCTACCACATGTAGATAAAAAACACCTTGCATAGGAAAACAATATATTTAGAACTACTTAACTATAATTACAAACTTGACAATAGAATATCATAAAATATTTCTTTTTTTAATAATATATAGACGTATTTAATACTCTTTATGGCTAGTTTCATTCAAACGTGCAATATGAAAAAATATTTACAATAAAAAAAATGGAATGATAAAACACAACTATAATAAACTTTGAAATAGAGCAACAAAATACATATCAGATCATTTTGCACTATCAAACAACGTTTTTTTCATCTTTGTTACATCAATATCACACTTAGTACACAATTTGGCTTCACTATACAAACTAGACATAGGCAAATTAAATAACAGGGGTAACCGCTAAATAAAACTAAAATGGAATTAAAGGAATGATAATTACGAGACCTAAGGTGGGTAGGATGCATTAAGATACATTAAACCATTATGGCTGACTTGAACATCTTCAACTAAACAATTATACTTCAAACAAACTACCTCAATAGTTGTGTTTTAATTTTATAGTATACTTTAGTTGACCTGTAGAAGAGGTATTGAATTTCTGCTGTGTTATAAAAAACTTTGTACTATTTACAGATTTGTATTTATAAAATTTTTCAGCTAAAACATAAGCATTTTTTCTATGGTTAAAGACAGCTTTGTTTTTTTTCTTAAGAGCCATTTTGTCTACAAAATGATTTTTTTCTATAAATACCCATGGTTGCCACTTTCTACCAGTCAGATCAGGATTATATGTATCCTGATCTGATGTGCTGGCATAATGTGATCCATTTTCATTTTTTTTAATAACCACTTTAGGTATAGCTTTTTTACTTTTTTTATTCTTCTCTTTATGCATTTTAAATTGGATTTCATCAATGCTTTTAAGAACATCCTCGAATTTCGGTTTTGACTTCTTTGAAATAGCAGGTATATTTTTATTATACTTATTATGGAGCTTTGGTTCATCTTTGGCTAATTTTAGCTGTTTTAACCTTAACAAACTCTTTTGTGGTAAAGGCAGTTTGATTTTTAGATCACGAATGGACTCTTTTAAGGGTGGTATATACTTTTGAGCGGCTTTCGTAATTAAAGGACGTGTTGATTTAAAAGTTGCATTAGAGACTATATAATCTCCTTTTTCTGTAAACTTACAAGAGGATTGATTGGTATTTATATTTATTTCATTAAAATGCGATGTTATTGATCCCTTATAATTTTTAATTTTCAATAATATACTAGCATTTCTCTCTTCAGAAGTTGTTGACGATACTTCTGGCGATCTAGGTGTAGTGTAATTTATAATTTCTTCTTCAGGTGTGTAAGAAAATATATTGTCATTAATTGATTCACAAGAATTCACAGTATCGTCCTGGGTGGTTTCAAATGCCTTTGTATTAGTAACATCCGGTTCTGCTTTATTATCATTTTCTATCGTCTGTTGTGGTGATGATATATTACTCATATTTTCTTTGTTATCATGCGCTTTGAGACATATTACATCATTTGAAGATAATAGAAAATCATTATTTTCTCTCATAACACTTGTTTCAAAGTGACTATTCGATTCTGAAAGAATCTTTTCTAATGACTCTGTATCATAATATTTAATGCATGGTTCAAAAATATGATGTTCTCTAGTAATTAATGTTTTGTTTACATCCATCTGCGGAGTGTTATACAAGGTTTCTACAAGATGAGCATCATCACTGCACATTTTCTCTCCATATATATACTTAACTTTATTTGTGTGCTCAGTTATATTACTGTGATATACTCCATATTCTTCATTATCTGACAAGTCATAATTTTTTGGAGATGATGGCGCACTGATCATGATGTCTTCCGCAATGTCATCACTTACTACAGTTTCTATGCAAGCTACGTCTTGTACCCATGAATCATCTAATGACTTTTCTTGATCACACTGCATCAAGAAAGATTCGGAATAGTCACAACTTTTTTCTTTTATGCAAGTTATTTCTTCTCTTTCTAAAACTGTAGATTTTTCTTCAGTTACCAGATCATCTGTAATTTCTAAATAATCTTCTGGATATTCTGTATAACATATTTTATCTACTTCCTCTTCTTCAGCTATAACACAGTTATCATCTATTAATATACAAAAAGAAACATTTTCATCATTATAAATTGAAGATATTGAATTTCTTCTATTTTGTAATATATTACATAATTTTTGAGCAATTAAATTAGAATCATTTGTATTCTCAATGTAATTTACCTTCTTACGCTTAATTGCCCATTTTAATGAAGTATTTTCAATACTTCCAAGTTTATCTTGAAGATCATTATGCAGTTGGTTTATTGCAGAATCTGATAGTGATCTTTTTAAAGAGCAGTGTGATTTATTTAATAAACAAGATTTAATAACATGTGAATTAATGGAATTCAAATTATTTTTACTTTCATCTTGTTTCATGTCACATTCATTTTGATTTTGCTTTGTTTCCATTTCCTCAATATTAATTGCTGTATGAACTATATCATTTTTATTTAATGACAATGGACTCTGTACATCAGTTTCAGGTTCCAGAAACATAAAATAGTTTTCTCTTTTTTCGCTATTCATTGATACCGTTCCTAGATGCTTATTATTTATTTCTCGACACTCTTGTGAAGTGATAATTTCATCACTACAAGAACTATTGAGAATAGTGCTATTTAAAACTTCTTCAGTGGCTTTAGTAACATTATGAGCATTTTCACATTGATCTTCAACAGCTGCATAATTGTTGTTTTTATGTTCTTTGGAATCAGAATTACTATTAACACAGTCATTAGTAGTATGAAAAGTACCTTGTATTTTTTTGTTATTAATGTCTTTGGTATCCAGAAAATCATTTGTAGTTTTATGTAATTTTCTATTGTCTATTACTTTATTAATACCAGAAATTTTATTGCTCGACCTTAATGGAAAGCATGGTCCTTCATTATGTATAAGTAATTTACGTATCCATGGCGAATACATTTTTTTGCTAACATTTCCTACTCTGTTCCTATACTTACCCAATCCGTTAGTCACTCTTTCGTCTGCACAGATATTTTGTAGTGTATGGGATTGCAGTTCAGATACAACATTCCCTACAATGGAACTAAGGAAGTTATGGTTCTGACGGGGTGATTTTTCTATTTCATTTACATTATCTTTCCATAGTTCATTAAGATGATTAGCATTATGATACGATTTTTCACTTAGTAATATTTCCGTCTGTAACACTGCATCATGTGTATCTGGAGTTATTTCAGTCTGCCTACAGCATAGCATAGTCTTTTCTGCTTGTATTGATGACGCTTTTTCGAAGTTTGATTGTTCATGGTTTTGATTGATGGTTTCACTATTAATTTGAATATTACCTCCATCATTCGTTACATCATCATTATTTTCTTCAGATTCAAAATTAAAACTGTCACTTTCTTTAAATTTACTTATTATAGCATCTGATGGTGTTGTTCCATTCTTAGTTTGATCTATATTTACAGTGCCTAAAGGTAATTGATTCAGGTCATTTTCTTTACTAGGAGTCATACGGTTTTCCTGTTCTTTTATTGACAGTGCCTTATCGCCAATAAGCTTAGACAAAGTATTGTCTTGCATTGTTTCATCAATCAAACAATTTGAAGATGTCTGTTTTTCAAACTTATATTTTGTTGTACATTCGTCTTTAAGTTCATATATATTGTTATCAGGAATAGGGATATCTCTGTCATTTATAAAATCATCGTTTGTTACTTTTACTTCTGAACTATCCGATATTTCTGATTCTACTGGTTCTGACAAAGTATTTTCTTGCATTATTTCATCAATCAAACAATCTGAAGATATCTGTTTTTCAAACCTATTTTTTGTTATACATTCGTCTTGAAGTTCATATACATTGCTATCAGGATTACGGATATTTTTGTCATATATAAAATCATTGTTTGTTATTTTAACTTCTGAACTATCCGATATTTCCGATTCGATTGGTTCCGATAAAGTATTGTCTTGCATTATTTCATCAATCAAACAATCTGAAGATGTTTGTCTTTCAAACCTATTTTTTGTTATACATTCCTCTTGAAGTTCATATATATTGCTATCAGGATTAGGGATATCTCTGTCATTTATAAAATCATCGTTTGTTACTTTTACTTCTGAACTATCCGATATTTCTGATTCTACTGGTTCTGACAAAATATTGTCTTGCATTATTTCATCAATCAAACAATCTGAAGATATCTGTTTTTCAAACCTATTTTTTGTTATACATTCGTCCTGAAGTTCACATACATTGCTATCAGCATTAGGTATATCTCTGTCATTTATAAAATCATCATTTGTTACTGTAACTTTTGAACTATCTGATATTTCCGATTCTATTGGTTCCGAAATATTTTCAGATTGTTTATTATTTTCATTAGAATTATATGTTTTGGAAACTGGTTCAGATGGAAGATCAATCAGTGGTTCCAAATTATTTGCTTCAGAAATATTTGTGTAAATAAATGTAGCATCACTGCTTGCAACTGACTCATTATCCTGACTATGTAAAAATACAGAAGCAATATTAGAAGTACTTTCTTTTTTGAGTGTGTCCTTTTCGGGAGACAAATTTTTTGAAGGTTTTGATGCAGAATCATACTTATTACAGCTGAAATATTTACGATTACTTTTATATAAAATGAAATCAACTGCAGTTTCATTTGCCAAGCCGTTTTTGTTTTTTTCTTTATCAAAGGTTATATTCTCATGAGTCACAAATTGATTTCCATTTGTAGCTTCATTTTGAGATGTTAAATTAATGGGCGTTTCTTGATCTTCTTCTCTACTTGTACTTAAACTTTTTATATTCTCAGGATTTTTGATAATGACACTGTCCGTTCGTATTACCCCAGGACTCATTGTTACCACTTTGTTTTCAGAATCACATGTTTTATTCTTTCTATATTGACTAAGTTTTTTAAACTCCTTCTCAGTAGAAAATTTATTAGGATATTCTTGTATTTTACTTTCAGTTGGTAATGTTTCAATACTGATATTATTTGATTCATTCAATACATCTAAATCTGTCAAATCTTTTATGGATGTAGACATTATTGCTTCCACTTTATTGGCATTGATAAATTGCTGATTTACCTCAGGAAAATTTAATTCAATATCATTGTCTAACCTAGGTAAAGAAGCGAGACATACACCCAAATTACTTTCTAAATCATGAACAGTATAATTATTTTTCATAGAATCAATATTATTGGAAGCAAATTGAGTGTTTTTCATTTTGCAGCTCGAAATTTCTTCAGTATCATTTAATAATTTCTTTTGCTTTTTTGAGACTTTGCATCCAGTCATATTTTCTTCAACTCCAGGTAACAGGGGAGAATTTATCGCTGTAGATAGTTGATTTGTAACTTTTTCAATTGTTCTTTCTGTTAAAATATTATGCAGAGGGGCAGCAACTTCAACATTTAACATTTTTGGACTACATGGTTTTATTTCAAAATTACATCCTACTTCTTTGTGAATTATGGATTGGCTTATTTTTGCTTCTACATCTAGAGGAGATACAGGTCTTTGTCCCATTACTGTTGATTGTTTTGCTGTAACCCCTTTTGTTGACATTTGGAAGTGTTTTGTACTACCTATATTTGATGATTCAATTACTTCTTCAAATTGATTAAGTAATTCAATGTTAGTATAACCCTTTATATTTTCTGGTAACTTCGAAACTCTTTGAATATGTTGATATTTACCAAGTTCCTCTCTCGGAACATCTACAGAACCCAAAACATATAATTGCTCTTGATTTGTCCGAACTTCGTGTTGTTTTGAAAGATAATTTATATCAATCGATTTTTTTTGAGTTAATTCTTTACTGGAACGACTTTCAACATTTTCTTCGTCTCCTTCATTCCACATTTGTAAAAATTGTCTTACATCAATATCCTTTTTTACTTTAACATCTACACTATTATTAGTGTTTCCACCAGATTTTGTTGTGACTGGTGAACTTCTAATTACTGGTCTGTATCTATAATCTAATCTTCCATAGTAATCATTTATCCTCTGAATACCTGAATCAATACTTCTAACACTTGTTGTAGAAGACTGACTTACATAACCACAGTCCTCTTGTGTAGTAACATATGTCTTCATAGTATCATTGCTAGCAGTTGAATCAGTTGGAGAAGTAGCTAGTGCATTTGGAGAGAACTGAGGTATATAACGTGAGCCAGGACTCATGTGTATAGATTGTTTGATATTCTTGTAATGTTGAGCATAATCATTTGATTTTAATAAGGGATTTTCTTTTTTGTAATAAGGATATGGTATTGTGTGCATCATTGGTGAGAGGTTTGGGATTATTGTTTGACCTTTGACTGGATGTATTCTAGATGTTTCATTAATGTAAAAATTATCAGGTGCTGGTGTCAATGGTTTGAATCGCATATTTTCATAATTTACATACATTTTAACATTATTGTCATAAGGAAGTTTATTTGATGATATTTGTTTATTCGAATTATCAGGAGGATATGGTGGTATTTTTCCCTGAGAACAAGTAGCCAACATTGATCCATAAGTAGGATGTATTACTTGATTACGATACTGTACACTATAATTACTTTGTTGATTAACTGGTCCTTGTAAACCATCTAAACTAGGTTCTGATATTCTACTATCTATATATTTCAAATGAGGATATCCTGGATATGGATGAGGAGGTATAGGTTTTTGTAAATCATATTTATGAGGCAAAAAAGGTGGAGGGTGGAAGGGATTTGAATAATTATTTATATAATCATACCTTGGTTGATGGTACTTTTCTTTTACACTTGGATAAGGCTTGAATCTGATATTTGGTTCGTGATAATAAGGCTCCGGGTACATGCATCCAGGTTCTTCAGGAATGGTATGTTGACGCCGCGGTATAGGCACATGCCTAGGGCCTGCACAGCTAGAATATTCTGGATACGATGAGTATACCTCAGATGAAGCATAAGGTCGTTGTGGGTGAACATTTATTGTTCCAGGTGACCACCCCTGAGGAACAGATCTTGTGACATTTGAATTCACATTAGATACACATATTTCTGCATTTTTTATAGTTTTTAAGTCATTATTAGTAGGAATTACAGTGTAAGGCACATCACAGTATTTACTATCAGCAGATACACTCATTTTAGAACTGTTGCTTAAAGGAATGTTTCTGTCAGGCAATTGAAGATAGGTGGTCTCATCATTTACTTTTACAGTACTATATGTTGGAGCCAGCATGATGCGTTGCATGTTCTCTTGGAATGTTTGTCTAGGTGATATATTTCTTGCTGGATTTTGGTAGTTAGCAATTTTTTGGACATACTCAGGTGGTCGATAGTATGTGTTGTCTGGACTAGGCCATGGTTCAACTGAAGCTTTTTTAAAATAAGCTTCACTTAGATCAGACGGCGGTAAAACACGGTCAGGGCCTATAACGGCGCACGGTCGGCTGTTTGGCGTATCCACTTTAACCGATGAGTTTGATCCGACATCCTGATAAGGTTTATATTTGTTGCGCTGGATCGTTCCGCTCTGAGAATACTTGTTGCCATCGTCGTTGTGTTCACTCAGAGCGGTCGATGTCCTCAAGTCTTTAGCGTCCATTGCCACAATTCCGACACATATTTTCACTTGATCTTTTCATCATTTCAACCATATATTGATACAAAAATTTCCCAATAACACAGCGACACGGAGTACAAAATTGCAATTTCCATGCTGAAATATAAACAAAATATCAGCATTTCAATGACAACTGTCAAAACAATATGCCACATAAGCTCAATTCTGTTTGACTAATTCAGAAAACGTATTCATAAAAGAAAAAACCATAATATGAAATCTACCTTTATTTTTTCTTATTATTTACAGAATATCAATAATATTTCCAAGGAAACGCTAATTTATTGCGACCCTCAGCTGTCGTCCATTAGACAATGTTGCCTGGACAGTAGACACATTGAAATTTTATTTAAATTTTAAAAAATGCAACATTCATGTCGTATGTGCGACTAGTCGACTAAAATGTAATTATTTATTAGAACTTATATTATAACAAAATTAAAATTAATATGGGTCTAGTAATGTTAATTAAACAAAAGAAAGTTCATATCATGCCTATAGAAATAAAAACGACTAATATCGGACGAATTGTCATATAAAAAAAATTAAACATTACGCAGTATACAACGTATGTAGTAAGTACTGTGATCTATGTAGGATTCATACTGCAATATTTATGAAGATATTGTTGAGTGTAACGATATCATAATTATTGAATCGATTACATGTGTTGGTTTTTATGCGAATCGATTTAAGAGTGAAGTATTTGGTCTTATCTATATTGTATCTGTAAATACCTTCTCTCTGATAGACTAATTTGGTATGGTTCTCAATGAAAATGATATTAATGATATATCATATCAGTAAAGAAAGAATTATATTGAGAAGTGACTATATTTTTTTTACTCGTGAACCCATCCCTATTGTTCATATTAGCAAAAGAATATGATAAATCATTTATATTTGTAAAAAATATAATTATTGATGAACTAATAACTTCTCTTTCTTCCGAGAATTAATATAATAGTACTAAAGAAAAAAAAGGCCTATTATTTACTATAAAATATTTTGTTGGAGAGGGATTCGAAATCATTATGAATAACGATTTAGTAATGAAATAAAAAAATAGATACACTAATAAGAGGGTAGTAATAAAGTGTGGAATTGCCTACAAACATTTGTAACTATGTCACAACAATTTTGTTATAACTTTTAAAGTCTTAAGTGCAGCTGCATTAAAAAAAACATATGTTGGTCTCCATATTAGACATACATTTTTTTTTGTTTAGTTTTTATGAGTATCTATGAGTTCTGAAAATAAGTACAGTAAATTGTTAATAATTAATGATGTAACAATTCCTATTGATCAGAATATGATCCAAATGTATTTTTTCATTATTATTGTAATTATATTGCTCATAAGTACTACTACATAAGAATCACAATTAATAACAGAATTGTACGATTGAATTATAGATAATACATTATCATATATAACACACTAGGCTCTGCCCGCGACTTCGTTCGTGTGGAATAGATACACTAACACTAACACGCAGCAGTTATCAAAAGGAAAAAACATCCCGATTTTGAAACATTTTTCTTCTGTGCTCCGCTCCTATTGGTCTTAGCATGATGACATATAGCCTATAACCATTCTCGATGAATGATCTATATAACACTGAAAGAATTACTCAAATCGGATCAGTAGTTCCTGAGATTACCCCCTACAACGTCACAACATCACAACGTCACAAACTTTACCTCTTTATAATATTAGTATATATATACTAGTATAGATTATATCTCTTTAACAATTGCTATGTGTGTATCATCTCTAGAAAGTCTGTCAGAGATATTGTCATTTGTCATCGTATGCATAGAGTATATAAAATGAAATTTTCTGTCAGATTTGTTTTACACCTCGTAAATAGGTGTATAAATGTAAAGTAAAAGCTTTTGGATAAAGTTTTTAACAATAACATTTAAGGTTGTATAAATGATTATGAAACGGATTTCACTTTCTTTGATTATTTCTTTAATCTTTGCCGGTTATATCGTAAACACATTATGGACTTTATATGAAATATTCATACCACCGGAATGCAGTCGTGGCGAGCGATGTTTCTCTTCATATTTAGATTCTAATCCAGTTCAGCATCTAGTTCTATATACATCTGTCAAAGAACGCCCCTTTTCTACTTCAGATACAGTTAAAAAAATACATACTGAGCTGAACTTTGATTATAGAAAACCGGCTGAT
Organism: Antheraea mylitta; assembly: GCA_014332785.1. Classification (NCBI taxonomy): domain Eukaryota; kingdom Metazoa; phylum Arthropoda; class Insecta; order Lepidoptera; family Saturniidae; genus Antheraea; species Antheraea mylitta. Next base: position 3,163,570 of record JACEII010000057.1, on the reverse strand, counting down.
ATGTAAGTATAGCTGTTATAATAAAAAAAAGTAGTTTTTATTTGACTGTGTGCATTAAGCGCTTGCTTTAAAAGCTTGATGAAGCTGTAATAGGACTAAAGTGTTTAGTCTGTTATAAAAAAAACTATTATACATTTTAAGATAATAAAAAAATTAAATTATATTATTCACAGCAAGGTTACTTTAGACGTGCCTAGGAAAACCCGCGATAATGGAACTTTGTTCATGCATGCTGTGTTACTAGATGACAGACAACTTTATAAAGTATTCAATGATATTATACAAACAGAGTCCGTCCACACATTACCATTGGTAATGCATGTTGAGCCTCAAGCTGCTACTTTCAATCTTCTTCAACAAAATGTAAGTAAAATTTGCCTATAAGTTTCTTATTAACCTAAGACATGAGTACTAAATCTAGCGAGTGTTGGCCACTCTAAGTCACCTCTGGAAAATGGAAAATGGAAGATGTTCACCTAAGAAAGCTATGGATATTTGTTCCATGTGGCCCTATACCCTATATTTATTTCTTCTAGTTTCCAAAGATTTTTTTGTAAAACTGTCTTGTGTACTCTTTCAACATTTCCAGAGTCCTGATTGTATTTGTAGATCCTGACAATTTTTTAATATTAATATTTTTTTAGTATTAATATTTTTAATACTACTGGTAGTCATAATAATGTCCACTAATTGAAGAGTTCCGATTCGGCTGCCAAAGTGAGCAGTTGCTTCGGTCGAGTGCATCGATTTCGATACTCGCGATTTAGTGACATCAGTTATTACTTTGTGAGTGTTCGTTTTCATTGTTCCATTCAGTACATTTGTGCTACACCTGCGTTCTGTTTCCTGGAACTGAGTGAGACCTTTCCATACTGTTTATTTATTGCTTTATTTATTTCTTGGTATAATTATTTGTTTGCTAATTTATTTGTCTATTTGTTTACGTATTTCTTTAATACTTCAGTCATTTCTTTATACATCTATTTACTTCTTATTGTCTGTTTATTTGCATTTTTTCGCCTATTTTGCTTAGCTTTAAACAGCTCTCTTGATCCGGACTTGGGATAGTTCAGTAGTTTTTCGTTTGGCGTGCCCCCCTGCCCTTAAGGCAGGGAGGTTGGTTCGCGTCCCCCTCAAGCCAGAAAATGGCCCAGAAAAATGCCTTTGTATTAGGTCTTCGCAATGATTTTCTCGCGAATAGAGTCGACGAAAGCGTCATCTATGCCATTCTCGCGCGACATTGTCTCCCGTCCTCGGAGGACGCTCAATATGTGCCCCGCGTAGCAACAACAAATATGTTCGCGTTTTTAGATTCAACGAAGTTATCATTGAACCCGGCGGATAGAGCTCCTTTACCGAGCTCCAGCTCGGAGGCTGGCTCCGAGATGGAGCTAGATATCGGCGTACCCGCCGCGTCTCTTACGCCCGCGCCTTCCACGTCCGCGAATACCGCGTCTTCAGCGCTGGAAAATAATAATGAAAATTTTACAGTTGTTTCGCACCAAAAGCGCAAACAATTCGGACTCGGGTACCAGATGCCAACCGAGAAATTAGTACGTAACATAGATGGCGCTCGGGCACCCGCCTCGGTTACACCGGTAGCCGTTAAACCGCACTCAAGTAGAGCTAACTCCGCCTTGCTCTCTCAAGTCGACGTTACGGACTCCGTAGTAGCGACTAAAAAGCCGCGCCCACCGCCTCCGGTTACTATTCAGGACAAGTCCCAGTGGACGTCCATCTCGAATAGGTTAAAAACACTTAAAATTAATTATACGTCCGCCCTCAATACCTCGGCGGGCATTCAAATTAAGGTCCCTACGATCAAAGACTTTCGCGACCGGACTAAATTCCTCCGGGAAGCTAAGTTAGTCTACTTTACCTTTGCTCTCGAGGAGGAACGCCTCCTGCGTGTAGTGCTTCATCGCGTCTCGGCTGAAATCTTGGTTGAAGACGTCACCGTCTCCCTTGAGGAGAAAATTTTTCCAGTGCGAGAGGTACACCGGATGTACCACCCACACACCCGTGCCCCTTATAATATGGTTTTAGTCCTCGACCGCACTCAGGAGGGCAAGGACATTTTTAACCTCACTTCTGTCTGTGATCTTAACGGTATCACCGTCGAGCCTCCACGCAAGACCCATACCCTGTCGCAGTGCCATAACTGTCAGTGTTATAGTCACTCGGCGAGGAATTGCCACCTTCGCCCCAGGTGCGTCAAGTGCCTGGGAGATCACGCCACGAAGGAGTGCGCGCGCACTCCCGGCACTCCTGCGCCTCCGAGTTGCGTGTTGTGCGGTAATGCGGCTCATCCTGCGAACTATCGTGGTTGTGCCCGCGCACCACGCACACAATGTCCCCGTCAGGCAAGACAGGTGCTCAGGGCGCCTGCGGCCGCCGCCCGCCCTCCGCCGCCATCTCTCATGTCCGTGGAGGCCTTCCCAGGCCTGCCGGGCGCCTCCCGCGCCGCTGTAGCGCCCGCGCCCACGAACTCACCGCGCTCGCCACCCTCTGTGCCGCGCGCGGCCCAACCCGGGCGGGCCCCTTTGGCCCCCTGAGCCCCCCAACCCCAGCCTCAAGCTTCCAAGCCTCAGGCGCCGCCGCCACAGCCGGCTTACACCTCCTCCTCTTTCACCAGTAAGGTCGACTAGTTGAAACAGTACTGCATGCAGTTAGATCCGCTCGCGCTTACTCATATGGAAGTGTGGAATATTATTTTAGTTTCCGCGTATTTGCCACCGAACAAAGAATTGCTAAGATCCGATTTGCAGGCGCTACTTAATTTAGGAGATTCAGTTATTATAGCGGGGGACCTCAATAGCGGGAACATTATCTGGAATAGTCCGTGTACCTCTCGTAACGGGAGGATACTCGACGAACTAGGTAGGGTTCTCGCGTTTGACGTCATAGCCTCTTCGGAACCCACGCACTATTAAGATCATTGCCGACCCACAGTTTTAGACATAGCTCTCTTAAAAAATATTACGCTTCCTGTACGACTCATACAAGTCGTACACGAACTTGATTCAGATCATCGCCCGGTTGATTTACAGTTAGGTCACAATTCAGACTTCACCCCGCCGTCGGTTAAGGTGGCTGATTACGCGAAACTCGTTCAATATTTTAAAGAAAATCCGTCGTCTAGTAGTTTAGACAGGATTCCGGACGTATTGGTGTCTAAAGCCGACGCGGATTCGGCCATCGATTCCCTGGTTGATTATCTCCAGACCATCGTCAGTGTTACCTCGAAAGAGGTACAAGCGGCGAACGATCGCCGTTTTATACTTCCTGACGACGTAAGAGCATTGATCACGGAAAAGAACGCCGCGACTCGAGCTTACGACGCTTACCCGTCTGCAGAGAATCGTTTACGTTCGTTACGAAAAACAGTCAATTCTCGTATTTTTGAGATCCGGGGTGACAGGTGGGACAGACTCCTGGAGGGTCTCCAGCCGTCTCACCTGTCGTACTGGACTCTAGCGCGAACTCTCAAATCAGATATGGTCACTCCAATGTCTCCTCTCGACAGAGGCCCCGGGTTGCCTCCCGCGTTCGATAGCATAGATAAAGTAGAATGCCTTGCCGCAAGCTTAGAGAAACAGTGTTCGCCAAACACTGATTAATTGAATCAGCTGCGGAGCATGTACTCGCGTCTCCTCCGGCGGATACCCTAACCGCGATCACTTTCGATGAAGTTGCAGGCGCAATTAAGCGTCTCAAGCCTAGGAAGTCCCGAGGTCCCGATGGGATCAGGAACGAGGTGCTGAAACTCCTTCCTGATCGCATCATAGCTCTATTGGTCTGCGTCTTCAATGCGGCTATGTCCCAGGGTCATTTTCTGGCCGTCTGGAAAAAGGCTATAGTGATAGGTATTCACAAGCCCGGCAAGAAAGCTACGCTTCCCGTTAGCTATCGCCCCATTAGTCTATTAGATACCTTAGGAAAACTTTACGAGTGGCTCCTTCTGAACCGTCTCCAGTTCTCTATTACAGATTTAAAATTAATACCACCTGAGCAGTTCGGATTTCGCGCCGAACACTCTTGCACGAATCAAGTACACCGCCTCACGGAGTACATTTTCTCTAAATTTAACGCCGATCCGAAACGTAAACCGAAACGCACAATTGCAGTCTTCTTCGATGTTGTCAAGGCCTTCGATAAGGTCTGGCACGGAGGGCTCATCCATAAATTATGTAAATCTCGCGTACCCGATAGGCTAATTCATATTATCCGCGATTATCTCACTGATAGAACATTCCGCTTCAGAGTGGATGGTGAACTATCGCTGCCCCACCCGATACGCTCTGGTGTGCCACAGGGCTCCATACTCGCGCCCACGCTCTTCAATCTGTTCATCAGTGACCTACCTCGGTCTCGAGGGGTCGAGGTAGGTTGTTACGCTGACGATACCGTTATTTACACTTCCGGTTGGCGGTCGGACTTTCTTAGGAAGTTAATCCCGACAAGAGTGCCGCAATACTCTTCGATCCCACGAAACGCGCTAATAAATTTCAGCCCATCAGGCTATATGGAATCGATATCCCTTGGGTTGAAGAGGTCAAGTATCTCGGTGCTACATTAGATAGACATTTAAAGTTCAATTCACATATAGACAGAGTGCGAAACAATTCCGCTGTGGTCTTGGGTCGCGCCTCCATCCATTGCTTTGTCATAAGAGTAAGATGTCCCTCAGACACAAGCTCACTTTGTATAAGACGTGTATCCGTCCCGTGATGACATATAGCTGCCCCGTTTTTGCGCATATGTCCAAAGATAACTTTCATAAGCTGCAGATTCTCCAAAATCGTGTTTTACGTAAAGTGACCGGTGCCCCGTGGTACATCCGGAGTGTCGATCTCCATAGAGACCTAGAGATCCTTCTATCTGGGCGTACGTAAAATCACTTACGATTAGTTATTTTGAAAAAGCCGCGAATCATCCCAGTCCGTTAGTGGTATCCGCCGCAAACTATGAACCCGTACCTAACGCTGCGCGTTATAAAAGACGTCCGCGACACATTTTTACCGACCCTCCTGATTCAATCACGTCTGCGAACGATCACTACCAACCTGTCCCTCGAAACAGACCGTGTTCACGCCCACGCCCGCGTAACCACAGATCACGCCGCCGTAGTCTGGGGGTTAATTTCGCTCCCGCACACCCGATTAGGCCTCCCACGGCAGCGGCTCAAGCCTAGGTTCGATCCCTCGGTTGGGAGCCCTTGAGTGCGTTGCTTGCGCGATACGGTGACACACAAATATATATCACTGCTACAACACTACACATTCACCCTCACACACGTGCACGCCTACACGCTTACACATGAAAGTGGAGGGGCTTACTTTTTTTCCCTTATCGAACTGAAAAACTCCATTTTCCGATAATAAATATATGGAGGAGTTGTTGAGGCGTGTATGCTTGGTACACATACACGTTTCAACAACTCATACATATATGAATAAGATATGTCGCGATTTTGCATGCAACAGGCAACAGCCAAGCCGAGGTGTGCCGCGCACCCTTGAGCTGGTTGCCAAAATAAAATCGGCTGAGTGCCTTAAGCGCTCGCCTTAGTAGTCCGGTGAAGCTGTTAAGACCTTGCAGGGTCAATAGCATATTCATTTCGAAAAAAAAATCCACCAATTAAACATTTATTTTCTAATCAGGAACAGAACATCTAAGAGTCATTTTTTTTTATTGCTTCATGAGTTGCTGTAGTTCAATTGGATTTAGATAAGTAGGTCACCACAATGAATGTGCACTCTTTGCTAGTACACTGTGTAGTTATTACTGAATTATCTGTTCAAAAAACCTTAGGTTGATCCTTTCAAATTTGCCTATCCCCACTCTTAAGGAACTAATAACCGCTGTGTGGCAAAAATTTGCAAATAGTTGTTGCAAATAATTGTGAGAACCAATTCCATATTAATTCATGATGTGTTACATTGGCCTGTGCAACTTCCATCTCAAGTTAAACAATCACTTTTGACAATTTCTCATGATGTACAAAAAAAAGTATATCTTCAGAAAATAGTGGTTGATATTGTTATTAAGTCTGACAACATTTTTTAACAAATTTTAATGTCATATTTTTCAGATTAATGAAAATCAAGAAAAAAAAGACATACAACCTTATTCTCATATAATAACCACAGTACCACTATCAGTTCTAGGAGACAGACTAAATTTACCAAGTAAGAAGGTTCCTGGGGAGCTTTACCCATTTATGAGGTAAATTGAACTTTTTTTAAACCACCTGCATTTTTAATTTACTCGTAGGAATTTATCTCCTATGACTGTCGGACTTTTTAGCTGTCTATAATTTTGAATGACACTTTTTTAAATATGTCGACAAATGATATTTGATTCTGTTGTTTGTAGTAGTTGTAGTCCAGTGAAGCTGTTAAGATCTTGCTAGGTCAATAGCGAAGTCAGATTGAGAAAAAAAATCGTGCTTGAAAATAAAATAATTGTGTCATAACGTTTCAAAATAAGCTAAATCCAACTTTAATTATTCATATAATTTGTTTATTTTTTTTAATCTCCAGTTTCTATACATTGAGAACATCCATAAGATTTTTAGTTGTTATTTTGTGATTTTCATATTTTACTCATTATAAAATTTGAAGTCTTGGAAATATAACGTAAAATATCAGGAAAACTTAAAAATGGATTTAGCTCGTTTTGCAATGTAAGGACACAATCTATACTAATATTATAAATAGGTAAAATTTGTTAGTTTGTGATGTTGTAGAGGGTAATCTTAGGAACTACTACTGGTCCAATTTTAAAAGTTCTTTCAGTGTTATATACCTCATTTATCGAGGAAGGTTATAGGCTATATATCATCACGCTAAGACCAATAGGAGAGGAACAACAATGAAGAATGTTTCAAAATCTGTGTCTTTTTTCCACTTGGGAGCTTCCGCTGCATGTAATTAAGCCATGTAACTAGCCCAAAGTAACTATTCCATGCGGACGCAGTCGCAGGCAAAGGCTAGTTGTATATATATTTATAAATAAATATTTATTTTATTTCAGAATTAGAGATGGTAAATTCTTACCAATAATACAACACAATGTCCTTAAAACCCGTATATCACAGTTGCTGCTTTTAAACCGCAATACAGCAAGTGTTAACATCACGGTTCAGATATCACCTGCCTCATATGGGTTGTTTCGGCTAGCTTTACATGTCAAACTGGCTTTACAACAACTGCAATCTTTTGGATTCAGTGAGAAGGATGTTGATGATGTCAAAGGAATATTCGCTGATACAAATATATATTTATTGTCAGCAACAGTTTTAATAGCCAGTTGTCATGTGAGTATTCATATTCTTTCATAAACTTAATAATAATCTTATCTTTGTTTATTATACATTTTGATACTGAAATTAGAATCATATCTATGAAATACTTAGGTAATAATAAACTTTAGCTGTATTGAAATAGTGACTGAATTACATTGAGTATAGGTGTTGATTCCAATTTTGTATTGAATATTTGCTATATTTAAATAATTCGATCTTTCCCAATACTTGAGACTATTTGAATAATTCTGCCACGCGATTTATTTTAATCAGTAAACATATAAGTATATATACCTATTTATATATTTACTAATCTTTGCATAACGAATTGTAGGGAACAACAATTAAAATTTCAAGTTATACCGTATTTTTCCCCAAACCGTTAACATTTTTTTTACTCTGTTTATAAATGGCGCAGCAGATTTAGGGTTAATTTAAAATTAACATGAATCTCATAATTATTTATAATTTAAATATTTGATCTGTTTAATTATCTAAATTGTTGAAATTATTTGAATATTTGAAATTATTGTAATGTTCAACTCGACTTTTGAGTAAACTAAAGTATTTAGGGATTGTTTTACCATATGCAAAGTTTTAATTTGGATTGTTATTTTGTTTTCAGTTATTGTTTGATGTTCTCGCATTTAAAAATGATGTATCTTTCTGGCGGCGTAAAAGGTCTTTTGCTGGATTGTCAGCGCGGACAGTTTTTTGGCGCGGTTTCTCGCAACTAGTTATATTTTTTTATCTTTTGGATGAGCAAACATCCTTGTTGGTTCTTGTACCTGCAGGAATAAGTGCAATTATTGAGGTAATTAAAAATAAAACGTATTTATAATATTATATCATAATTTTGGTACTAATCATAAAATTCTTTTTTTTAATTTCGAAATGTAAACTCTTTTTTACCTGGAAAGGTCTTTACAGCTTCACCGAACTATTGAGGGGAGCGCTGAAGGCGCTCAGGCGATTTGGTATGTTAGGGCGTCTAACTCAAGCGTGCACGGCACACCTCTGCTTGGGCTGTCGCTTGTTTTGTGCAAAAACCGCGACCTATCTGAGCTAACCTAAACTAAGCTATCTAGATATACGTATATGAGTTATTGAACAATGCACATGTGTGCCTCAACAACTCTTATATGTATTTTGTTTCGGAAAAATTCCTCTAAGCAATCTAGGATAGGGAAAAATAAGGGTAGAACTCTTTGTCGTTTATTTCTCTGAAAAAGAAAAACAGTTGTAGCAGTGATGTAAGGTTTTGTGTCACTGTATCGCGTGAGCAGCGTACTCAAGGGCTCCACGCCAAGGAAACGGACCTAGGTTTGATCCGCTGCCGAGGGGGGCCTAATCTGGTGTGCGGAAGCGAAATTTACCCCCAGACCACGGCGGCGTGTTCTGTGGTTACGTGGGCGTGGGCGTGAACACGCTCTGTTTGGAGAGACAGGTTGGTACTGATCCTTCGGTGACGTGATTGAATCAGGAGGGTCGGTAAAAATGTGTCGCGGTCGTCTTCTATACTGAGCAGCATTGGGTACGGGTTCATAGTTCGCGGCGGTTACCACTAACGGGCTGGGATGATTCGCGGCTTTTTCGAAATAACTACTTGTGAGTGATTTTATATACGCCCAGACAGAAAGCATCTCCAAGTCCCTGTGGAGATCCTTATTCCGGAGGTACCATGGGGCACCGGTGATTTTATGTAGGGCTCGGTTCTGGAGAACCTGCAACTTATGAACACGATTTTGCGCGTGTGCAAAGACCGGACAACTGTACTTCATAATCGGACGGATGCAAGTTTTATATAGAGTGAGTTTATGTCTGAGGGACATTTTACTCTTATGGCAAAGCAAATGATGGAGATCGAGACGAGCTAAGACCATAGCGGCTTTGTTTCGCACTTTATCTGTGCTTGAATCGAAATTTAAGTGTTGATCTAAAGTGACGCCGAGATATTTTACCTCGCCGGTCCAAGGTATTTCGGTTTCAAGACACAGAATTCTATTTTTTTGGCTTAATATGTGAATAGAAATGTATGATGAAAATAATAAATATAAAATTAGTTTCATTACAAAAACTTAAACACGCGTTGAACACTTTAAAGAGTTTGATCACAAAAGAGCGTCTTACCCTTGTTTACAGATGGATTTTATTTAAATTCAAATAATCTGTAGCACTTGTTTAAGTTGATAGTTCTTATTTTATATTTGTAATTAATTGTACTTCTATTTGCCTGTAAAAGACATTTCGTAGTAAATTATGGATTTTGTCGGTATAACTACATAACAAAATGACATTCAGAGATATTGCATAAAAACCTTAAACCAGATGTTTAGTTAGAGACTGCTTGGACATGCTTTTGTGTTAAAGTATTTTAAAGATGTGTTCAGTGGGTAAATTTAAATTGTTTGCAAATCATCTGTATGTATTAGAACATTTTTGAATATGAGATTGAATTGAATGAATGCTATTCAGAGTTGCTTGCATAAAAAACTTAAACCAGATGTTTAGCTAAAGTACACTTGGACACGCTTTGTGTAATAAAGTATTTTAAACATGGGTTAAACATTAGTTATATAAGTATTAGTCACTGTTTAGTAAAACTCGTGTTCAACGCGTGTTTATTTATGTTTTAGTTATTACACCGATATAATGTGATTGGTTCAGTTGTGGAAAGTAACGAAAGTGCTTCACTTGCGTGTCGCGGTCGTGGGGTGGAGGGTGCGCGTGTGGCGCGATGTGAGGGCGGACGCGGGGGAGCAGAGTACAGCACGCGCCGACGCCGAGGCGATGCGTTACCTCTCCATACTGCTGTACCCGCTCTGTATAGCCGGAGCTATTTACTCACTAATCTACGAACCACATAAAAGGTCAGTTACTCTTTCTATTCTGTACTAGCTGTTACCCGCGACTTCGTTCGGGTGGGATAAAGCAAAAAAAAAATGTGTGTGTGTACTTATGTACACGCGTTAGAAGTTATACTTCTTTGGCGTAACAAGATAAAAATCTTTTCAACATTTTTTTCTTTCGCCTTATTCTACGTTTGTAGAAAAAACGACACTAACAATAGAAAAAAGGTATTTAGTACATTGAAAGTTTTAATACAAAGAAACAAAATGTTGATATAGTCAACTAACTTCAGGGTGTCGGTTTTTCGTGACGATGTGCGCGCGCTTCGTATAATTTACTCCCATCATTTTTCCCTAAGGCGCCAAAAGAAATATAACTTTAAAAAAATACTCAATGTAAACATGCGCGGTAATCATGGCACTGCTTGTATAATTTTATATAAAATTATATTTGCCACAGATAAGTTTTTTTTTTCTAAATTTCTAAAATTAGCATAAGTTACTTCTTATATTATTAGCTATCTGCCCCTGAAGGTCCCGACTAAACGAATTCAACCGATTTGATGATTATCCAGATCAAACAGACAAAAATAAAAATAAAAGTATATACTTTCACATTTAATCAGTAAAAATATGATTATTTTGACATTACAAATAGATATTTCAATTATTTGGTTATGATTCGGTTAGGTAAAATTGTTTAAGATTATGAATTTATTGCTCGATGATAGCTCGTTTATTCTCCAAAAAATTGCCAATTTATTCTTCAGCTTACATTACAACTGAACAAATATGGAAGGTATATAGGAGGAGAAAAGAACACAATACTGTATTATTATTATTATTACTGTATTATTCTGCATTATGTATGGCCTTCACATAATATTAACCTTATTACTACGATATATTTTCAAATTTCTGCAATGAGTTTGAACTTTCAATGTAGGATAATATTATCATAGAAGTACAGTGTTGTCTGACTAGCTATCCTTGTTAAGTTGAATATTCCTGGTTTAGTATAATCAAGTTTTGGTAAGTGTACTTGAAAGTTCGTGTCTAAGCTCAACATATCACTATTTTGACATCTTACTCGTACACTTAAACGTCAGGTGAGATTGCGGTCAAACAAAAAAAAAGGTTGTCTATAACAACCTCTTTTTTTCTCCAACTGTCTATGCCTATCGGCCTAACATGATCTTAACAGCTTCACAAGATTGTTGAAACAATATCGTCACCTTTATAATATTAAGTATAGAAATATAGATAAGTGTCCCTCGCGCCTATATTCTGAGCGGTTAAGCTGTTTGACGACGATTGTACTTCTTTGAGAGATGAGAATCGATGAGTCTTTTTCGATGTGAAATATCTGTAGGCGCAGGTAAAACTGATTGTTGGCGTGGTGACTCTCTGAGACGTGGCGAAGCGACGCCATGCGCAAGCTACTGTGCGCAATCTCTCTTAAAGCATACACTACGCATATAGTGTAATTCAAGAATTTGATATTCGTTGATTCGAACAATTTCGATGTTTCACATCTACCAGGCGTCCCGTGACGACTTCATTTTTTTTTTACCGGATGTTACAGTTGGTATTCGTGGGCCTTGCACAGCGTAGTGAACGGTGTGTACGCGTTCGGTTTCCTGTTCATGTTGCCGCAGTTGTTCGTGAACTATCGGTTACGGTCGGTGGCGGCGCTGCCGTGGCGCGCCTTCATGTACAAAGCGTTCAACACTTTCATCGACGACGTGTTCGCTTTCATTATAACGATGCCGACAGCGCACCGTGTCGCCTGCTTCAGGGACGATCTCGTCTTCCTCGTTTACCTCTATCAGAGATGGTGAGTTTCTTTCAACACTAACTAATATTATAAACTACTTGTGTCCGCGACCACCTTATGTTGTTTTTTTTATGTCATTGGAGGCAAAAGAACAGACGGGTCACCTTAAGTGATCACCGCCGTCCATAGACACTTGCAACCCCATGTGAGTCGTAAGTGCGTTTCCAACCTGTGTTTGAGTAGAAGGGTTGAGGGGGAGAGAAGGAGGAAGGGGCAAGGGGAGGGGAGATGGGCCTCCGGTGATCTCACTGAACGAACGAAACGCAACAATGCAAGCATTGTTACTTGACGTCGGTGTTTCTGTGGATCGGGTGGTACTGCCCCGGACGAGCCGACCCATTCATGCTGACACCAGTAGTTGCTTCAGCGTGGCTCTACCACCTACAAAAAACAGCGATTAATTAAGTCATCTGGGTGTATTAAAACCATTTACTTATCTATTTTTCTCACGTACTTTAGTCGTGTCGTCATTCAAATTACAATAACATCTCAGGTTCTAGACTTTCTGCGTACCAATTCTCATTTAAACCAGGTCAGTGGTTTTGATGTGAAAACGCGACAGACAGACAGAATTACTTTGCATTTATAATATTAGTAAGAATTACTTAAATAATCCTATATTAACTGCTCCTTTATCGGAATTAATTTTGAGGTTAGTTTTTAGTGAGACATGTGGCCGAAACTTTGTCACGTAAGTATAAGAGTAGCATTAGACCGCCTTTTGTATTAACGACGTAATTTAAAATGTCTATTAGTATTTATTATTATGTAAATAATAACGGTATACAATAAAGATAAAAAAAAATCATGTTAATGATAATTGTATTGTTCACAGGTTATATCCAGTAGATAAAACCCGTACCGACACTGCGTCTAGTATGGACGAAAATCCAGACGAATTGGAACCCTCGAAACAGAAGGCGGATTAATTAAATAATTTTCATCTCTAATGTGTCGACATAGTTAATTTTATTGTTTGTTTTATCGTTGACTTTGTATTTATTGATTACATTATCTACGTGATTGTTAAAAGACATTTATATTTAGTTTGTCACTAACAAAAATAAGGAATTTATTGAATACTAGCTGTTGCCCGTGGCTCTGAATATGTTTTTTAAAATGCATTAAAGAAATGTACAAATTACACTGCAGACAAAGTCGTGAGTAACAGATAGTCAAAATAAAATTTCCTAATTTTATTCTTATAAGGTCAGCTCGGTCAATCGGTCTAGTCTTTTCTGAGATTACTCAGAATAAAAAGACCGACAAAAATGTAAAAAAATGGATTATTTTATCTGTAGCGTATATCCAGGCAGGAAAAAGTTGTTACAGTTTTTGATATTACATACGGACACATCATTTTTATTATGTTTATAGATGATATGATTATTTATTATTATTGATGTGAAACATCTATAGGTGCGGGTAAAGCTGTTGTGGCGAGTGTGTAGGACGTGGCGACGTGATGCTATGTGCAAGCGACTTTGCGCAATCTCTCTTGCCACGCTGAGCTCGCATACCTATAGTTATGTTATTTACTACGTTACGCATATGTTTCACATCTGCAAGGCGTCCCGTGACGGCACAATTTTTATTTTTAGTTTTAACACATAACTCTGCATTTTATATTCCAATTAGATCTTAAATTAAGTTTATAGTATTCATATTTTTTTTTGTGAACTACTGCCTCACGAGTGTCGAATAATGAAAAGAGTAAAATAATTTATTTTATTTTTTTATATAAGTGTAGATCGCAATATGGGACTTTTTTTGATTTTCTTTAAATATTGATGAAAAATTGGTATTCTGTGATTAAATTTGGCTCAATTTCTACTATTTATTTATGGAAAAATGTTCATAATTTTTAATAATTTCATATGATATGCGATTACTTCTCATACAATATATGAAGATTATTAATTTATAATGTTATTTATTTTAACTAAGGGAAAGGAAACATACATCGAATTTCATGTCAGACATGTCTTTTGAGTTTTGTAGTACTTGTTTATATTATGCTGGTGATATATTTAAAATGTATAGTTGCTTGTAATCGATATTGCAGAGGGTCGTATTTTAATACACTTTTCTACTTCTGAAAAGCAAAATTTAAGGCGAAGTTGGTAGCGTGAGAACTAACACTTGGCGAATAAAATACCTAAGTAAGTCAGTGGTACTTCCGCAATTGAACCTAACATGGTTGTGCGAGAGATACTATTTTGCGGCAAAAATATCGAGGCATGCTAGTGATACTTTCGCGGTTGTACTTGAGATATAAAAAACATTTTAGATTGAGAACTATTACTTTGCCGCAAAAATATCTAAGTATGCTAGTGATACTTCCGCAGTTGAACCTAAGATGAAAAGAACACGATAGTGAGAGCTCTACTACTTTGCGGCAAAAATACCTAAGTACATTAGTGGTTGTTCTGCAGTCGAACCTAACATGGTCAGAATACGGTAATGTGAGAACTATTACTTTGTGGCAAAAATACCCAATATGCCAGTGATACTTCCGCACTCTATTCTAACATGGCTCTACCACTCGTTAAAATTAAGAATCTTACCATATACATAATTACTAAATACTCAGTATTTAAATATGAAATAACTTACACAAGTTAGTTGGGTTATCTTGATTCAATTTATTCAGCGTGCTCATAGTTTTGTTGATTGGCACAAAATTTACAATAATTGATAATAATATACAATCGGGTGGCCCAGCAACAAATAGCCGGCGGAGCGCAGGTTGAGTATCTATGTCTAGATTATAAAATAGGAATTTTAGAATTCTATAGGATTCTTGGAATTATCGGTCAAAGCGTTCTATCCAAATTGTCTTTATTTTTTGTAACTTATGGATACTATAGGCTATTGGATGGTTATTTATGCACTATAGTTTTTCTTTTAATATATTCTAAACATATGTCATTATCGCCCGCAAATAATAAATTTGATGATATTGATTATAATCCCATCCATCCGATAGTTATATGAACCATGACTGAAATTTATTGCATAAATACGACTTCGTTTGAATGAATATATTGATTAAGATTGCGAATTAATTATGAAGCAATTCACGGTAGTTTTTGTGTTTTTTAAGCAATCTTCATAGTATGAGAAGTTTCATAGGAAATCATTTTCACTCATCATTATATCTAGTGTTTACATTTAGGATGTTGCTGTGATTAGTAAATTCTACATATTTTATAGTGTTTCGTTTATTGTGATCTTATTTTTAACCTTGTAAATGTGAAATTTATTTACTTATATCGTTCGTAAAAATCGTAAAATTTGTGCACGGCTTTTACAGATTTAGAGGTTATATAACCACTGTTGAAAGAAATAATAGAAGTTCTGGTTTTTAAATGCAGTGTATGTATATTTGGTATGATATTCTATTTATTAAATTATTTTATAGAGGAAAATATTTGTTTCAGTTATTACTTTCAATTACTATTGCTTGACTATAGACAGAAAGTGCATCGAAAGAATGTGAATATAAAATCGATTACGATTGCATTTATAAATAATTAAATAATCCGATTATTATTATTTGTATACTTTATTTTGATTTGTAAATAAATATAAGTAATAAATAATGTAATCTTTAATTTAAATATAACTCAAATTTGGTCTCCCAAGTTTAACGTAACTAACCTTACTAACGTCAAAAATGCACTAGGGTTTTGCGCATTTGTTGTGAAGGAATTCATTTATCGAGTTGAAAATATATGAAGTGATAAATTTATTAAACCAATAAAACATGATTTAATAGTCAAGAAGTAATAATAAATCGCTTCTAAGTCCAAACAACTATGTAGGTACGAGTATATCATATTTAAATAACTTGGGTTAACCTGATCGCTGACGTGGCAAATTTGTAAGACATGGCGACGCGATGCCATGTGCAAGCGACTGCGCAATCTCTCTTACCGCAATGAGCTCGCATACCTATAGTGTAATTTGCGATTAGTTCGATTCGAGCAATTTCGATGTTTCTTATGCCAGGCGTCCTGTGATGGCTCATTTTTTTTTATAGTCTACCTTTATTTATGTATATAATAGCGTACCAGGCGCCAGGCCAAACACAGGCCGGCAACGCACTTGCGACTACTTCAATGTTGCTATTGTCTATGGACGGCGCGGCGGTGATCACTTCACATCTACCCGCCTATCGTTGTGTGTCCAATTATATAAAAATAATAATAGTATATGTCGCATGATAATGTTCTTTAAAAATGGATCAAATTTTAGTTTAATACTACACAATTAATAGTAGTAAAATATACACAGTAGTAAAACGTGTACTGCAGGTATAATACATGTACTGAATACCCGAAAGATGTGCAATGAAAGGTCACAAAAGATCTATCTCACTCGGATATATATTACACTTACAGCTACTTAATGTTTGTCTGGCCAGGCGTACTATTAAGATTGTTTGGTTACTGGGAAAATACCGCGCCTGGGTACCTATCGTACAGACTGATTTGGCGACAGAAATTAATGGTGAAAAAAAACGCAGTACCCGCTGGCACTAATACCAAGTACTATCTTTTTATGGAAATTCAGTGCATATCTTAATATGTAAATTTCTTCTATAAGAGAGTATTTCACTGAACTCCCCATCAACGGCTGGACCGATTTTGATGAAATTTTGTGTACGTGTTCCAGTGGATACGAGAATGGTTTAGATTCCCAATTGACCCGGTAGGTGGCGCTGCAGTTGACTCTAGGATATTTTTTTATTTACAAGGCAAGATAACGTCCGCCCGGCAAGCTAATACAATATATATCTTGATAGAAAATGCCGTCTATATAATTATAAGAAAATATATTCTACGTGATTTTTTTAAATAGTGTCCCTTGACCCCGTATTAAGGTTACAGAATTAAGGAATTCCCCTTACAAACATATTAGATGTTTGTTATACGGTTTTCTGTATCGATATGTTAAAAAATGATAAGATAATAAAAAAGAACAAAGTTTTATGAAGCATTGTGATATTATCGATAATGTAACTAATTATAGAAATATTTGTCTGTAGAGGCCTTGTTAAATCATATCAATTAATTATAATAATTTTCGTTATAAATGGTAGGTAAATGAATAACAAATTTGCCACATATGGCGATAACAATATACATGTACATCGTTTGTTTTTCGAACTAATGTTGTTGGCTGAACGGGGATTTACAACATCGGCCGGCTTGTACGTTTTTATCTTAATAAATCGTGTAAGTATTGAGTAGCGGATTCTAATCCGCTAATCTGGCTCGGGGCAAGAAATCACTTTACTTACAAACAGTCAACTGATGTACTCCTTTTAAAACCTAATATATACTTTAAAAAATACACGGCTCGTTCTCATAAAAATAGTTTACCTAATTCGATCATTGACCACTAGTAATAGTTTAAGTGTGTAAGTGTAGGTAAGTGTAAACTAACCTAATTAAAAGATAAAATCTTTAAGTTACAAACAATAATACAGGCATATATAACACATCATTGATGATCACATTATATAGCTATAGATACTGCCGCTACAAATGTAAAACCAATTCTGTCTGCATCAAAACCTTAATCAAACTAATATAAATTAAGAAGAACAAAAATAAACAAGTTGTAACACATGCGCAATGACATAAAAAATACACAAGTTGTAAGTAACACATGCACATTGGCAGAAAAATACACAAGTTGTAAGACATGCACAATGATACAAAAAACAAATTAAAATCATTGATATTCTCTGTAATACCTTTAAACGAGCAATTCTTGTATATTTTATTTAAATTTAAAAATGTTGTTTTTAAAGAACCGAGCTAGGCTCGGTCGCCCAGATAACTAACCTTTAAAATAGATAGATGTGCGTGAGATATTATATGAGTGTTTAAAGCTAAGATAAATCAAATTTAAAGTTAAATAAAAATAGTAATGAGTCAATGGAATCCAAAAAATAAATAAACTAGAAAAATCTACGAAAAATTACAAACCGATATGTCATAACCCTATGCCGATACGTTCTGGAGTTTATTTTTATTGTAACTGTATTTTTATTATAGAAAACAGATTCTAATGTACTATATATGAAATCAATTAAAAATATTTTTTGAGATGTACGTACTTTTCTACTTATAACAATTAAAAATCACCGGGACCTTAGCTTTTTTTTCACTAGTTTCGTAATTTTTTAAACTGTGCTTATACATACTTGTATGGATGGTATAAGTATCGAACAAAGTTCTGTGTACAATAATTGCGTAAAAGAGATATTACGTTTCATGAATTTTTTAAGACATCTATCGTCGATTACCAGTTTTAATAAAAAGAGTTTGTTCGTAAATTGAAGTCATCACAATATTGTTTATAATAAGTATACAGTTGATATCATTAATGTAGGGTATCCTTTGTGCTTCACTAACTCGATAACGCCCACGTATTAGTAAATATAGCACAATCGTACAAGCGCCCGCGCCTGCCCTGACAACGACGTTTGCGTTTGCTCACCAACTTGGGAACACACGAGATAGCGTACGTATGCTATACGAGTATATAAACATTACAAGCCACATCGTCACATTAGCCTGTAATTGTTCCCCTGCATATATATATATATATATATATATATATATATTAGAGTGATTAAAAAAAACAAAAATTTTTTTTCTTCTCTCCAGCATTCTTAAAAGTTCAATTTACATGTAAGGAGATCCCAGTTAAAATTTGAGCGCTTAATATTAATATTAAGGACATCCGCATTGCACTTCTTTATTTTCCATAAGAATAACATAGAAAAATATTCGTTTGTACCTTCTGATTTTTATTGCTTGCCCATCATTAGTCATAAAAAAATCCCTGTACATATTTTTGTAGAGAATTGAACGCTCTACAGAAAAGGTCTCTTACAATTTTTCCAAAAACTTAACCGCTTAAAAGTTATTCGAGGTCAAAGCTCAATATACTGAAAATTTGACCATTTGTATTATATATATATATATATATTTATTTATATCAATGGAGGCAAACGACCTGGTGGGTCACGTGATGTTAAGTGATCACCACCGTCCATAGACACTAGCGACATCAGGGACGTCGCAAGTGCGTTGCCAGCCTGTATATGGGAGAAGGGGGAGGGGAAGGAAAAGGAAAGCAGAAAAGAGGAAGGGACGTGGGCCTCCGGCTCTCTCACTGACCGAATGAAACACAACAATGCAAATGTATTCAAACTCGTAGAAATTTACGGTGTCGTACCACAAGAAAATTTTTAAAGTTCTGGATTCCTCACGATGTTTTCTTTTACTGTCAGCCGATAGTGTTACCGACTTAAATTTGTAAATGTCAATGAATTTCATAAAGTTTATTAGTACATGCAAGGGTTCGAACCTACGGACATTTCTATGATATTCCACTGGTGAAATCAATCGTGCATGACGAATTTTCGCACAATTTCAACTTCGACAGTTGATAATGGTACAAATGAAATTCAGTAGTGAGGATTGTTACAATAGGAAAAAAAACGAAGGCCCGATTTTTGTATGGAATGACAACTTTGTAAAATATTTCTGTATCGCGTATCTATACTATAATAAAACACAATAACAAAAAAACAAACTAACTCAAATCTGTACATTAAATATTTTGTGAAAATTGTAATCGAGGTGGACTTTGTTATCAACACAGAAGCCAAAAATAATCTATTTACAATTTTTGTCTGTCTGTCCCTGTGAACACGCATCACTCTGAAAGTGATAACTAATATTACAAAGTTACATCTAGGTTACTTTTTGTCCCAATAAACGCAAGGGATTCTCCAGGATGACGGACGAAAGTCAAAAATTTATAATTAATGGAATTTTTGACTGAATTTTGGTAAATTTTATTTGTGCTATATATAGAAGACAGATTATCTAATCATTGAAGCTATATTTCATATTTTTATCGTTTTGTGTTCGGGGAAACCCTGGTACTACTGATACAGTTTTAAAATTTATTTCAATGTTAGAAGGTATATTAACCCTCAGTGTTATAGACAATCTTTATTTTGGCAAATATATAATTTGAATAGTTAATTATAAGGAATGTAATTGAAATCGGCAAAAAATCATTTATTGCCAATATATGTAGGTAAGTTTTTATCGTAATTGAACTCGGCAGGTGATGTTGCGAACGCGTTCCAGGCTTATTTTAAAGATTTCTCACATACCAACTGGATATATGTTTGAGTGAGTCCCTGAATAGTTTGGATCCACAATTGGGAACGGTAGGTGTCGTAATCGGATTTATTATTTAGGTTTATTATTATTAGATTTTTTGCGTTTAAGAATACAACTAAAACCGGTAGCAATCGATTTAGTGCAGACGAAGTTGCACGGGTCAGCTAGCCATTAATAAAACCTAAAACAAGGAACACGGAACATAAGGAAGATGGTATTGAAATAACGAATGTTCGAACGAATTGTTTCGCTGTCAGAATTCCACGAGAATAACAGGTATAATACAATTTGTTTTCACTTGTTAATATATAGATATTATTACTTGCATTGAGTGTTATACAAATATTAAAGATTGTAGACGTACGGAGCGTGAAGTATGATAAATTGAGACTTAAATACAAACTCTTCGACTCGTCGATGACATGTGTAGGAGCTTAGATTGGTTGGGAGAGCGTAATAATAAAACTTGGGAGTGCGGAAACAAGACTGAATTGTATTTGAATAAATATATCACTTTTATAGTCATTAAAGATTTTTCATTTACCTGATTGATATATTTTTATATAAAATAAACTAACTCTTTTCAGCCAGTCTGCATAAAGCTGATATTCTAGAGTCAAAGAGTTATACATGAAAAAAACTATCTATTCAAGAGCTACATCAAAAGTCGGCTAAGAAACAAAAGAAAAAGGCATTGAACTGATTAATCTAATCTTATCTATTCGTGTATCAACTGTAAACATTTTTTAAACGTAAAAATATAAAGTTCTAATCATTATTTTGGACGCATGAAGTACTTACATGACTGTAGGAATAAAAACACTTAATGTTCTTATAGTGACAAGTTATCGTAACTAATATTATAAACTCGAAAGTGATGTTGTTACGCTTTCACGCCTAAGGACTCAACCGATCAGTTTTGTTACACGTTGTCAGGGGTTCAAAAAAGGATATAGGATACTTTTTATTTTAAAAAATTACTCTTCCTGAGGGAGACATCAAATAGACATAAATCCTAGCGAAGCTGCGAGCACAAGTTAGTTCTATATTTATAAATGTGAATGTAAGTTTATTTGTTTATAACTCTTTCACGCCTTAACTACTAAACTGATCGCTATGAAATTTTGCATACAGAGTGTCAGGGGTATATGAAAGTTGAATACAGAAAAAAGTACTGCTTTCTAGGGATAAAATAAATCTACATTATTGCGAAGGATGCCTTGAGCAAAACCTGGTTATATAATATTATAAGGACGACGAAAACAAAGTTCAATCAAGTAATTTGAAAGGTGGGGAACACATAGGGAACGTTTTTATTCTATCCGTTTCACTAAAACTGTTGTTTTTTAATTTTATTTTTTTAACCAATCTTTCAGATTATTACTTCCATTGTCGTGTAGTTAATAATATTACACGCGTCGGGTGATTATTTTAATATTCTAACAAGATGGTGGCTCCGTTGTTAGACCTTCCAGAGAGTTTTTGCGGCATCTGAGAATTTTGTAGCGTGCTGACCATAAAAATTGTCTCTGGCCTTTTAGAAAAACAGCGACATATTCGATGTCATATGTATACAAATTTTTCCTCGACAAAAGAAGTGGATATTAAAAGTTTCGGTTGCAAAGTCAGTGTTTCATTTTATCATAACTTTACATTAATCACGCCCCAAAAATTTCATCCTCCATAGTATTATTTTCCATTCACTTCACTTTGCACAATAAACCAACTATTTTATGTAAAACACCATCAAATTGACAAAATATAGAGTCAAATAAACAAGATTATGAATAAAATATAAAATCCACTACATGACAGACTAAAATTCCGCCAAAAACTTTCACTATAAGTTACAACTAAGTGGCATTACACTTGATTATTTCATACTGTTACTTAACGCGGACAAAGTCAAGCATGTCGGCTAGTAAAATAGACCTCGTAGAATACGGGCTATAATATCTTGGTACAATATTAAAAGGATATTTTTACTTAGTAATACTGTGTTATTAATATAACTTAGAGGAGAAGGTGGTGATGTGGCCCCCCACTTTGTTTATGAGGTCTAATGTAAAAAATAAAAGGAAAACATAGGTAATGAATACATCATGAGTTTTCTCATTTATTTGCCAATACTAGACATAATATGGAACAAATAAAAATCCATTAGGTAATTCTAAAATATTATAATTAAAAAAATGCTGATTTGAAGATTTGAGATGATGTGAGGGTTATATGGCACCCAGGGGGCCAAATTAAGTGTATTATATTTAATGACAAAAACCGCAAATATAATATGCGCCTTCAGGGCCCGCGCAATCAGTATGAGCTCATAAGTTACAGCTTTGGCACTTAATCCACTCCTCACCACGTCTGTCGCTGGAGAAATGATCTTCACAAAATATACAAATCGTATCTGAGTCTTCGTGTACTACAGATGGAGACACATTTTTATCACATTCCGAAGACTCTTTCTACAATTTCTTCATTATCGGAGCTGCTGCTAGATGTAAAGTCTCCTTGGTGCCAATTAAAACCGCTAAAGTTATCGCCTCTATTATTCCGTCCACGTCGACGTGCGCGTCCACGCGTACGTCCACGTCCGCGTCCTCGTCCACCTCTACGAGTGTCTGCTGTAGAATTAGGAGTAGATTAAATTAGGAGTTAGGATCCCAAGTTATTATTTTCTTAGAAGATGGAGACATTAAATTTTGTCGAGGCATCTTTAAGTAAGTAAAAAAATAAATATCATTAATGTATGTTATATAGCCCCCGGGATCATATTACAATCAACTTGCGGAGGCCAAATTACCAGTACTGTGGAATCTACAAACCAATCTCTAAAAATACGTAATATTAAATATTTTGCATACATACCTTCAAAATCCAATAGGAAAACGTTAATCAAACACAATATCCAAATTTCAGATGCGTAAATTCAGTACTTCCAGAAATATGCAATTAAACGCAACACTATAACAAAGTTTTTCCGAGTGCAAGTTCAAAGTAGCTCGAATAACAAACGCATGTGGTGCTCTAGCTTAGTTTTTTTGTGCATTAAATCAAAACTGTCATTAATGCTCCCCGTTAAAAAATTGTTTCGTTAGATGACGTGATTCTAAGCTAGAAATATTGAAGGGGGCCAAAATACCTGCGGGGGTCACATTACCACCATCTCCTCTACCAACTTGTTATCATTCTTATTTGTGATGCTTACAATGTAAATACATCGACATGTCGACTAATACAACAAAAGAAATATTTTTTTCGTTTTTAAACGAAGACATTACTTTTTTATTTGATGAGGATTTTATTTATGAGGATATGAGGACCTTTTAGAACATGTCATAGTTTAGAAGATTTTTTTTTGCCTTAAAACCTAATGTTCTTCTGTATAAAAATAGGTGAAACTAAAGAGTTCAGTACATTTTTTCGTATGTAAAACAATTTAATCTTTTTACAATTTTTGTCTCTCTGTCTGTCCCTGTGAACACGCATCACTCTGAAAGTACGGAACCAATCTCGACGAATCTTGACATAGTGATAACTAATATTACGAGATTACACCTAGGATACTTTTTGTCTCATAATACAGAAGGGGTTCTCCAGATAACGGGCGAGACTAAAACAAATTGAAGTTTATGAAATTCTTAATGGATTTTGGAATTTTTCCTTTGTGCTATATATAGCAGACAGATTAGTTATAAATTTCATCTCCCTATGCTATTAAAAAAAGAACAAATAACAAAAAAAACTATCAGGTACCGAACCGTCGCCCCGTCGATTGTTAGAATAGTATTAAGTGGAGCACATTACCACTAGGTTATGGCTATATTACGTCTCTATGCGAAAAAATCAACTACATAGGAAACGTCGACAAAGCTGTTAAGCGAAACTGTATATGTAATAATAGGTTTAGGCTTATTGTCTATACTATAATAAAACTGTAACAAGTCGAAATCTGTACATTAAATATTTTTTGAAAATTTTAATCAGGGTAGACTATGTTATCGATATAGAAGCCAAAAATAATCTTTTTACAATTTCTGTCTATCTGTCTGTCTGTCCCTATGAACACGCATCACTCTGAAAGTACTAAACCAATCTTGACGAAACTTGACATAGTGATAACTAATATTACGAGATTACATCAAAAATACTTTTTGTCCCATAAAACTCAAAGGATTCTTCAGGATAAAGGATTAAAGTCTAGAATCTAAACCCTTATTACTCTGAAAGTACAGAACCAATCTTAACGAAAGTTAACACAGTAATAACTGATATCACAAGGCTACATCCAGGATACTTTTTGTCCCATAAAACGCAAGGGGTTCTCCAGGATAACGAAAAACAAAAATTGGTAGTTAACGTAACTAGACTTTTTTGCGACACCATAGTACAAGAGCCGGCTACGTTAAAAGAACAAGAATTTTAGAATAGCGGGTTCTTTAATATATACTTTTTACATCAAAGGAGGCAAACGAACAGGTGAGTCACGTGATGTTAAGTGACCACCATCGCCTATAGACACTAGCAACACCAGGGGTATCGCAAGCGCGTTGCTAACCTGTATATGGGGGAGAAGGAAGGGAAGGGAAAGGAGGAAAGGGAAAGAGAGGTAGGCCTCCGGAACTCTAATTGACGGAACAAAAGACTACAAGCAATGCAAGCAAAGTTATTTCACATCGGTTTTCTGTGAAAGGATGATATTAGCCCGAACGAGCCAAACCATTCATGCCGAAACCAGTAATAGCTTCAGCGTGGCTCTACCATTTACACAAATTATCAATAGACAGAATTTGGGACACCTGGTAGCCGGTTAACGTTGTATTTTTAATACGCGTTTTGATTTAATTAACTTTGATTTATGAATATGTTTAGGGACATTTTTTTTCAGTAACTTTTAAACGCATTTAAAAACATGAATTTATCACAGTCAGACACATTTTTTCATAAACAATCATATGCCCGCTGACATATTTTACAAATAAAAATAATTAATTTCAAACCATTTTTTTCCATAGCAAAGAACAAATTTCATTTTATTAAACACTAGCTGACCCGTGCAACTTCGTCTGCACCAAATTGGTTATCACTGGATTCAATTGTATTTTTAAAAGCGATAAAATTGAATAAAACTGACACCCGATTGCAGCCACAACTACCGTTTCCAATTGTGAATCCTAACTATCCCCGGTCTCACTCAAACATATACCCAGATTATATGTGATTTTTTATGTAAAACATCTATTGGCGCACCCTAAACTTAAATCGGCCATGGCGACGTTCGTGGTGATTACACACAAGCTTCGCACTATTAACGACCCTATCAGTAAAGCATAAGATTCAAATTATTTTTCTAAACTATTATAATAAAGATGAATCGTAGTATTTTTGTATGTTAATTACGAATAAACTCAAACTACTGGACGGATTTCGATAATTCGTTTACCATTAGAATGCTACATTATCCCTTAGTAACATACCGGATTAGGCCTCCCACGGCAGTGGCTGAAGTGCGTTGCTTGCGCGATACGGTGACACACAAATATACATCACTGCTACAATACTACACGATCACCCCCACACACGTGCACGCTACACGCTTACACATGAAAGTGGAAGGGTTTACTTATTCCCCTTATCGAACTGAAAAACTCTACTGAACTGAAAAATATATGGAGGAGTTGTTGAGGCGTGTATGCTTGGTACACATATACGTTTCAACAACTCATACATATATAAATAGTTAGCCAGGTTAGCTAAGATAGGTCGCGATTTTGTATGCAACAGGCAACAGCCAAGCCGAGGTGTGCCGTGCACCCTTGAGCTGGTTGCCAAACTAAAATCAGATAAGTGCCTTAAGCGCTCGCCTTAGTAGTCCGGTGAAGCTGTTAAGATATTGCTGGGTCAATAGCGTAGACATTTCGAAAAAAACCCTTAGTAACATAGGCTATATTTATTTTTTAGAAAAAAATTGGGATTTCTACTAAAATTTCAATAATGTAATCAAAGGTATGAAAAACATTTGGAATAAAATGTATTTCCTCGCATGCGCCCCGATAACTATGAATGATAGAACAAAAATATGTTCTACAATATTAAAGAACATATTATTATCTATAATAAAACCTCGCGGCAGCATACATATGTCTACCTATTGTGACTATGTCACTATAACTACATTTTTGAAATAAATCTTAATAAAAACTATACCATGCGTAAAAGACTATGTTATTCATGTCTATATATTAATCCATATCCAAATAAATTATTTTTAAACTAAGACTGTTTCAGTACCTGTAGATAACTTTTTGAATTATTAAAATCGGCCATTACATTCAAAAGATATTGCGAGTTTTAAAATGTCAATCTAAACGAAATACGCGGGCACACAAAACGCAATCTTTGCACTATTAACGAAATACCTACTCAAAAACCTTTACAACCCTACTTGTATAATTGTAAGATTCAAATTGTTTCTATTTAATATTATGTAACGTCACAATAATGTCAGAGAGACGCGTGGATAGAAATGTTTTGTCGTCAACGTCGACCGGTTCATGTCCGATCTCACCAAAGTTAAGCAATGTCGGGCGTGGTCAGTGCTTGGATGGGTGACCGCCTGGAGATATTGCGTGATGTTAGCTTTTTACGGGTCAAATTAATCTTCAGTAATTTTTTTAATGTATAGGTATATGTATTTTTTATATTTTTAAATTAGGTGTAATATAATATTTTTATAATATTACGGAATTGGTTTTTTTAATCTTACTAATATACATATACACTGGCCAAAGTCTGACCTAGATAGATTTCAATTACATGTTTTTATTTTTAAAAGAGAGGAGGCTTATTTTCTGCATTAGGTTGAGAAGAGCTGCCAATGATGATGATGATGAAGATTGTGGTTTTTTGTGACGTTACATTTCCGAAGCTACAGGTTATAATACGAACTTTGCACTATTGACGAAGTACTCAAAAACATCTGCAACTCTGTCTGTATAAACATAACATTCAAATTGCTTTGTCGAACACTCGTCGTACCAGTATTACACGGCATGCACAGACCTTGCGCCCTTTGACATACCGCCAAACACACCGCGCTTGCACCTTTCACTGATTTCTTTGTTACTATTTAATTAGACGATTGACTGTCACGGATTAAACTACGCATTTTTAACGCTATTTATAAATTATGAAACACCGTTCGCAGTTGTGAATGTAACCAGTGTTTTAATTGAAAATATGTCGGACAGCGATAATTTCGGAACTGAAAGTATGCACCCTTCTACAAAGAAAGTAAAATCACACTATGACATATATCTTGATAATGCTATATCTAATACTTTTATAACATACTTCAGTTATCATCGACTAATTTTCACAGTATTAACCAGCTATTCTAAATTTGAAACCCTTGCGTTTTATGGGACAAAAAGTATCCTGGATGTAGCCTTGTAATATCAGTTGTCACTGTGTTAATTTTTGCTTCTATATGGATAACATAGTCTACCTTGATTAAAATTTCCAAAAAATATTTAATGTACAGATTTCGACTTGTTACAATTTTAATAGTATAGATTAGTTATTAACAATTTTGTGGACGTTTTCGAAGCAGTTGAAATTTTTGAACGGAATTATTATGTAATCGTAGCCTAGAGGTAAAGTTGGCGACTATACTATTCTCATGACCGACGGGGAGACGGTTCGAATCCCGTCATTTTTTTTGGTTATTTTTTTTTTTTTTATGTAGCCTATATAGCTTGAATTTTTAACTAATCTATCTGCTGTAAATAACACAAAGGAAAATTACCAAAATCCATTAAGAATCTCATGAACTACAAATTTTTTACTTTCATCCGTTATTCTGGAGAACTCCTGCGTTTTATGGGACAAAGAGTATCCTGGATGTAGTCTTCTAATATTAGTTATCACTGTGTCAAATTTCGTTAAAATTGGTTCAGTACTTTCAGAGTAATTCGGGTTTATATTCTAGACTTTAATCCTTTATCCTGGAGAACCCTTGGCGTTTTATGAGACAAAAAGTATATTTGATGTAATCTCGTAATATTAGCTATCACTATGTCAAGTTTCGTCAAGATTGGTTCAGTAGTTTCAGAGTGATGCGTGTGCATAGGGACAGACAGACAGACAGACAGACAGACAAAAATTGTAAAAAGATTATTTTTGGCTTCTATATCGATAACATAGTCTACCCTGATGAAAATTTTCAAAAAATATTTAATGTACAGATTTCGACTTGTTACAGTTTTATTATAGTATAGATTATTGATATTAAGATCTCACAATAAAAAAACGATAAACGTAAACGTATGACTTAGGACTGAAGCCATCTTAAATATATGCGTGGATAACATACGCTACCACAATTATCACTATCTTTATCGTGCAGCCATTTTTTTTTTCGAAATGTAAACGCTGTTGACCTGAAGAGGTCTTTACTGCTTCACCGAACTATTGAGGTGAGTGCTAAAGGCACTCAGTCGGCTTGGGATGTTTGGGCGACTAACTCAAGGGTGCACGGCACACCTCAGTTTGAGCTGGCGCCTGTTTTGTGCAAAAATCGCGATCTATCTGAGCTAACCTAAGTTAAGCCATCTAGATATACGTATATGAGTTATTGAAACATGTATGTGTACCAAGCATGCGTGTCTCAACAACTTCTATATGTATTTTGTGTCGGGAAAATCCCTCTCAACTATATAGGATAGGATAGGATAGGGAAAAATAAGGGAACTCTTTGTCATTTATTTCTCTGAAAAGGAAAAACAGCGTGTAAGCGTGAAGGCGTGCACGTGTGTATAGGTAATGTGTGTGATGTTGTAGCAGTGATGTAAGGTTTTGTGTCACTGTATCGCGTGAGCAGCGTACTCAAGGGCTCCACGCCGAGGGAACGGATCTAGGCTTGAGTCGCTGCCGAGGGGGGCCTAATCTGGTGTTATCGTGCAGCCAATACTGAACTAAACTATAGCTATAGCTAAGTTATTCTGTACACATATTATTTTTATAGCAAAAAATCGGTTTAAATATTGAGTAAATAACTGATTTAGTCTGAAAGATGAAATTTGTACTTATTTATATCTAAATATAATACTAATAAAATTACTGCTATTCCAACAAGGTTTGAAATAACTTTTATTTTTGTAAAAAAAAATAGTATCAAGCACATTATTGTCAATAACAAAAATGTCTTTCAATAATTATTCCATTTTAATAATGTTTTAAGGTTAGTAAAAGAAACACCATAAAATTATTTAAAAATCAATATTCTGGTCTATAAAGGTACGATACATACATATATAAACGCAACGCCCGCACGTATTTCAGATGTATATAAAGATATAAAATCTGGCTTGATTGATTCTTTTCGGTATGGCCTCTACCTATGTAGGCAATTTCGCTAATATCAAGTGTGACAAATTATAAATGTTATAAATTTAATGCCAAATATTCAGTGTAATAACGTAGAATAATCTACAATAGAAACATATCAACATAGATAAATTACCAAAAGGTGTCGTGAGTGGTACACAGATTATTAAAAAAAAAAATTGGAAATATATATAAATTCGTTATCGAAACAGTTTCGAACTCTTAGACAATAGTTACAAACTAGTGACAGTTGACGCTTCGACACGATGTTTAACGTTTCGACGCGGTGTTCATATATTTTTTTTCAATACAATGGAGTATAAAAAAGTTTTAATACAACTTGAGGATAGTTATGATAAAGTAAGTCGTAGAAATGTTTATTTAGCTTCATGTAGGTTAGTTTTTATTTTTTAATTGAACCTGGTAGATGATGCTAAGAACGTGTTCTAGGCTTATTTAAAAAAAGTCACATATAATTTGGTTATATGTTTGAGTGAGTCCTTGTATAGTTTGGATTTACAATTGGAAACGGTAGTTGTGGCTCCAAGCGGGTATCAGTTTTATTAATTTTTTTCGCGTTTAAAAATACAATTGAAACCAGTGATAACCGATTTGGTGCAGATGAATTTGCACGGGTCAGCTAGTACAAAATAATTTTCAAATATAATATAAATTTGAGTCCTTCGATACTTTGAATTCACAATTTGAAACGATAGATGTCACTGTGATTGGGCTTATTAAGATTATCATGTTTAAAAATACAATTGTGACCGGTAATAATCGATGTATATTATTGTATAAATAATATCTAAGACATTAAATGATGAACAATATGTAATCAATTACTTTTTTCACATAAATAAAAAATAATAATAGTATAATAAATGATTTTTTTTTGCGATCTGACTACTCTATTGACCCAGCAACTTCTTAACAGCTTCACCGGACTACTAACGCGAGCGTATATACGTACAATTCGCGACCTATCTTTTTTTTTTTTTTTTTTTTACGTGGGGAAATCCCTAACGGATACCCACCCCCCCTGGGGAGAGGGTGGGTTATGTCCGATTCGCACGGACTAAAACCCCACGGTGTACGTCTTCCGCTATTGTTGGGGCGGCACGAGATCTCTATAGACTTCATCGTGCCGCCCCAGCGGTGTGGCCCAGCGGCAGAAGTGCCGCCGCCGAGCCTCGTCTTGTAAGGAGACAGCCGGGTAAAAAAATGACGGGATTCGAACCGTCTCCCCGTCGGTCATGAGAATAGTATAGTCGCCAACTTTACCTCTAGGCTACGCTTACAATTCGCGACCTATCTGAGCTAACCTAAGCTAACTGTTCATACATATATGAGTTGTTGAAACATATATGTGTACCAAGCATCACTAACCTCAACAACTCTGGTATATATTTCGTATCGGATAATTTTCTGAACTATTTCAGTTCGATAAGGAAAAAAATAAAACCCTTCAATTTTCACGAGTAAGCGTGTATGCGTGGACGTGTGTGGAAGTGATATGTGTAATGTTGTCACAGTGATGTATTATTTTGTGTCACTTTATCACACGAGCAGCACACTCAAGGGCTCAACGCCGAGGGAATGGACCTAGGCTTGAGCCGCTGCCGAAGGGGGCCTGATGTGGTGTGCGGGAGCGAAATTTACCCTCAGATCATGACGGTGTGATCTATGGTTACGTGGGCGTGGGCGTGAACACGCTCTGTTTGGAGAGACGGACTGGTACTGGTCGTTTGCTGCAGTTAAGTCATCGGGAGGATCGGTAAAATGTAGTCCGGTGAAGCTTTAAAGGCTCTAAAGAAGGCCAATAGCGTAGTTTGTTCGAGAAAAAAAAAGATCGGTAAAAATATGTCACTGACGTCTTTTGTAGCAGGCGGCGTTGGGTACGGTTTTGTATTTTGCGGCGGATACCACTAACGGACTGGGAACCTATGTAATAAATGAGTATCATTATTAAATAATAA
This sequence comes from Antheraea mylitta, assembly GCA_014332785.1. Taxonomy (NCBI): domain Eukaryota; kingdom Metazoa; phylum Arthropoda; class Insecta; order Lepidoptera; family Saturniidae; genus Antheraea; species Antheraea mylitta. The sequence goes on along the minus strand of JACEII010000057.1, from coordinate 3,131,984 downwards.
GAATGAGCTTAGCAGTCAAGATAGCTAAAAGGTCCATGGATGGTGCTAAATTGAAATATTTTGATGCATTAAAAGTTGTACACATGTTTTGTACACATGTTGTGCGAGTTTTTTCATGTTCATGTTTATTTTTTCTCACAAAGATGAAAGACAAAAATTTGTATTTAAGGAAATTCTTGATGCAAAAATCGCGACCTAACTTAGCTAACCTAGCTAACTATTCATATATGTTTGAGTTGTTGAAACGTATATGTGTACCAAGCATATCCGCCTCAACAACTCTTCCATATATTTTTGTCGAAAATTTGGAGAGTTTTTCAGTTCGATAAGGGAAAAAATTTAACAAAAATAACCCTTCCACCAAGATGTGTAGCGTGTAAGCGTGCACGTGTCAATACTGGGAAGAAATATATGTAGGTTAGATTTTTTTTTTTAATTGCCCGGCCCTGACGGTGTCCCGGGCCGGGTGCTCGGCCTTGCACTGGGCCATCTTGGGGGGTGGCTTCGGGAGCTGTTCGACCGGTCTCTGGCGGTCGGGCAGTTTCCGAGGCTCTGGAAGTTGGGGCGACTCTGCCTTATAGCGAAAGCGGGCCGCCCACCGGACTGCGCGTCTGGATATCGGCCCCTCGTCCTGCTGGACGACGTGGGGAAGGTGTTGGAGAGGGTCGTTTCTTCCCGAGTCGTCCAGCACCTGGAGGGAGTGGGACCGAATCTGTCGGACGCGCAGTTCGGCTTCCGGACAGGACGTTCCACAGTGAACGCTCTGGGCCTCCTAAAGTCGCCGTCGACGGAGGCTACCTCCCAAGGGGAGAGGGTCTTGGTGGTGTCCCTAGACATCACCAACGCCTTCAACAGCCTGCCGCACGGTGTCATACGAGAGGCTCTCCGATATTTTGGAGTGCCTCCGTACCTGCGGCGGCTGTTGGAG